>CAWUFW010016191.1:0-321923 GCA_963921515.1 Calotriton arnoldi
TCGACCCCTTAGTTCTGTGAATCGGGCCCCTTGTTGGGAATCAGCCGATCCCCAACGGACAGTATCATAGCAAATGGGACTTGCTCAGGTGACAAATGATAAGCATATTTAGAAAAGAAACCTTATGGGTAGTCTGTCCCACCCTTCGTAGCAGCTATCGCCGCAAGAACATCATTATCACTCTTAGTCATGGACCTAGTAACTGCTGCTACTGAACATGTTGCTACTGCAGATTTGGCTGCCTCATCAGCCAAAGAATTACCAACAGCATGTGTTCCAACACGCTGATGGCCAAGAGTATAAATAACCTGTGTGAGGGGCAAACGTTCTTTAAGTTCCTCCACTCGGACCCAAAGCATTTCATGCTATATTGCGCTACCTTTAGAGTCTTGATAATCATTCTGAGACCAAAAGAACAAATTGTCATTGAAAGCTTGCACACAGTAGTAGGAATTGCACACAACAAGAGTGTTCACATTAGGATCTGCGAATTCAAGAGCTAAAATCAAAGCAAGCAGCTCTGCCAATTGCCGTACAGTCCCCAAGTACCTGTGTATGGACTATAGAAGACTTAAATTCACCATTTACAGGTGAGCCAGCCACAATAGCGCAAGCCGCCGAATAAGCATGCTTTGACCCGACGGCTGGTTGAGCAGAGCCGTCGGTATAGATGATACATTTGTACTGCTCCAAAGGAAGCAACAACAACGGAGGAGGGTGAACATGTAAATATTGTAAAAACTCCTGTGTTTGTAATAAAAGATCAAAGATAAACGTGACATCAGCCAATGTCAAAGAACTCGCCTATTGTATCCAACGTGGATGCAAAGCTTTAGAATTCAGTACACTCGCCTTAGTCACTGCTTCTAAAGTAGGTACAGGAAACACCATAAGAATGAATTTTCTCTGCACCAGAGAGCGTTCCTTCAGAATTGCCATCTGGACCGCAGTCAAAATTTTCTCAACTGTGGAAAATCACATTTCTGCCGATGTGTAAAAATGCGATTTATATGCTATAGGTACTGTGTAACCTTCATTGTTTATCAAATAAGTGAAACCTACTGTCCCTGGCACAATTCTTATGACCAAGTTCGTAGAATTATCACGTGTTAACAAGAAGTTGTCGCAAGCAGATCAGACTGCAAAGACCAAAGAATCGAGGTATAATCCGGAAGCCAGCTGGCAGATGAAAAAGAGGGTTGCATCAACGCATAAAGCGGTTTGACACGCTGGGCATAATCAGGAATGTAAGTCCTCCCGAAATTCAAAAATCCCAGCAAAGATTGTAATTTTTTCAATGTAGTTGGAGGCTGCAATTTTGCACACTTCTCCAGAAAGTGGGGGGCCAAACCCCGACCTTCATTATTGAGCTCATAGCCCAAAAAGAGAACCGCCAAACAAACGATGTGTGATTTGGCAAAATTAAACTTGTAACCCAAGCCAGCCAAAAGAGAGAATTATGCGATCCACACACACAAGATGCAGGATCAATTCGTCATCTGTCAAATAAGTGTAATCGACGTATGAGAACGCATCAGGGTCAATGTCGTGTAACAGAGACACAACACACGCAGCAAAAGCCCAGGGATTGTTCCTATAGCCCATAGGCAAGCGCGTAAAGTGCTTCTGATTGCCGACCGTTGTAAATGTGGTCAAGTCACGGCTACCAGGAGTCATATTGTGACTTTAAAATCCATTGAAAATATCCAGTGTTGTTTTGTATTTCTTGCAAACAATATTATTCACTAACGCAGAGCTGTGTGTGCTTTGTACTGCAAATGTATGAAGGTGACTGTTTAAATGTCTGTAATCCAAAACTATACGACATGAACCATCCGGTTTTGATATCGGAAAAAGAAGATTAGTCATGGATGAAACACAGGGTTCAATGATACCCTGATATTCCAACTGGGTCAAAAATGTCACTTACGGATGCTTTTGCTTCACGTCTGATCGGATATTGAGCCTGCGGCTGTGGCATAGGACGTAAAGGTATTTCATGTGCTGGCGAATCGTTATCCCAGCCCACCTGATTACGATACACAGCCGGCGCTAGGGCCAAAGCCCATTCTGCAGCGTAAGCTTGTTTAGCTTCTTCAGAGACGTGACGGGAAAAACTAAAGAGTATAACATCTTCCCCTCGGAAAGAAGAAAGAAGGCCTAGTTTTTCTGTTATTCCTTCTGCACAGATTGTCAACTCTGGTCAGAGGAATAACTAGAGAGGGTGGTCTTAATGTAGTGAACTAAGCACATCCCTACTGTAGTGAACTAAGCACCTTATTCACTCAGGGAAAAACATCTTTACAAAGGGATTACTTTCTCCATAAAACCAATGACACTCAGCCTTCACCCTGAACAGAGGTCTTAGCAGGCAGACTATGTTACTATGAAAAATAAGTATTTACCCAGTGTACACTTATTATATTCATCAAACTGTACCATACAGAATGTGAACCCTTGCAAAATGTGATAATATAAGCCCTAGTGTTTCCATGTAGGTTTTTCCCCAGATCTGTTATCCATTTTATAGGTGTCAGTAGGATGATTGCTCTTTGTAAACTGAGAGAAACACCCTGTTCAATCTCAGAAAAGAGCTTTTGAGACAGATCGCCACTTGTCAGACGACCTCACATACTTACCGTTGTCACAAGATCCCACAACAGTCTTTTTGGAAATACTGTTGGTTATACTCACAAAAGCCACAGAAATAGAATGGATTAACCCCTTCGCTGCTAGGCCTTTTCCCCCCCTGTGCTAAGCCTCTTTTTGGCTATTTGGGGTAGTTCGCACTTAGGCCCCTGTAACTTTTTGACCACAAAGGTATCCACGCCAAATTTGCGTCCTTTTCTTCCAACATCATGGGGATTCTAAAGAGACCCAGGGTTTGTGGATTCCCCTGGATGGGACCCAGAAATTAGCCAAAATACAGCTACATTTTGTTTTTTGGGGGAAAAAAGTGCTGCAAATGAAAGCGTCTGGGTTTTTCCCTGAAAATGGTATCAAAAAAGGGTTTGTGGGGCTGAAATCAACATTTTCTCAGCTTTTAGGGAATGACAGCCTTTGGTCAGAAAACAAAAAACATTTACACAGTTTTGCCATTTTTCTGGGACATAGCCTATTTTTGCTATTTTTTGTGCTTTCAACCTCCTTCCAGTTAATGGTAGAAATGGGTATGAAAGAAATAATGGATCCTGAAAAGCTATACATTTTAGTAATGTAGACAAAATTCTGAATTCAGCAAGGGGTCATTTGTGTAAATCCTTCAAGGTTTCTTTATAGAAACTAACAGTTAAATATAGGAAAAATTGAAAATTAGTTGAAAAAAACAGCCTTTTGTGTCAACGTTTTCACCTGTAACTTCTTCTAATTATGACAGCTCTTTGAAAGCAATATACCGTTACATCTGCGGGACCTTACTGGTTGTGGGGATATATAGGACTTGGAGGTTCACCAAGAACCCGACGAACCCAGAGCCAAAAACTGAGCAGTGACTTGCAATGGTTTTTTATTATGTACCGGGTATATAGCAATTATTCTGGGAAAATGTATACATGGAAAAATCGGTATGAAAGACACCTATGTATTTCTGAAATGGGAACAAAATATAGAGTTTAAAAACAGTAGATATTTGCACATTTCCGAAATTGGGAATACTCATACTAGCATGAGAATAATCGGTCATTTTTCAAAATGACTTCTTTTTTACACATTGTCTTTCATTTGGAAGGCAGAAATGCAATGAAATTCAATAGGTAATAACAGTGGCTTTACAAATCTGAATTACCCTAAGTCTCCCGATAAAAATGGTACCTCACTTGTGTGGGTAGGCATAGTGCCCACGACAGGAAACGGCTCAAAACGCAACATAAACACACCACATTTTCACAATGAAAAATTACCCTTTTTTTGCAAAGTGCCTAGCTGTAGTTTTTGAACCCTAGCTCTGCCGGCACCTAGGGAAACCTAGCAAACCTATACATTTTTTAAAACTAGACACGCAGGGGAATCCAGGATGGGGTGACTTGACTGGCTTTCACCAGGTTCCGGTACCCAGAATCCCTTGCAAACCTAAACAATTGTAAAAAAAAAACACATTTTCCTCACATTTCTGTGGTGGAAAGTTCTGGAACCTGCATGGATCCACAAATTTCTACCTACCCTATGTTCCCCAAAGTCTTCCGAGAAAAATGGTACATCACTTGTGTGGGTAGGCCTAGTGCCCGCGACAGGAAACGGCGCAAAACGCAACGTGGACACACCTCAATTTCACAGTGAAAAATGACCCTTTTTTGGCAAAGTGCCAAGCTGTAGTTTTGAACCCTAGCTCTGCCGGCACCTAGGGAAACCTAGCAAACCTATACATTTCTGAAACCTAGACACCCGGGGGATGCTAGGGAGGTATTACTTGCGTGGATCCCCCAACGTTTTTTTATTCAGAATCCCCTGCAAACCTCAAACTTAGCAGAAAAAATCACTTTTTCCACACATTTTTGTGTGGGAAAGTTGTGGCATCACCGGTTTGACACAAACTTACTACCACCCAGCGTTCCCCCGGGTCTCCCGATAAAAATGGTGCCTCACTCGTGTGGGAGGCCCAAGTACCCGCGACAGGCAAGGGCCCAAAACTTATTGAGGCAACATCAAAATTGCCTATCTCAAAATGACCTGGTTTTGCAAGGGGGTCACCTGGGTTTTGGCCCCGTGCTCGGTGCCCATCTAGGGAAACCTACAAACCCACACATTTCTGAAAACTAGACACCCGGGAGTCCAGGAGGTATGACTTGCATGGATCCCCCAATGTTTCCTTACCCAGAATCCCCTGCAAACCTCAAATTTAGCTGAAAAAAATCACTTTTTTCACACTTTTTTGTGTGGGAAATTTGTGGCATTACCAGGCTGACACAAATTTCCTACCACCCAGCGTTCCCCCGGATGTTTTGGGCCCTTGCCTGTCGCGGGTACTTGGGCCTCCCACACGAGTGAGGCACCATTTCTATCGGGAGACCCGGGGGAACGCTGGGTGGTAGGAAATTTGTGTCAGCCCAGTGATGCCACAACTTTCCCACACAAAAATGTGTGTAAAAAGTGATTTTTTCAGCTACATTTGAGGTTTGCAGGGGATTCTGGGTAAGGAAACGTTGGGGGATCCACGCAAGCCATACCTTCCTGGAATCCCCCGGGTGTCTAGTTTTCAGAAATGTGTGGGTTTGGTAGGTTTCCCTAGATGGCCGCCGAGCACGTGGCCAAAAACCCAGGTAACCCCCCTTGCAAAACCAGGTCGTTTTGAGATAGGCAATTTTGATGTCGCCTCAAAACTTTTTGGGCCCTTGCCTGTCACAGGTACTTGGGCCTCCCACACAAGTGAGGCACCATTTTTATCGGGAGACCCGGGGGAACGCTGGGTGGTAGGAAATTTGTTTCAGCCCGGTGATGCCACTACTTTCCCACTCAAAAATGTGTGGAAAAAGTGATTTTTTCAGCTAAATTTGAGGTTTGCAGGGGATTCTGGGTAAGAAAACGTTGGGGTATCCACGCAAGCCATACCTCCCTGGAATCCCCCGGGTGTCTAGTTTTCAGAAATGTGTGGGTTTGGTAGGTTTCCCTAGCTGGCCGCCGAGCACGGGGCCAATAATCCAGGTGACCCCCCCCTTGCAAAACCAGGTTGTTTTGTGATAGGCAATTTTGATGTTGCCTCAGAAGGTTTTGGGCCCTTGCCTGTCACGGGTCCTTGACCCACCCACGCGAGTGAGGTACCATTTCTTTTGGGATACTTGGAGAAAGGCGAAGGGGTGGGAAATTGGTTGTTTCTTTCTGCTGTGTGAAAATTTTGGCACAATATTGCAAGGAAAATGTGACAGACATTTTGAGGTTTGCAGGACATTTTGGGTAAGATAACTTGTTGGGATCCACAAGAGAGACATCACCATGTACTCCCATTGCTGTTTAGTTTACGACAATATCTACAGTTGGTAGGTTATTCTTAGATGGAATGTACACCTTGGCAGAGAGACTAAAAAGACAAAGATTACTGCACAGCCATCTATTCCTCAAGCACACACACATACTGGTTGGATTTGGCACGAGGGCGAGTGATGGTTCACTATATACAATTTTATTAACAAGAGATTTCACAAAAATGAAATGCACTGTCAATAATTGAAAGGACAAAAACTGAACCAGTGACTCGCAGCTCGTGAGCTGTAAAGCCACGTCAAGGCCCCAACCGCTTTACAGGCCATTCACACACCTTTCATACGTAATACACACAAGACCATTCACACCACCAGGCACAAAACCAACACATTACAACATTCACAAAAAGGGACAAGGTACACCCTGCTTGAGAAAGACAGAAAAGACAAATATTTCTGCACAACCACCTATTCTTCAAGCACACAGACATACTGGTTGGATTTGGCACGAGGGTGAGTGAT
This sequence comes from Calotriton arnoldi, assembly GCA_963921515.1. NCBI lineage: Eukaryota > Metazoa > Chordata > Amphibia > Caudata > Salamandridae > Calotriton > Calotriton arnoldi. The sequence goes on from CAWUFW010016191.1 coordinate 6,435, forward strand.
GGTTCGGCATATACAGTTGTATTAACCAGAGATTTCACAAAAATGAAATGCACTGTTAATACTTGAAAGGACGAGAAACTGAACCATTGACTCACAGCTCGTGAGCTGTAAAGCCACGACAAGGCACCAACCGCTTTACAGGCCATTCATACACCTTTCATACGTGTGACACATACAAAACCATTCACACCGCCAGCTGCGGGCCCAGCACATTACAACACTCACACCAGCAGACAGCGCCATTCAAGGGCCCATCACTTTCACACGCCCACATTCCTGACACAGCAACCACACCAGCTCACGGATTGCGTGGAGTGGCGTTTAGCTAGCAGTGTGTGTAGTGACCAGCAGCAAGTCACTACTCACACACCGCCAGCCAAGCGCCCATCCACGCACACCGCCAGCCAAGCGCACGTCCACGCACACCGCCAGCCAAGCGCCCATCCACGCACACCGCCAGCCAAGCGCCAATCCACGCACACCGCCAGCCAAGCGCCAATCCACGCACACCGCCAGCCAAGCGCCAATCCACGCACACCGCCAGCCAAGCGCCAATCCACACACACCACCAGCTAAGCGCCAGTCCACTCACCGCCAGCCAAGCTCCAGTCCACTCACCGCCAGCCAAGCGCCAGTCCACGCACACCGTCATAAATTTTTTTTAAACAAGAAAGAAAACACAAACAGATTGCAACTAAATACAAAACTATAACTACAAAAACAACAGCAGTAACTAAAGACATCATTATATTGCCAAACGTTAAACTGAACAACTATATAAAACCATACAGACCAGGCAGTACACTATTAGACTCATGGTTGCTCCCAAAAACTCTTTTGAGTGTGATACAATCTGAAACATGTGGGAACACAGCCCAGGATTAGAAGGACAATCGGCACAGTGCATACGACTCTCCTTCCGCACACCTCTTCGCAAGCAGACTCTACATCTCTTACAGGGATTGTTTTTTTGGGCGTGGAAGGAATTAAATCAGGAAAGTGGCGATCTTTTAATCTAGCCACATCCTCCACCACTCCAACTCTAGGAACACTTGCCTGTTCCACAACAACAAGGTTGCCTATCACAGACTCCTGAAACTGAACAAAAGTCAACTTTGATGCAGGACAACACTCCTTGAACACAACAAAAGCATTGAAAGTTGCTAAATTGAAGAGATGGATGGCTAACTTCTTATACCAAATGTAATCCTTACGAATAGCAGTGTAAGGTTCCAACCTCTGATCTACTCTATCCACACCACCCATGTGCTTATTGTAGTCTAAAATGCACACAGGTTTGCGCACTTCAGCAATCTGACCCCAAACAGCCACAGGTGAAGTACTCTCATCATGGATAGTAGTCAGCATGTACACATCCCTCCTGTCCACAAATTTCACAGCTAGTAGTTCATCACTACGCAAGGAACTGCACTGTCCCCTCTGAAGTTTTTGCAAACAAGCTCTTTTGGATAACCTTTACGGTTAGAGCGGATTGTGCCACGAGCAAAAGTGTCCACTTTGAACAATTCCTTAAACAATTGCACAGCAGTGTAGAAGTTATCAAGGTACAAATGGTGGCCTCTGTTAAACAGTCCTCTAGCAAGATCCCACACAATTTTCTCAGAAACTCCAAAAGTGGACGGACAACCAGGGGGGGTCAATAGTGGAATCCCTACCAGTGTACACACGGAAATTAAAAACATATCCTATCCTACTCTCGGACAACATATACAACATAATTCCATAACGTGCCCTCTTGCTAGGAATGTACTGCCTAAAAACCAAATGGCCCTTGAACAGGACCAAAGTCTCATCAATAGATATTTCTTTCCCTGGAGTATAGATCTCTGAAAATCGATCTACAAAGTGATCAAGAACAGGCCGAATCTTAAAAAGACGGTCACAGTCAGGGCGATCTCGTGGCAACACCAAAGCATTATCAACATAATGCAGCATCCGAAGCAAAAGTAAATACCGATCACGAGTCATAATTGCAGGAAATATGGCCGTTGCCATCAAGGAACTGGTAGACCAATATGAAGCCATGGACGGCTTCCTTATCAAGCCCATCAATAAAGTCAAACCCAAAAACTTCTTCATCTCTTCCAGATTTGTGGGAGTCCACTGGGTAGCTCTAGAGTGGGGCCTCAGTCTGGCACTGTTGTCCCTCAAAAACTGTTCAGCATACAAATTAGTCTGCTCAACAATCTCACCCAAAAATACATCATCCATAAACAACTGAAAAAAATGTATAGGCAAAAAAAATTCACAATCCACTCTACACCCTGCATCACCACTAAAAGCAGGCAACACCGGCTGCGCCATGTTTGGATCAACCCAGAGTCCAGCACTTCCAATGGGAAGCCTTAAAGCCCCAGGCTGCAATCCAGATGCCTCTTGCGCCATCGGCACAGCAGTGTCCTCCTCTAAAACAGGCACTTCATTAGCACTGAGAGTAGCTTCATCCACACTGAGAGTAGCTTCATCCACACTGAGAGTAGCTTCATCTGCACTGAGAGTAGCTTCATCATCCGATGATTCCATGTGGAGAGAAAACTCACTACCTGAATCTTCCCCTCCCTCCTCTCCCTCAGACGCACTCTCAGTCTCATAATCCTGCTCAGAGGAAGATTCAAGAAACATACCAACCACCTGCTGAGCAGTCATTCTACGGCTAGCCATAATGCTTACTAATAAAGGTAACTTGTCAAACAAGTCAACAACAACAAACCCTTTGTAAAAAACAGAAATAAACAAAAAGTAGCTTTAGCACAAAGACCTATATACTGCAACACTATACCACTCACTTGCCAGAAGCAGGTAGACTCACCACCACCTACTCTGCACAGACACAGTAAGGACCAACAGTATCCCACTAAAAAAGAAAAAAGAAAAAAAGAAAATTACACATAAGACAACGCAAAACACATTGCAAACAATTTCATGCACAAAACACTAACTAAATATGCTGCTAATATGACACCACTTACAAAATATTCATTCATGCATGACATTAATACTCAATTTGAGTAAACACAACGAAAATGTTTTTCTTACCAAAAATGCAACTACGCAAAACTGCAGATCAACCACTGCCGAAACCGCAAACAAGAATCAAAAGCTTTCCACTAGAATAAAAAGGAGAAAAACACATTACAATCACATATGCAAATAATGCACTATCCACCAGCCAAGCAAAGGTGGTAGGTGGGCCTAAAAGCACGAGGCCGATCTGCCCCAGAGGGGCCCCAGAGGGAGCAGAAACAGCCCAAAAATTCCCCCTCATAAAGGGGGAGCGACCCTTGCCCAAGGGGTCACTACCCAACACCAACATTTAAAAAGCCCTGGTGTCTAGTGGCTTCTGCCCCCCTAGGGGACAGATGGGCCTGAAAACATATGGCCAATCTGCCCCCAAAGGGGACAGAAACACCTCTGCCCCCCTTGGGGGCAGATGGGCCTAGAATAACAAGGCTGATCTGCCCCCAAGGGGGGCAGAAATGGCCAAAATTAATGATCCCCCAAGGGGAGAGACCCTTGCCCAAGGGGCCGCTCCCCAACAACACAAACAAACAATCCCTGGTGTCTAATGGCTTCTGCCCCCCTTGGGGGCAGATGGGCCTAGAATAACAAGGCCAATCTGCCCCCAAGGGGGGTAGAAACGGCCACAATAAATGATTCCCAAAGGGGAGCAGCCCTTGCCTAAGGGGCCGCTCCCCATAAACATATTTATAAAAAAATAAAAATCCCTGGTGGCCTAGTGGGCTTACAGCGACTTTTTTATTGATTCAATCTGCCCCCACAAGGGGGGCAGACCACTACTAAAAAAATGATCCCCCAAGGGGAGCGACACCTGGTGGCCTAGTGGTCACATAATGCCTTTTTTAAAATGTATTTATAGATCTCCCCCCCCCCAAGGGGGGCAGACCCAGCCACAAAATGTTCACCCCCAAGGGGAGCGACCCTTGCCCAAGGGGCCGCTCCCCAACACAAATGGCACTTTGTAAATAAAAAAATAAAATCCCTGGTGGCCTAGTGATCACATAATGCCTTTTAATTACTTTTTTAATTATAGATCTGCCCCCCCCTAAGGGGGGCAGACCCATCCATGAACTTTTCACCCCCAAGGGGAGCGACCCTTGCCCAAGGGGCCGCTCCCCAACACAAAAAGCCCTTTTAAAAAAAACATTCCTGCTGCACGATCGCGCCCCATGCGCGATCGTGCAGCAGGAATGCTTGAAAAAGACATTGGAGGAAAGAAAAACACTTTCCTTTCCTCCGATGCCTTTCTAAAATGTCCCCCCACCCTCCCCGAGGCCAAAATCGCCTCTTACTTGCTGGACGCACTGGAAGCAAATGGCTTCCAGCGCGACCGGTTTCATGAGGCGCACGAGGCGCGCTGACGTCATTACATGATCCGGTGGGGGGGGGGGTGGGAGGGTGAAGTGGAAGGTCTTCCCCTTCCATTGCGGGTGGGGGCAGGATGTTGGGCGGCCCGCGGTAGGAGCGCCAGTGCTTCCTCCGTGGGTGGGTGCCAGGACGGCCGGGAGCCGTCGTGAGCACACGCCCACTGTGTCTCAGTCGGTGTGAGCACTGAAGGGGTTAATGACAAGACAAAACGTTTTCTATACACTGAACACCTAAGACGGCCCTCCCTATATATGCTACCCAAGATTCACAAGAACTTGCTCGACCCCCCATTTAGACTGATTGTCTCCGGGTGTGGGTCGATTCATGAACCATTGTGTCACTACTTAGATTTTTTTCTACATCTGCTGGTGCAAGCAAGGCCTTTGTAGTTACAAGATACAACACATTTGTTAAAATTACTAATGGATGTTCATCTCATAACCACACAACCAGTATGGCTATGTACAATAGACATAGTAACTCTTTACACGTCCATCCCACTAACAGAAGGGTTAGAGGCAGTAGAATGGTCACTCCTCAAAGAGGGCAAAATTCAAGCCAACAAGATATTTTTACTTGAATTGCTTCACTTTTGTCTTTATCACAGTTATTTTTCATGGAAACAAAGATATTATCTTCAAGCTAATGGAACTTCCATGGGCTTTTCCGGAGCCACCAGTTATGCGAAACTTTTTATGGTGAAATTTGAAACCAAACACATTCTATCCAAAGATGGTTGGAAACAGAAGCTCATCATGTATCGACGATACATAGATGGCATTTTTTTAATTTGGCAAGGTGACAAACAGGGTCTGGAGGACCGTTTGAAGGATTAAAACATGAAGAATCCTAAAATACAATTTACCCATTGTATAGAAGAACGATGCATCACCTACCTGGATGTTGAAATCATGATTGTGGGGACCGAGATTCAAACCAAGGTGTTTAAAAGACCTACTGACAGAAACAATTCACTACTGTATAGCAGTTTCCACCCACCATCCCTCAAAAAGCATCTGTCATTTTCCCAATTTACCAGAATCAAATGCATCACATCTAGCAATGAGCATTTTCTTTTGACGATACATGAATATAAGCACAAATTTCAACAACATGGTTATCCACAAGATGTGGTGGACCGGTCTGAACAAAGAGTACAAACAATTGACAGGGAAATTTTGTTGATGAAGCAATCCAAAGCAGAACAAACCAGGGGGGTTTTTGTTTCTACATTTTCCACCAAGTCTGCGGCCATCAAGAATATCATCCTGAAATGTTGGGAGCCCTTACATATAGAACCTGATTTTAAAGGAATATTTGCCAATCCTCCTCTATTTGCTTACAAAAGATATAGGAATCTTAAAGAACTATTGTCAAGACCAGTGAGGACAATTAGTGTTCAACATAGAGGCATGATGATATGTCAAAATTGTACACATTACAACAATGTGCTAGTAGGCAAAGCCATTTTCCACCCATGGACTGGCAAACAGATCATACTCAACCACACAGCAGATTGCAACACACAATGCGTCATATATGCCATTAAGTGTCCATGCGGGCTGTTTTATGTGGGAAAAACTGAAAGGCAGATTAGAACAAGAATTACTGAACAAAAAAGTCACATTAGAACCAAGACATTGAGTTCACCCCTGGCAACCCACTGGACTGAGACCAAACATACCATTGCGCAGATGCGCTTCACCATTCTAGAGGTAGTGGCACAGCTACCAGATAGGGACTTGACTAAGTTCCTATCACAACGGGAGATTCACTGGATACGGTTTGTGGACACTCTCATTCCAAAGGGACTGAATGATAAGTTGGAACTTTCATGTTTCCTTTAACCAGATATCTTTCCACACACTTTTAGTACAATAAGGCGCTCCATGGTTAATGCATTCTGATAAATTTTTCTCATTACATTTGAGCTGATAATTTTCTTTCTGTTATTAGTTTCTTTCTTACACTAGTTTCCAATTTGTATTAGCTCACATATGTTTGTTTACACATTCCGATGTTACCACTTGAAGATATGTTTCTAATGAGATATGTCACGTGTTATCCTACATGGTGTCTGCTTTCATTTGTTTTATACCTTAAACTTAACACTGGTATACTTACAAATAGTTGTCACTATATCTCTTCAGGGTACATCGACATTTCAAATTTCGTTCATTTTTGTTTTATCCCGTTTGCATATGTTGACATTTAAGTCAATTATCAATCAGATTGTTTTGGTATTATGTTTATAGCTTGCTAAGTCTTCGTGTATTCATGTGTACACACTTTTGTATTTTGAATCATGTTACCCTTCTCGGTGTCAGTGACTATTTCCTTCGGTAATCACACTATGAATCAGCAACCATCTCAAGTTGTTCTTAACTATTCTTACATTTATGATTTCTTTATTTAACTTTATTGCTCAAGCGCTTGGTTGGGCGCTCACCGTTTCTTTCCTCTTTGTTTAAACTGGTGAACACATAAGTCTTTCTTTTCTTTTTGTTGCACTCCAATATGTCACTCGGCATACGCTATTTATGTTGTGTGTACTGTACCGCGGTTTACAAACTCTTCTCCGGAGGGCACACACACGCTAGGAAGCGGGTAAGATTTTACATTAACCATCTAGGAGTTTTGCTTAACGATTGTATTATTTTCTGCTTTGCGGGATACAGACTTGAGCAGCTCGTTACTCTTTTCTTTTTTTTTTGGGCAGTTGGATCCCAATATTCACATATTTTTCTTAGGAGAGTGTTTTTTTTGCTTGGGGACTAGCAGACAGCAGGAATTTTGTTAAGTCGAATTTTTAAGTTTTGTCACATGTTTTTATCCACAGATACGGGGTTTGACTAGTTTGAACTTGCTGCCGGTTTGCATCACTGCTAGCAATGGAACACTAACGAGGTAGCTTTTACACTGACGCATCGAAGCATGGCATTCACAGTATCAGCACAGTGATAACGGTGGTTGTTTCTTTTCTCCTTTACTTTGGACGTTGCACGTATTTTTAGACGATGGTTCTGAGATTTTGAGCTCATGCCATGTCCTCAATGTCACTTTTCGACCAGGCTTGTTTCACTCTCACATGCACAAGATCAATTTTTGATACTATTTTCCCACCTAGAACTCACATTCTTTTATGACTCTTGTGATGGCTGATGATCATTCACATTGACTAATGTCCCTCACAGTATGAGGCTGTTCTGCTATTGCTTTTACTTCTCAAATGTTGGTTGTTATTGTCCCGAGAATAAGTCTTTGATACTTGTTTCTGTTGATAGTTACCCCTGATGAAGGGCTTTTGTTATAGCCCGAAATGCATTGGGTTACACCCCACAGCTAGTCTCTGAAGAGTGACAAGACTAGCCATCAAAAGAACATTAATTGACAAGAATCTCGTTCTTTAAATTAAAGCGACTTGTTCAAAGACATTGTCTACGTATGTACCATTGTACATGTTTACTTTTTATTGTATAATGATGTTTATGGATGGTTGACTCATTGTTGAATTGTTGAAGTCCATCTATGTATGTCTAAATTATGATTTATCCCTAGTTTGGGACTCAGTAGTGCACACTGTGTCTGGAGCAATCGTTCTGGTACTCTTTTTACTTCTAAATTGGGGACGAGGGTGAAGCCCCCTCACAGAGTTCACACAAAACCCAATATATTAATTTACTAGTGCCTACATCAGAGTATTCATTTTGCATTACGTTTGAGTGCAACTCAAAGTCTTCTTTTTCCTTTCCAAACTTTCTGAAAGTGGCATTTTCTAAACTGGAATTTAAAATCCAACTTCACCTTAAGTTGTGATTTATATTGTGAGCTCAGTGATATCAAACTTGAAAAGTCTAATCTCCTCACAATTGTGGGCTACACTTAAATTATTTAATAAGGTAATCCCAAAGTTATCCTATGGAAGAGATAGGCCTTGAAGTAGTGAAAAACGAAATGTGAATTTTTTACTACCAATACATGTAAAGTTGAAAAGTACATGTCCTGCCTTTTAAATACACCACACCCTGTCCTGTAGGTTATGCAGGGCCTACCTTAGGGGTGACTTATATGTATTAAAACCAATGGTTTAGGCCTGGCAAGAGGGTTTTCTTGGCAGGTCGACGTGACAGTGTGAAACTGCCCACACAGGCTCTTCAGTGGCAGGCCTGAAACATGCTTAAGGGGCTTATGTGGGTGGCACAGTAAGTGCTTCAGGCCCACTAGTAGCATCTAATTTACAGGCGTTTGGCACATGTAGTGCACGTTACTAGGGACTTAGAAGTAAATTAAATATGCCAATTGGGGATAAACCAATATTGCCATGTTTATGGGATAGAACACAGGCACTTTAGCACTGGTTAGCAGTAGTAAAGTGCCCAGGGTCCTAAAGCCAGCAAAAATGAGGTAAAAAAAAAAAAAGGAGGGAGACAGGCAAAAAGTGGGGGGAAGACCACCCTAAGGCTGTCAGGTCTAACATGTGTACCCTCCAGCTCAAAGTGGGGAGAACTACCCAACCCCTTGGGAGCTCTTTCACTGAGCAGAAGAATCTGGAGAGACCTACAGTATTGGCGTGGTATGTCACCAGGAAATGTTCCACCATAAAGCCCATTCCCCATAGGGAGATGGACCACCTCAACAGTTTGGGATTTTCACCCCTCATCTGCATGAGTCATCTGCGGGGTCTGTGGTCTGTCTGAACGAGAAGCTGAGTCCCAAACTGGTATGGTCTCAACTTCTTCAATGCCCAGACCACACTAAAAGCTACTCTTTCAATGGCATTCCACCTCTGTCCCCATGAAAGTAACTTCCTGCTAATGAAGGCTATTGATTGGTCTAGGCCCTCCTCAATCAGCTTTGCTAACACTGTCCCTGTGCCATGGTCTGAATCATCTGTCTGCACATTGAATTCCTTGGAGAAGTCAGGGGCCCTGAGCAAAGATGCTATGCACATGGCTTCCTTGAGAGAGTTAAAGGCTTTCTGACAAGCCGCTGTCCAGAGCACCAATCTGTGCTGCTTCTTAGAAATCAGCTCAGTTAAGGGGGCATCAATGGTGCTATAGCCCTTTACAAATCATCTGCAGTAGCCAGTCAGGCCTAAGAAGGCTCTCACTTCTGGTTGGGTTTTAGGTGGTTGCCAGGCCATGACAGTTTCAATCTTGGCCCGGAGGTGCTGCACCTTGCCTCTAACTACCTAGTGTCCCAAGTACAGAACAGAACCCTGCCCAATCTGACACTTGCTTGCCTTGATTTCCAGACATGCCTGTTGCAGGGCCTGAAGCACCTCAAGGAGGTGATGCAGGTGTTCCTCCCAGCTGGAACTGTAGATGGCGATGTTTTCTAAGTAGGTGACACAGATAACCTCCTTACCAGCCAGGACCCTGTTAACCAACCGTTGGAAGGTAGCAGGGGCATTCTTCAATCCGAAGGTCATCACATGGAATTGACAATGACCCTCTATGGTTGTGAATGCTAACCTCTCTTTTCCCTCCTCAGTAAAGGTGATCTGCCAGTACCCTGAAGTCAAATCAAAAGTACTGAGGAATTTGGCAGTGCCCAGCCTGTCAATGAGCTTGTCAGCTCTGGGGATGGGGTGTGCATCAGTCCTGGTGACTGAGATGAGTCCTCTGTAGTCCACACAGAACTGAACATCTGATGTGGCACCCAGTGGAGCAGCCTTTGGTACCACTACCACAGGGCTGGATCAAGGACTATTAGAGGGCTCAATCACCTCTAATGCCAGCATCTTTGAGACTTCTTCCTTGATGCTGGCTCTCACCCTTTCAGACAACCTGTAAATTTTGTTCTGTACAGGGGGACTGTCTCCATTGTCAACATCATGGATGCATAGATGTACGAGTCCAGGGATGAGGGAGAACAATAGAGCAAACTGTTCCAGTAATGGGTAACAGTCACCCTGCTGTTCTGGGGTCAGGATGGTAGAGAGGTTGACACCATTTACTGACCCACTGTGTTACTGTTCAGATAGGAGGTCCACTATCCTCTTTCCCTCCCTCATCTGTTACTAGGAGCATGCTCACTTCAGACCTCTCGATGTTAAGCTTCAGTCGTTCACATGGAGCCCCCGTACAGGGTTCCTAGGGGTCTGAAGTTCCACCAGGTCGATGGCCTTCCCCTTCCGCTCCTATATCTCATATGGATCAGTTCAGCAGTCCTGCAGAGCTCTGGTCTCTACTGATTCCATGACTCATACATTTTGGACAGCCTGAAACTCCACCAGTGTGGCCTTCTGGTCATAACAGAGTTTCATCACTTCTTGACTGGCCTCCAGGTTACCTTTTGCCTTCTTCCAGAAGTGGTGCATCTAGTTGGCAGGCCCATAATCATGCCTTTTCTAGGTCTTGTTGAATCTTTCAACTAGACCATTAGTTTGGGGTTGATAGGGTGTGGTGGACTTGTAAGTCACACAACACTCATCCCACATGGACTTCATGTACACTGACATGAAATGAGTGCCCCAGTCTGACACTACCTCCTTAGGGAACCCAACACAGGTAAAGATACTCAACAGAGCTAGTGCCACCACGGGTGCGGTTACTGACCTTAGAGGGATTGCCTGTGGGTAGCGGGTGTCATGGTCTACCAAGACCAGGACAAACCTATTGCCTAAGGCTGTCTTGGGGTCCAAGGGTCCAATGACATCGATGTCCACCCTTTCATAGGGGATGCCAATGACAGTTAATTGGATGAGGGGAGCTTTGTGCTTTTTTACTGCTTTCCCACTAGCCTGGCAGGTGGGACCGGACCTGCAGAATGCATCTGAGGCTGTCTTCATTCAGGGTCAATAAAAGTGGGAGGCAAGCCTGGTAAAGGTCTTGTCTCACCCCAAATGTCCTACTAGGGCAATTTCGCAAGCCATGCCCAGTAGGAAGGTCCAGTAGCATTGGGGGACCACCAGCATATAGGCTGTCCCAGCATCAAGAACCTTAGGCTCACTGTAAAGGAGATAGTTCTCCCAGTCGACTAGGTGATCCTCAGAGGCTTCACTGGCTGTATGAGCTTAGGCCTAGCCCCTGAAGCCCTCAAGAGTGGGACCCTCTTCCTATGCTTGGCAGAATTCTTCTCTGGTGTGCCCACCCTCAGCCTGTCAGCTGGCAAGCTCTGGTTGGTCACTTAGGGCGGCAATGTCATCTCTGGTTGGCTTGGGGACCTCCTTCTCAGGGATCCAGTCAACCTCCACCATCGGAACTTCAGTGACCTGTTTCCCTTGTCCCTCTCCTTGGCACCTGTCTGGGACATTGTTCCAGGCTCCAGACATCCTTGACTCCCTTATGGGCAGTCATGGTTCGTTTGGTCATACTTACCCAGTCACGCAATCACATCATCTCCAAGTGAGACCTGAGCTCTACCTCCCTCCACTTAGTGTGTTCCAGGTCATTGCCTAACAGACAATCAACAGTCATGGCAGGGCTCACTGCAGCTTTCAGAGAACCTGAGACCCCTCCCCACTCACAGGGAACCACATGCACCTTTAGATGGCTCTCATGATTGTTGGTGACTATGACTTGGTAGAATGTGTCCGGTAGGACCTGCTCTGTAGACACCAGCAGACAGTTGACAGTTGTCATGCTGGCTCCTGTGTCTTGCAGAGCCTCCACCCGTTGCCCATTAATGGGGACCCACTTCATATACTTTGAAGTATTTGCAGGCATGTAGGCTTTTGGCAACATTTCTCTATCCCCCAGGAATACTAGGGTTACCTCTATCTGTTCCTCAAAACTATCTGGTGCTGCCTTCTCCCCGAGCACTACACTTACCAACCGAGGTGTCTGCCCAACGGTGGAGGCCTGTGCCCCTTGGGACATTTGGAGTCACCCTTAGACTGACCATATTTATTGCACTCTGTTCATAGGGGTACAAACCTCCCCGTCTTATGGTCAAAGAACCCTTTCTTCTTTGGATTAGACTGGAACTGGTTACCACTACTCCCTTGGGGATTATTTTGGGGGGCTTTTGAGAACTCCTAGTTTTTAAGTTTTTCTCCCCCCTCTTTCTTCTGTTGGGAACCATGACCACCTTTTTGGGTGTCCCCTTAAATACCTTTTTGGACACTCTGGGGCTAGCCCAGAGGTCCACCTCCTCAGCAAGCTTCCTGGGGTCAGTCAGCTTACTGTCAACTAGGTGCTAGCACAACTCTGCAAAACAGATACTGAGGATGTACTCTCTCATGATCAAATGATGCAAACCATTAAAATCATTAACTTTGCTGCCACTCCCCCAGCCATTCAGTGCATTACTGGAGTAATCAATAAAATCTACCCAGGATTGGTTGGGGAGCTTCTGGCTGTCCCTGAATCTTTGGCGATACTTTTTGGGAGTCAGCCCAAATTAGGCAATCAAAATGGCCTTGATAGGCATTTACTTGGTTTGATGCCCAACCTCTGTCAGAAGTATGTCCCTCCCAATTGTAGGCTTGTGTTACCACAGACTATCCCCCCCCCCATTGTCCTCATGAACCCTGTGTACTTTGAGTGCAACCTCATAAGCAGGAAGCCACTTATCAATGTCATCTCTCCCCACATAATTGGGAACCAAATCCTTGCATATACAGAACCTTTTGTCTCCACCAGGTACTGCATGTATGCTGCCACCATCACTGCTGGATTCTAACTGCCTGGCCTTAATCTCCAACTCTTTTAGACTCAGTTCATGAGCCAGAAGTAGTTTCTTCTCTGCTGGGGTTCTTTCAGCCTTAGCCCTTCTCTCCTCAGCTTCCAGTTTAAATCTTGTCATCTGCAGTCTTAATTTTCTCTCCCTCAGCTTCCCTGGGGAAAGGCCATGGGTGGAGACACTGCTATTTGCTCTCACAGGAAGCTCAAATCAAGGGGTGACCCCCTCAACTGCTTCAGATGGTTCCTTAGAAGAGCCATTCTTGGGCTCCTCCAATCCATCATTCTCTTGGGAGCTGGCCTATGCCCAGGCCCTCAGCACCTTGTCAAACTCCACCTTCCTGGCTCCTTGGGTAGGTACCCCATCTCCTTGCAGGAGCTTTTCAATTGAGCCACTGTATAATCTTCCAGCTTGGCCAGCTCAAACTCCATGGTTACATTTATGGAACCAGCCAGAGACACAATATAGAGCTTGAACCAAAAAATGTAAAGCAGGGAAAAATGAAAAAAAATTCTAAATGGTCTAGGATGTGTATGGGTAGTGTACACTTAGCTATTGCATGGCACTGCACAAACACAAGTCCTATCCTCACCACTGACCACCAACTTCAGAAATTGGGTTTCTGGTTGGCAGACGTATGCACCCTGTCCAAGCAGGAACCACAATCTAAGTCAGGGTAGGTCACCACACAATCTAAATTATCCTGTGCTAACCCTCTGGTAGCTTGGCACAGAGCAGTCAGACTTAAACTTAAGAGGCAATGCGTAAAGTATTTGTGCATCACTTCATGCAACAGCACAGTGAAAGCACCAAAGAAAGACTCCACACCAGGTTAGAAAAATAGATTATGATTTTATAAATAGAACAAGACCAAAATAACAAAAGTCCATTTAGTAGAGTCGAGATATGAATTGTCAAAGATTAAAAGCAAAATATAGAGCTTAGAAGCAAGTAGCCCCTAAGGACTTAATTGGTCGTGGTGGACCGGGACAAAGTCAAGAGTTCAAGTTGACCACGATGGAGTGCAGGCCAGATACAGGACCCACGCAGGCTCTGCGGAGCAAAAGCACCTTGATCCTGGTCGCAACAGCGAGATGCATTGGTGATTCCCACAGAGTTGAGGTGTTGTGCTGAATGTCTCCATGCAACTGCGGCGATGCGTTGGTTCCTTGAGCGAAGCGTCGGTTTTGAAGTGCAGAGGTTCCAAATGTGATGTGCTGGGTTTCTCCATGCTGTTCAGGTGATGCGTCGACCTTCTCCATGAAGGGGCAGTGATGCGTTGGTTCTGAAGCACTGGTTTCGAGTGCGATGCAGCGGTTCTGAGTGTGATACAGAGTTAGTTTCCTGCAACAGCAGCAATGGGTCGATTCTGCTCCTGCAGCAGAGGATGCATAAGTTCCACTAGAGCAAACCCATGCAAACCCATAGGTCAACTTCTAAGAGTCCAGGACTGGGAAGCACCACTTGGCAGGACAAACTCAAAAGCAGATGAGCCAAAGGGTTGGAAAAGGTGGGTTCTCAGGGGCAGATTTACAAGAAGGTGCTGCAGCGTGGCACCGCAAGCCCTTTTGGCTGCGCCACGCTGCAGCACTTTCAGAGCACAGGAATGCAACATATTTACAATGATATGTCGCATTTCTGTGCTCTCCCCTGCGCTGGTGTATAAACAGCTGCCATGTGCCTGTGCGGGCACTCTTGCACCATGGTGCAAGGATGCCTGCGTCAGGGGGAGATTGTTTTTGTGCAGGAAGGGGCACCTTCCTGCACTAAAAAACTCACTACAGGCATTTTCCTCTTTTAATATGGGCTGTAGAATGCAGCACGCATTGAAAGAGGACAAAAACGAGGAGAAATGAAAACATTTCTCCTCGTTGCGCCTTGCTACGCCACCCCTAGGTTGGCGTAGCATGCTGACGCATTTCCAGGTTTACAAATCCTCGTAAATCTGGAAATGTGCCTGGTTCCATGGGTGTTGCATGGGAACACCCACAGCAACACCCATGGAACGCCCCTTTCATGCGAAGTGCTGCATGTAAAGGGGCCGTATTTACAAGGACAGAAAAAGCCACACAGGATGGCTTTTTCTGTACTTGTAATTATGGGGCAGAGAAATGCGCTGCGAGTGCATCACAAAAAGTGACGTACTGGCAGCACAAGGGGCTTGTAAATCTGACCCTTAGTCTTTTGTGTCCCTGAGACTTAGGCAACAGGAGGGAAGCCAGCAAGCCCTTGGAGTCACTCTGGATTCAAGTGATGCAGGTCCAGTCCTTCTCACCCAGGCAGAGAGAGCAGCAGCAGGGCAACACAGTAAAGCAAGAGTTCAGCAAACAGCAGTTCCAGCAGTACCAGACACACTACAGGGGGGAATCAATCCTTTGTGTAGGGACAGGACACAGCCCTTTCAGGTGTAAGTGTCAGCTCCGCCCTCCAATCCTGCTTGGGATGGCCCATATGCATGCAGATGACTACTTAGACAACTCTTCCCTTTCCTTTGTGTGAGTGTCTAGAGGGAATGCAGGAAGTGAGCTGTCACCCACCCCAGATGCATATTCCAGAGAAAAACAGAAGGCACCAAATGGCTAAAGTAAGTAAATGCCAACTTTCTAAAAGTGATACGTAACAAAAGTGATCCAATCAGAGAGATCCACTTAATGTATAAGGTTAAAAGATTAAACTTATTCTAATCTCTTTTTTAAATTTTCCCAACTCATATAACTCGAAGATGGGGGTAGATATTGTTTCTGAGAGCCAGGGAGAGTATGTTAAATCATCTTTAACTTAACATTCCACACATTTTTCTGTATTTTGAAAATCACAGGTATAAATACACTATATACACATATGGTCAGTCCAAATAGGTGTGTAAAGGGGTGCTCAGGAAAAGAGTGCTCGTGCGATAAGGATAAAGGAAAGAGGAAATAAACCTATTGCATACATCACCTTAATGATACAATATCCTTTGTGTGTAATGTTGAGTTTATGAAGATTTAAGTTTAACCTTATCTGTTAAGTGGATCTCTCCGATTGGACCACTGTTGTTACGTATCTCAAATTACCCAGGCCCTTCGGATTATTTCTGGGTCACCCCATTGTTATGTAATGGAAATTTCAAAAAGTGGCATTTGCTAAACTGGAATTTAAAATCCAACTTCACTATAAGTTGTGTTTTTAAATTGTGAGTTTAGTGACACTAAACTTAAAAAGTCTATCTCCTCACAATTAGGAGTTACACTTAAAAGATGTAATAAGGTGATCCCAATGTTATCTGATAGGAGAGATAGGCCTTGCAGTCGTAAAAAACAAAATTGGGAATTTTTCACTACCAAGACATGTAAAGTTTAAAAGTACATGTCCTCCCTGTTAAATACACCGCACCCTGCCCTATGGGTTATACAGGGCCTGCCTTAGGGGTGACCTATATGTATACAAATAGAAGGTTTAGCCCTGCAGGAGGGGTTATTTGCCAGGTCAACATGGAAGTGTGAAACTGCCCACACAGGCTCTGCAGTGGCAGGCCTGAGACATGTTTAAGGGGCTACCTATGTGGGTGGCACAATAGGTGCTGCAGGCCTATTTGTAGCATTTAATTTACAGGCCCTGGGCACATGTAGTGCACTTTATTAGGGACTTAGAAGTAAATTAAATATGCCAATTGGGGATGAACCAATAATACCATGTTTATGGGAGAGAGCACAGGCACTTTATAACTGGTTAGCAGCGGTAAAGTGCTCAGAGCCTTAAAGCCAGCAAAAACTAGGTCAGAAAAATGGAGGGAGACAGTCAAAAAGTTGGGGGAAGACCACCCTAAGGCTGTCAGGTCTAACAATATGTTATTGAGAGGTAGTCCAAAAATCCAAAAGTCTAAAAATCTTAAGCTGTGGTGTCCCGCAAGGAGCATCCCTTAGCCGCACTCTATTTAATGCCTACGTCTCATCCCTGGCAAAAATCGGTACGAAGTGGGGCTTCGGCATTTGCTCATATGCGGATGACACGCAACTAACAATAGCCATCGGAGATGGGCACGAGGACACCAGGACCAAACTTAATAATTGCCTTACTGAAATGGCAAGCTGTATGTCGGACCACTGTTTAAAGCTCAACGCAGAGAAATCCGAAATCCTGCTCCTTGGTGGAGCCAATCACATCTGGGACGCATCATGGTGGCCCCACTCACTAGGAAACGCCCCAGCGCCCAAGCAGTGTGCAAAAAATTTGGGTGTTCTCATAGACAACAAATTATCTATGCAGGATCATGTACGGACACTATGTGGAAAAAGCTTTGCCACGCTGAAGCTTCTAAAAAGGCTCTTTCCCTGGATCCCCCTGGAAAGCAGGAGGACAGTCACACAGGCCCTGCTTGTTAGCAGGCTGGACTATGGAAATGCTCTTTTCATCGGCATGCCAGACTACCTCTTTAAACGCCTGCCGGTTGTGCAAAACGCTGCGGCCAAACTGGTGTGCAACAAGGGCAGATACAGCTCAGCAACCGACTGCCTGAGACAACTTCACTGGCTGCCCATGCGTCAAAGAGCACGATTTAAGCTCTTAGGGCATACACACAAGGCACTCCATTGCACTGGCCCTAAGATTCTTCAGAATAAAATCCAATTTTACATCCCTCCCAGATGCCTAAGGTCACATCAGCAGGTGCTAGCCGAGACAAAAAGGATCAAAAAGACCAGGGCAGGGGGACGTACCTTTTCATATCTTGCGGCACTGCACTGGAATGGGCTTCCAGTAGAACTACGGCTGATCAAGGATTACACTACATTCAGGAAGAAACTCAAAACACACCTATTCCCTAAAGATTGATGTTACTTATGGAATCAGCACCAGCCCCACCCACCATTGTCCGCTACCTTAGCGCCGTGATATCCCGATGGGATGAATGTTGCGCTATATAAATAAATAAATGCATAAATAAATAGTCATTCTGAAGTCAGTTCGGTTATAGATGATATTTAGATGACATACTTTGGGCCTGAAAGGCCAACTGAAGAGAATGGGATGGTTGTGAAGACCAACAATGACATTTCTAATATTAGTACAGTTTTAGAAACTTTAAACAAAGAAATTGATGCATTTGCAACAACTGCAGAAATTCCTGACAAAGTCTGTATTTGTTGTAGGCAAACTCACTACAGATCACAAACCCAAAAAATTGATATTTGTGGAAAAACAGAAGATAATAATCTAGTATAGTGGTTTAAACTGGCTCTTAACTTGATAGCTGAAGATTGGTTTTACTTGTGCATGAGCCATGTCTGTAAATATTGTATTGACAAACTGAAAGATTTTAAAATGCCTGCTATAATGTCTATAATAAATTGGATGTTTTTCCAATTCCCCTGAGCTTCAAAACCTCAACATCTATGAGAGTCTTCTCATACAGACAGTGCATCTCTTCCAAGCAATTGTTAGAATGGAGACCAAACATAAGAATCAACCTCCTTCTGAATCAGATGTCTCCAACCTGTCCATGGCAGCTACCAGTAGCTTCCAAACACCTTCAGAATAGCTCACAGCCTTGAGTTCATTTTTAAATAAGCACAGGGTCATATTTTCCTTTTAAAGTTAAGGGAAGCCTGTGATTATTTTACATTATTATCATCAGGCTGCAGAAACCAGGGCCTGATAATGAGCAATGCCAGTCAGATTTATAACCCCGACTGGGGCACAGAGGTGAGCACCTGAAGGACTGAGGTATTTAATTCTTAAAACAAATTCCTTGACAACTCAGTATTGGAGCAGTGAACAAAATGCTTTTAAATGGTAGAAAATTAAAATAAAACGTTACCTTAATGATTAAGTTAACTCTTCATTTCAATTTTCTCTCATTTCAATGTGATGCATTTACAAATAGCAAGCCTCTTGCTCCCAGTGGCCAGTAGGCACTGTGCCATAAGTATAACTGAAACACTACAGCCATTTTTTGTAAAATGAGAGAAATTTATAGTGCAGAAAAATATTCCATATTATGAACCTTTTGCTGAACATTTGACTGCACTTTAAATTTCTCCCGTTTAAAATAAATGATTGTATGTTTGTGTTATACATGTAACAGTGCCACATATGGTGAAAAGTATGTCCTGTGCTGCAAGTACATACAACACAGGCTCTCAATCACTCATACAAATGTATCCCATTCATAAGCACACATGCTTGTACATCCCCAAAGACCACTCTCTCACTGACACACATGGTAGCCCTGTTATAGTGCACCTAGTCAAAGTATTTGTTCAAACCATAGCATCTGGCTCTATGGACATTAGGATTAAAGTCAATGAAGCTGGGCCTGTGGGTGTCTGGTAACAATGTGCGAGTTGTTTAGCCTTCAGTAGCTCACAATGATTTTCACTGATCACAAGTAGCTCTCACTACATAGAAGGTTGGAGACCCCTGTTCTGAATTATTAAAAGTTCTGAAAGGTAATGTGTATTTGCCTGTGAATATGAAGGAGAATATTGAAACTAGAGGTGTAGATTGAAAAGAAGTAGAACCACTAGTGGTTCTAGTAAATGGAGTTCCTATTAAAGACAAAACAAATTGCCAGGAACTTGTAAGCAATGATATGGTTAAGAAAGTTTTGCAAAATCTTAAACTAGAAAATGTGTTTTACAAAGATGTTGATATAGACGGACATGTTACCTGCGTGAGAACACAAAGTTCCACCTCATCTGCTCAGTTTAAAAAAGATGACTTAGGTAAAGCAGATGAAATATATGAACATTACAGCATTCATCCTCTACATTCGAGAGACATTATGGGTGATGCTGTAGAAAAGCATGCAAAAGGAGAACCAGAAATAATGTGGGTGTCATACACAGAGAATGGTTAACACTAACCTTACAGCCGGGTACAGCAGGAACGATGGATGAAGCTAGTTAATCCCAGCCCCAATATGGGAATACCTCGGAGTAGATATATCTAACACTCCAGAGATAAAACCACCATAGGGGAAAGGGGAAAAAGGGACAAAAGAAACAATAACGCTGCCGCTGTTAGGCTCAGACTAGGGATGTCATCAGAAGATGTAGACCTCTCTCTTCTACAATCCACCCCATCTGCCCTGTAAGTGAAAACACAGTACACACATTAGACTACTCCCCCTTTCTATCTGTAGCACCCCTATCCCCCCTATGTGTCATGTACTTACTTAGAGTCTAGCGGTGCTTCTCGTAATTAAAAAAGGCACAAAAAGAGAAAAATAAAGAAAACAAAATGACATTATAGTTCTGGATCAGAATTAGGTACTTATCTTATTGCAGATAAGCCTCTCTGGCTGCTGAATCTTGCGTCTTGTGCCGTTGCGCAGAACCTCCTGTAGATAAAAAATCTCTCTGCCCACCTTGATGAGCTCTCCAGAGCGTGGCTAGGCGAGATGGCAATGTATATCCACAATGCAGCGCTGATAATGCAAAACAACCCTTCCGTTTTCTGGGTGGTTAGTTAGTGCACATAGAAACAAAAAATATAAGCGCTTTATCCAGCGCTGAGTCTCATCCTCGGTTCACTCGAGGAAAGTTAAACACGGCTCCAAGAAATAGTTGCAGTATTCTTAATGGCCCCCCCCACGTTCGTCTCAAGGCACGGAACACTCGGGATTTCCGGAATTGTGCCGATCCGCTTTACTCAGTCAGATGCGTCCTGAACACACCCCCATGATCACAGGGAGGCTCTCAGGGAGTTCACCTCAATACCGCTCCAGGGTGTAGAGATGCCGAGGAACAGCAGATTTTAGCGGGAAGGAGAGTTTCCGATACAAGCACTACTGCTGCCTTCCATCAGGCTCAGGCCTTTGCGAGTCTTCTCTCCATGTTCAGGCAGGACGTCCCAATCACAGGTAACACATAGGGGCCGATTCCGATTCGGGCCGGAAATCTCTCCGACCGAGCCGGACCCGGAGAGATTTCCGACCGAATCGGACCCTAGCAGTCCGACCGAACGAGTACGATGCGCACGTATGCCATCGGACTCGAGTCCGGTCGGACTCCATTGAAGTCAATGGGAGCCAGTCGTACGATGCGTACACGGGCTCCCATTGACTCAATGGGCACGACGCGAACAAGGGCGCCCCCTACAGCGTGTTCGCATCGGTGCGGGTCGCGCCGTACATGCACGTGTAGGGGGGACCCATGTGTCCCCCCTGTGTGCGACTCGCATGCCTACGCTTCCAGGGGGTCCGACACGGACCTCAAAGTGCGGCTCCGACAGCTCCTTGGAGCCGGACTGCGCGAGTCGGTCGGAGCGGTCGCGATGCGCATCGTACTTACCCGGCCGGGGAACGTCTCCATTGCGCGGTGCGAGTCGTCCCCGTGCGAGTCGGTCGGAGCGGCCGGGTCCTGCGAACGAGTCGGTCGGAGATTTCGCGTGCGCTCGCATCGTACTCGCTCGGCCGGACCCGCGTACGATTCGGTCAGGAAACAGGGCTCCGAATCGGATCCGGTAAATCCGAATCCGATTCGGAGCACTACCGGCCGAGATCGGAATCGGCCCCTTAGTCTCTCCGATACAAAACATTAACTCGAGTGACAAGCACCGAGTTCTACCAGAGCGGGGCTTAAGTACCCATAGTCAGGTGTTGCACAGCCGTCTCCAAGGATTATGGGAGTTGTAGTTTGTGTGCCCATTTCATTCATACCATGCAAATTTATCGTGCGCAGTGTGCCTATTTCTGTCTAGCCATGACAGTACCCCCTCTCATTGACCGACGTCTCGGCGGTCCTCCAGGCTTGGTAGGGAAACGTGAATGATAACGCCTCAGAAGACCAGGGCAGTGTAGATTAGCCACTGGCTCCCAAGATCGTTCCTCTGGGCCATACCCTTTCCACTCAATGAGATAGTGTACTCTCCCTCTGATGTATTTGGAATCCAGAATACCCTGTACTTCGTATTCCTTGTCCCCATCTATGTCTACAGATTGTGGCCTTACTGGTAAACGTGTACCCTGAAGACAGGGTCTCAGGAGGGATACATGGAACACTGGGTGGATGCGCCAAACAGAAGATAGTCTTAGCT
The DNA here is from genome assembly GCA_963921515.1 of Calotriton arnoldi. Taxonomy (NCBI): domain Eukaryota; kingdom Metazoa; phylum Chordata; class Amphibia; order Caudata; family Salamandridae; genus Calotriton; species Calotriton arnoldi. The sequence continues at coordinate 28,488 of CAWUFW010016191.1, forward strand.
TCATTGCGACGGGGTTTATGATCTTCTCTATGGAATAAGGCCCCACAAACTTAGGTAGCAACCTGTTGTTCCCTTTAAGTCTTAAATACTTAGTGCTGAGCCATACTCTATCTCCTATTTTATAAGAAGGTTCCACTGTTCTCTTTTTATCTGCATGTAGTTTGTCTCGTGTTCGTGCCTCTTCTAGGTGTCTTTTGGCCTTATCCAGTACTAGCTTAAGGTGTGCGTGGTGCTCTTGGATAGAGGGGTGAGTAGAGGCCACAGGACTTTCAAAAGGTAAGATATTGGGATGGAAGCCATTGAGGTAGTAAAAAGGGGAACATCCCAAAGTTGTATGATCAGCGTTATTGTAGGCGAACTCAGCTGTCCACAAGAGCTTGCTCCAGTCATCTTCCTGTAATAATGTAAAACACCTCAGATATTGCTCTAATGTTTGATTTAGTCTTTCTGTCTTGCCATCTGTCTGTGGATGATAGCTTGTTGACAGACGAGCATCGATCTTCATGATCGCACACAGAGCCTTCCAGAATTTGGAGGTGAACTGGGTCCCTCTGTCCGTGATGATGACTGAAGGAATTCCATGGACTTTTACTATATGTTGCAAAAAGACAGTGGCTAGTTCTGCTGATGTGGGCAATTTGGTAAGGGCGACGAAATGTCCCATTTTAGTCAGATGATCTATTACTACTAATATAGTATCAAAATCAGAGCTAGGAGGCATTTCCACGATAAAGTCCATGGACACTGTGTGCCAAGGAGCCGGAGGTGTAGGTATAGGCCTGAGTAAACCGCTGGGTCGTTGATGTTGTGCTTTGGCTTGAGTACAAACAGAACATTCCGAAATGTATTTTACAGTATCTCTTCGGAGTGACTCCCACCAGAAGTAACGAGTCAAGGTTTGCAGTGTTTTGTGTATTCCCATGTGTCCTCCCAAGGTTGTGTCGTGGATCCATTGTAGGACTTGTTCCTGGAGCGGTCCAGCAGGAACATACAGTCTGTCTTCATGGAATAATAACTCATCTTTTACTGAACGATGTGACGCTTTTTCCTGGACCCATGCATCTTTATCAATACTAGTGGTTTGTTTCTTAACTTCATTCAGGAAGTCATGAATGGTAGTTAACACCACTGTCTTCGTTGGAAAGGAAGCCTTCTGTAGTATCCAGGGCGGTTCTTCTACACAATCATTATTGCCAACCAGAATGGGCAAAGGTCTAGAGAGAGCGTCTGCTTTCCCATTTTGTGGCCCTGGTCTGTACTTAATTACAAAATCATAGTCAGCGAAAAACAGAGACCATCTTAGTTGTCGAGGTGTTAGGGCTCGAGCACTCTTTAAAAACAGCAGATTACGATGATCAGTATATATTTCTACTGTGTATTTGGCCCCCAGTAGATGGTGCCTCCATTCTTCACAGGAGCGTTTGATGGCCAACAGCTCTTTGTCGGTAATGCTATAATTCACCTCACAACTGGATAACTTCTTTGAGAAAAAGGCTATTGGATGCAGCTGGCCAGTGTCTGGGTGCCTTTGAGAAAGAATTCCTCCTAAGGCGTAATAAGAGGCATCTGTCTCGAGTATGAATGGTTGGGATGCATCAGGATGTCTCAGTATGGGAGCACTGGTGAAACAAGATTTTAGCGTCTGGAATGCTTCGTCTGCTGCCGCAGTCCACTCGAAGATAGCTCCCTTCCGTAGAAGAATTGTCAGGGGTTGAATAATACAGGAGAAGTTCCGTATAAATCTTCTATAGAAGTTTGCAAACCCCAAGAAGCTTTGCAGGGCCTTCACACAGGAAGGGGATTTCCAGTCCAGGATGGCTTGGGTCTTCTTTTTATCCATACAGAGTCCATTAGGGCCGATGACATAACCCAAGAACTCTACTTCTGATGTATGGAAAAAGCATTTCTCCAATTTCGCATAAAGGGAGTATTGCTGTAGTCGTTCTAGAACTGCTGATACGTGTGGTATGTGCTCTTCCATTGAGGCTGAATACACAATAATGTCGTCAATATAGACTATACATGACACATCTAATAATCCTCTCAATACCTCATCCATGAAGTATTGGAATGCGGCAGGGGCATTGCATAGCCCGAAAGGCATCACCTGATATTCGTATAGACCGAATTTAGTTCTAAAGGCTGTCTTCCATTCATCCCCCTGCCGCACTCTCACCAGATGGTATGCTCCACGAAGGTCTAGCTTGGTAAACACAGTAGCACCTTTCAGCTGGTCCAACAAAACGGGTATTAAAGGAAGGGGGATATCTATTCTTCTTGGTTACTCGATTGATTGCCCTATAATCAATGCAAGCCCTTAGACCCCCTTCACGTTTCGGTATAAAAAAAAGAGGCGAGGAGGCCGGAGAAGATGAAGGACGAATGAAGCCATTAGCCAGTAATTTCTCCAAATATTGCTGTAAATAAGTGGTTTCTGCTTCGGTTAAGGCATAAATGCGTCTACACGGAATGCTGGCTCCTGGTTCCAGATCTATCACGCAATCATACGCCCTATGTGGGGGCAACTTGTTTGCTTCCTGCTCGCTGAATACTGTGTGATATGACTGGTATTCCTTAGGCAGTGTGGCAACACATCCCACACTTTGTGTTTGAAATTAAATGAAATGAAATTTGTACTTGTAAAGCGCACTTATACCCCCAAAGGGGTGTCCTGGCGCTGTACGCATACCGCTGTGGAACCCTTCCTGGCTTTTCCCTGTGAAATGTCCACTCCTGGGCACCCCCAGGGTGAAGCCAGGCATCCCAGCGCTGTTGGGGCCGTTGTGGAGATTAAGCAAGCTATTGCCCAGAGTTGCAGAGTGGGACCCATGATTAGAATAGGCACCGAGGCGAGAATTATCAGGTCCGAGGAAATTGAGCCCAAGACCCGCCGAGGCGGGAATTGAACCCTGGTCCCGGGCCAGATCTCTGCATCAGGGTCTGCCGCTCTAACCATTGAGCCACACTTCTCCACCGTTTGACAACTGTTGGCGAGCAGTTCCGCAGGGTTCGTCTTTTGAGGGGTTTTCTGAAGCCTAGCTTGGGTACAGTGTTCCTTGCAGTAGGTGGAATTCATTGTAACTGTTCGCGCTGCCCATTGCACCAGGGGATCATGTAGAGTAAGCCATGGCATGCCCAAGATAAGAGTGAAATGGGGGGCATCTATCAAGTCGAAGTGGATGTACTCATAAGGATTCAAGCCCACCTGCATTTGAATTTGCTGAGTATGATATCGTATAGGGCCTGAGGTTAGTTCTGTGTCGTCTACTGCTTTTACTGGTTCTGGGACCTTTTTCTTAATACAGGGCATGCCTATATCCTGTGCATAGTTTTGGTCGATAAAGTTACCTGTAGCCCCTGAATCTAACAAAGCATGTACAAGCACCAATCCGGCCCCGGGTATATCCAATGTAACACACACATTCATATGTGCCACAGAGTTTTGAACAGTATTTACCACTGCTGGACAGACCTCTTCTTCCTGAGGCCTCAAACAAGGGATCTGGGACTTGTTTGGGCGTTCTAGTTTTCCGAATCCTCTTGTAGGTACTCCACCACGGGCACCTTCTGTATTCCACGGAATTCCTTAACCCCTTCCGTGCTCATGACGAGCTCAGCTCGTCATGCTGCGCGGTAGCACTGTGCGCATGACGAGCTGAGCTCGTCACGACCCCACCCGCGATTGGAATGTCCAGCACACGAGCGGAATTCCGATCGCGGTCAAGGGGTTAAAAGGCGTTCTAGTTTTCGCCTTGCAGTCCTTAATATAGTGCCCCGGTTTTCCACAATACATACAGAGCCGTTGTTTCCTCCTTCGCTCTCTTTCGTCTGCACTTAGAGGTCCTCTTATGCCGCTAATCTGCATGGGTTCTGTTCCATCCGAACCCGTGGAGGGTCCTTCTGCCATTGCTCTGGGACGAGGGGTTACATATCTGGTTTCGATACGCTGTTTGTCTCCTCTCCTTTCCTGTAGTCTGTGGTCTAATTGTACGGTGAGATCAATGAGTTCACTACAAGTGGTTGGCATGTGTACCACTTGTGCCAAAACATCTTTTAATTCGCTTCTCAACCCCTGATAATACAGCGATGTTCTTTTTTCCATAGGCCTGTCAGTCTCAGCTATGAGTCTATTGAAAGTTGTAATACAAGACAATAAATCCTGGTTGCCTTGCTTGAGTGTTATTAATTCCCTATCTAGTGAGAGCAAGTGTGCCTTTCTATCAAATAATTTGCGCATTTCTTCACAGAAGGTGTCAAAATTACGCAAGGCAGGGTCGTCTCTTTCTATCAGGGGAAAAGACCAACTGGCTGCATTACCCCCAAGATAGGACATCACAAAGGCCGTTTTAGCTTGGTCAGTGGGAACCACTGCTGGTTTGCACATAAAATGCAATTTACACTGCCCTAAAAAGATACCAAATTTCTTTGGATCCCCAAAGAATCTTTCAGGAGGGGCCAAGGGTAACTGTGCGGGCTGTATGACCTGTATGGTAGAAGGACCCGTACCGCTTCCCAATGTATGTGTTGTTTGCCCCGTAACGGTATCATGAGAAGCAGGAGGAGGTAGTGTCCAATTTCTAATGTACTGAGACCATCGCGTCCCCCGTAGGACTAGAGCGAGACAATCCTGCCACTTCACGTCTCATAGTGCTCATTTCGTTTTGTAATTCTAGGTTCTCACCCCTGAAGGCATCTACCTCCCTCCTTAAGGCTGTTAGTGTTTCCAACACAGATGTAAGAACAGTGTTAGTATCCATCGTTCGGGCCGTAGGTTACCGTGGGCTTGTCACTCTGTCATACACAGAGAATGGTTAACACTAACCTTACAGCCGGGTACAGCAGGAACGATGGATGAAGCTAGTTAATCCCAGCCCCAATATGGGAATACCTCGGAGTAGATATATCTAACACTCCAGAGATAAAACCACCATAGGGGAAAGGGGAAAAAGGGACAAAAGAAACAATAACGCTACTGCTGTTAGGCTCAGACTAGGGATGTCATCAGAAGATGTAGACCTCTCTCTTCTACAATCCACCCCATCTGCCCTGTAAGTGAAAACACAGTACACACATTAGACTACTCCCCTTTCTATCTGTAGCACCCTATCCCCCTATGTGTCATGTACTTACTTAGAGTCTAGCGGTGCTTCTCGTAATTAAAAAAGGCACAAAAAGAGAAAAATAAAGAAAACAAAATGACATCATAGTTCTGGATCAGAATGAGGTACTTATCTTATTGCAGATAAGCCTCTCTGGCTGCTGAATCTTGCATCTTGTGCCGTTGCGCAGAACCTCCTGTAGATAAAAAATCTCTCTGCCCACCTTGATGAGCTCTCCAGAGCGTGGCTAGGCGAGATGGCAATGTATATCCACAATGCAGCGCTGATAATGCAAAACAACCCTTCCGTTTTCTGGGTGGTTAGTTAAGTGAACATAGAAACAAAAAATATAAGCGCTTTATCCAGCGCTGAGTCTCATCCTCGGTTCACTCGAGGAAAGTTAAACACGGCTCCAAGAAATAGTTGCAGTATTCTTAATGGCCCCCCCCCACGTTCGCTCCCAAGGCACGGAACACTCGGGAGTTCCGGAATTGTGCCGATCCGCTTTACTCAGTCAGATGCGTCCTGAACACACCCCCATGATCACAGGGAGGCTCTCAGGGAGTTCACCTCAATACCGCTCCAGGGTGTAGAGATGCCGAGGAACAGCGGATTTTAGCGGGAAGGAGAGTTTCCGATACAAGCACTACTGCTGCCTTCCATCAGGCTCAGGCCTTTGCGAGTCTTCTCTCCATGTTCAGGCAGGACGTCCCAATCACAGGTAACACTTAGTCTCTCCGATACAAAACATTAACTCGAGTGACAAGCACCGAGTTCTACCAGGGCGGGGCTTAAGTACCCATAGTCAGGTGTTGCACAGCCGTCTCCAAGGATTATGGGAGTTGTAGTTTGTGTGCCCATTTCATTCATACCATGCAAATTTATCGTGCGCAGTGTGCCTATTTCTGTCTAGCCATGACAGTGGGAAAAGAGCTTGGAAGCACTGTGTTTTCCAATTTTGATCCCTACAGGAGAAGGTGGTCATTATGATGAACATCAAGTGCAGATTCCTGCATCAGAATATAGATAAAATAGATTATATTCAGAAGATCCTCGGTTTAGGCAAAACATTCTGTGGTAATGTGCACCTTATGTTTTCCTATGATGCATCCAAATGTATTTTTCATTATTATGTATTACTTTGCCCTTTTTCTGTTTCTACTGTATTCTCTGCTGCTGCAGAGAATTCCATGTGGAATGTATATAGTTGAATTTGGATGTGTGGAGAGACAGTTGGCTGAGATTTCTCTTTGGGTAGGTGGGTGGAGTTTCTTTGGATTGAATAAACCTCAGTTTATATCCTTTCTTCACTTCTTGGATTTATTGGGAACAACGTCATTCCATTAAGCGACGATTGGCTCATCTAACCTACGTGTGCCGAAAGAAACTCCAACACCCTCATTCCAGTTTGTGAGTATTTTTTTTTTAACTCGCCCTCCACCTGGATTTGTCAATGACTGCTTATTTGGGGCAAATATTCTGTGCTACTTTAATGTATACCTTACTTTAAAGCTGCTGTGCCACTATCGCCCTTGGAGCATTTTGAAACTCTTAAACTCAGTGCTCTGTTTCCTGAACATTACCGGCTACTTTTAGGGATTTACATTTTTTATTCCTGTTGCCATCGTATTTCTCAGGAAAAAACAAAAAGGAGCTTTTTATTCTATTTGTGGCAATTGTTTTTTACCCAAGCCTCCTCTCAATATCTTCAACGCTCAGTTCGAGCCCCCACGTGAGACACTCTATACACTGCTCGAGACTCTGCTTGACTATGCTCGAGGGACTCTGCTCATGAGCCTCTGCTCGAGATTCTATTACAGGACCGGAGGCTTCGTATTATGCTTCTCTTTATATTTATTGCCACACACAGCAGCCAATGAAAAACTTTGTTATGAAAATTAAACTACATTTCCCATGATGCTTATGGTATACATTATATCCTGTATAGCCCCATAAGAGCCATCATCACCGGAACTCGTCCTCTTTCTTTGCTGCTCACGCAGTCAGATAAGTGCATCTAAGCTCTATTACTATTGAGCCCTGTATGTTGCATTAGAGAATGTGTTTTTGCTTTAATTGAGCTTTATTCATGGTACGCGCTTACCGCGTGGTATATTGCAGTGTTTATTCACTCGCGCGACCTCCTGCTGGCATCATATGGTTCGCGGAGGTGTGCGTTGCATTCAAGACGCTTGAAAGCATCTTTTAAATCTCCCGCTTTTAAGCGGAGATTAGCGCGATCGGCGGCGATGTCTTTTGCCAGCTCGAGCACATGCTGAGTACCACTCCGCCTACGGCGGTGTTTGATTAATGGTATATGAAGCGCTGAGGCCCCCCTCATAGGCCGTGTGTGCCAGGAGCCCCCCCTTTTTCATTCTCTTCGTGTTTCTACGTGCGTAGCCCAATTGGGCTATTTCTAGTAGGATTTGGGCTACGCACGTCGCTACGATCCGATTTTCAGCTTTTTTCAGCGTTTTTTCCCTGCTTTCCCCACTGAGCAGTATTCCTTACGCCTGGCTGGCTGTAATTAGTGTTTTGGGCGCGGAGGCAGCACACCTCCGTGAAATAAACCTGCTCTTGGCTCCTATTACGCCCTGTGGGCTGCAACAACCAGAATACAGCTGTTGCTGAGGGACTAGGTACCAATTTGGAGATTGTGCTGTGGGTTGGTCCCCCCCATATACTCCTCGCTGTTGTTTGCCTCAGTTGCAGATTATTGATAATTGAGTTTGGTCCCACAATGGAGGAGTGGGTGCACTATAATGAGGATGAAGTTTTCTATGAAGAGGAAGTTACTAATCCTTCCCTAGAGGACAACATTGTTGAGGCCCTGGACGCTTCTGTCCAGGAGTCGGTCAACAAGGCCCTGGAGAAGGCAGTTCCGGGAACTGTACAACAGGCTCTAGCTACTGCCTTGAAGCCGATCACTAAACAACTTGAACAGTTTGCTAAACGTCATGGGTTTACTGCACCAACAGGCAATCCCACTGACGATTCCCAACCTAAGCCCTGGCCTCACTCCGCCTCATACTATTCACTTCCTCACCCTGATGCGGAGAAGGCAAAAACTAGGGACACTGACACTGATCCTGATACTACGGGCTCTGACACCCCGGACACGTCTCCTCCCAAGAAAAGAATGAAGAAGTCAAAGAATACGGAGGTACCCATAGCTACTCCTTTTACTTTTAATCCAGCAGAAATAGTTCACCCCAGATCGTCTGACTGGTTACCGGCTCCCGAGGTTGCTGCGTACTTGCATGACAACCTGCGTAAAAGTTTTGACAAGGAGGTGCGCAATCGCCTCCGGTCAGAATGCCCTAGACCGGACGTTTCCGATAGGGTAGCAGAGACCCCGGATATTGATTCTAGTCTCCTGACATTCTTAAAGAAGTTCACCAAAGACCCCAAAAAAGGTATTGATCGCGCCTGGCGTGGATGCCAAGATAAACTGTTAGACGTGGTAGGCCCTCTAGCCAAGGTATTGGAGATGGCGTTACAGGCGCAGGAATCTGGGACTGCAATCGACCCCATGTCCTCGCCGGATGGACCCAGCGGGCTATATTCCTCTTGGGAAATGCTAACTGTGCCATTTCTACGGAACGGCGCAAATCTATCCTAATGCGAATGGACTCCAATCTCACGGAGTTGGCGGCGGCGGAACCTGGTCCTCTTGCGGACGGGAATCTGTTCGGAGACCGCTTTGTCAAGGATGTAGCTAAGTATGTGGGCACCTTCACAACTCTAGATAAGGCCCAGTCAGGCATTAAAAGAGTTTTTCAGGCTGGTGTTTTCAACAGGGCCGGACGAGGCCGGGGACGCTCGTTTGGCCGACAATTCTCCCAAGGTCCTCAGAGAGGTGACTTCGGTCGTGGCAGGGGAGAATGGGACTCCACCCGTGGCGGCACTTTCTACCCCACCAAGCAGCGAATTAACAAAAGGCGTTTCAACAGAGGATACTACCGGGGAAACTTCCAGAATACCGAATCCTCAGGTGAGTGCTCCAGACCTATTTCTGTTACCTCTGGGAGGGCGTATTCAGTTCTTTTATCACAATTGGGCTCAACTGTCGCAGGATGCTTGGGTACTGCGGACAGTTCAGGGTTTCCATCTAGATTTCTTTCAGACCCCCGTCCAGATCAAGCTACCCAGACAGCTTTCTTTTTCCCGACTAGAGTGCGATTTTATAGATTTCGAAATCGAAGGATTGCTGCAGAAACACGCGATAGCATATTGCGACGAGGGCCCTCACGGCTTCTGCAGCAATATTTTTCTGGTACAGAAGAAGGGCGGAGGTTACAGGTTGGTACTGAATTTGAAGGACTTCAATCAATTTTTGACTTACAAACACTTCAAGATGGAAGGCATCCATCTATTGGCGGATCTCCTCAAACAAGGGGACTGGCTGGTCCGATTGGACCTGAAGGACGCCTATCTATCTATTCCCATTTTTCCTCCCCATCGACGTTTCCTCAAATTTCAATGGCGGAACAGGTGGTATCATTATTTGGTCCTTCCTTTCGGACTTTCCTCGGCTCCTTGGTGCTTCACCAAGACACTGAAACCAGTGGTAGCTTACCTCAGAGAACAGGGGATTCGCATGATAGTTTATCTAGACGACATTCTTATCATGGCGCAATCTCCTACTCTGGCAGATCAACACTTACGCATGACCATTGCTACTTTGCAAAACCTGGGTTTCGTGATCAACGAACCAAAGTCAGTTCTGTCCCCTTCCCAGACAATAGATTTCTTGGGCTTTGTCATAAATTCTCAGGAGGCTCAACTGAGTCTGCCACGTTCCAAACTTCGGGATATCAAAAAGGAGCTTCGATCCCTGTTATCCAAACAGATGGTCTCAATCAGGGTGCTTGCCAGAATGGTGGGCCTTTTGGCGTCATCCATTCAGGCAATTTTCCCAGGACCCTTGCATTATCGGGCACTTCAGAGACTGAAGATTCAACATCTGCAGAAGGGTCTCTCCTACACCGATCTAGTTCCCCTTTCCCGGGACGTACGGGAAGAAATTCAGTGGTGGTTGGCCCACGTCGAGGCATGGAACGGCAGGGCAATTTTCGGTTCTCTGCCGGAGGTCATCATAGAGTCCGATGCCAGCCGTTGGGGCTGGGGTACGCGCTGCGGAAATATTTCCACAGGAGGGCGTTGGTCCTTAGGGGAACTAGATCTCCACATAAATTGTCTAGAACTGCTGGCGGGATCGTTTGCGATCCGGACGCTGTCACCCAAACAAGTATCGTGTTGCATGCTCTTGCGGATGGACAACATATCAGCGGTTCAGTACATCAACAAGTTGGGGGGCACGAGGTCGTCCCTGTTGGTAGAAATAGCGAAGGACTTTTGGCATTTTTGCCTCAGTCATCAGATCTCGGTCATAGCCGAGTACATTCCGGGCAAATCCAATGTAGTAGCGGACTGGAACTCCAGGCACCTCAAGGATTACAGTGATTGGCAATTACAATCACAGATGGTGCAATGGCTACAGGCAATCTGGGGACATTGCGAGATAGATCTATTTGCCTCCAGACTGAATCGTCAGATGATCAAGTTCTTCAGCTGGAGGCCGGATCCGTTGGCTCTGGCGACGGATGCCTTTTCGCAGAATTGGACACACAATCTGAGTTATGCCTTCCCTCCTTTCATCCTAATTCCCCGAGTGTTCACACAGATAATGCGCCAGAAGGCGGAGGTGATATTGGTGACTCCACTGTGGAAGTCGCAACCCTGGTTCCCACTACTATTGGAGTCGAGTTGCGACTTTCCCAGGAGGATTCCGTGGTCCTCAACATTGCTCCAGGGCCCTCACGGAGAGTTGCATCCGATGATAACATCGGGGCGGTTGTCCCTGATGGCCTGGAGACTTTCCGGCAATGTTGGCATATGCCAGGATTTTCGGAACAAGCTTCAGACTTTATCAACCAGGCTTGGGCCCCTTCCACCAGAAAACGATATTCTTCAGCCTGGAAAGGCTGGGTTCGTTGGTGCGTGGAACAACACGTGGATCCCGTGGGGGCAGGATTACCCTATGTTGTGAATTTTTTGTCCAAAAAAGCTTCTGATGGTTTGGCATATCATTCTATCAATAATTTCCGTTCAGCCATTTCAGCGGGTCATGCTCAAATGGATGGCAAACCTATAGGGATGCACCCATTAGTTTGCAAACTCTTGAAGGGTATTAGAGTGGCTAATCCGCCCAAACCAAAGTATTCCTCTTTGTGGGATGTGTCTCTAGTTCTTTCCTTGTTCAATACATGGCCCAGCAATGACATGTTGACAAGGAAACAACTATCTTCCAAATTGGCCATGTTATTATGTTTAGCAGCGTGTCGACGCTCATCGGATATCAAAGCTCTGGACCTTACAGGTAGAGTGTTTACTCCGGAAGGAGTTTCTTTTAACATTACTTCCAGAACAAAGACAATGTCCCGTACTGTGGAATATCATGCTTTTCCTAGCAATGCCAAGCTTTGCGTTGTTCAATGCCTTAAAATGTACGAGGAATGTACCAGGTCTCTTAGGCCTGATGGTGTGGTGCAATTATTAATTGCTTTACAGAACCCCTTCAAACCTGTCACTGCGGCTACTATAGCCAGATGGTTAAAATCTGTTATGCAAGAAGCAGGTATTGATATTCAAGTATTTGGGGCACATTCTATTCGAGGTGCCATGGCCTCTAAGACATTCATGTTGGGTTCTACTGTACAGGATATCATGCATTCTGCAGATTGGTCCTCTGAATCAACATTTAAACAGTTTTATTATAAACCGGTGGGTGATATATCCTCTGTGGTTTTTAATCAGCGTTAAACTAGCATAATACGAAGCCTCCGGTCCTGTAATAGAATATAAAATTGGCTAGCATTCGCGCCAAGAATTTTCAATTCTATTAAGGACACGGAGGCGAGGATTATCCCACCCGATTATATTACAGTGTTGTAATTAATACCCACCCGTTGTATATGCATTCTGTTTTTACAGAAGTTACGGGTTGTTTTATCTCCTTTTTTCAGGATCTGAGAAGAAGACGGATTAAGTGTAATCCTGGTTAAAGAGGACGTACTTCCCAGCTGGACTGGTTCTTCCACGTTGGAGGATTTTGTTGGACTTAAGTTATTATGTTGGACTTTTATTGTTCGAAGCAAAGAAAGAGGACGAGTTCCGGTGATGATGGCTCTTATGGGGCTATACAGGATATGATGTATACCATAAGCATCATGGGAAATGTAGTTTAATTTTCATAACAAAGTTTTTCATTGGCTGCTGTGTGTGGCAATAAATAGAAAGAGAAGCATAATCCTCGCCTCCGTGTCCTTAATAGAATTGAAAATTCTTGGCGCGAATGCTAGCTAATTTTATATTCTTTTTGTTATGAGCGTTTATGCTCGAGAGACTCTTTCCAGCTTGAGGGAGGACCGGAGCACTCTGTTTTCTCTGCTCGGTTTCTTCCCCACAAAACCCTTACCACGTGAAGCCTGTCACCCGATCTCCATCTCGCTTCTTCAAAAGCTTCCGTGAGCAGTCCCGTCTTGGTACCTTCGTGTCTGGCTGTTTGTAGTCTCATTCAAGGAATTAGCAGCAGGACTTCTACAAATGCATGGAAATTGAAAGAGGACTGGATTTCTTCATCAGAGAAAAGTGAGGAAGGACCACATTTCTAGAATTTATTCAGTCCTGCGTACTTCAAGGATCATACAAGGCATTATTCATTGACTCATTGTTAATTTTTTTTAAACATTTTTTGTGTTCTTCCTTTCTTTTCCTAAAGATTTGTTCTTCTCTCATTTATCTTTCATGCATTTTCTTCTCTTTCTTTTCCGTTCCCCTTCTTTTCTTGCAGGAGGATTCAGATACTATTTCGGTTATCGGTGATGAGTGTAATAATTATTTTTTTGTTTATTTTGTTTTTCTAATGTTAAAGTGTGCAAAAGCATTTTAAATATTGCTAATTGCTTCAGGGTTATTATCATACAGTTGTTAATATGCAACACATTAAGCCCCCTCCTTTCTTTCTGTCCTCCCCTGGTGATCCTCCCTTACTGTGGTCTAAATGGAAAAAGGTGTTTCTCAATTATCAAAAAGTCATTGGACCAAATTTGTCTTCTTAAAGAAAAACAGATTTGCTGGTGCATTGTTTAGAAGCAGAAGGTCAAGAAGTGTATGAGAATTAACCCGAGTTGGTTGTGGAGGGGGATGGTGATGGTTTGAGTGAATTTGAGACGGCCTTGATAAAATTGGATAAACATTATTTGCCTAAGGTTTTTATAATATTATAAAGGTTCCATTTTGGCAAAACAAAACAAAATAATGGAGAGTCTGTTGAAGATTTTGTTACAGATCTCAGGAAACTTGCTGCGCTTTGTCATTTTGGGGAAAACACTGAGGAGGGGATTCTTGATCAATTCATGTTGGTATGCAGAAGTGATAAAGTTAGAGAGGAGTTGTGGGGAAAAAGTGATCCTAACCTTACGGAAGTGCTCACCATAGCTAAACAGGTTGAGCATTCTATGGAGTGCATACGTGAGCTGCAAAAGTCTAAGGGGGTCATTACGATGGCGGGCGGATTGCCATTGCCGTGGCAGCGGTGGCTTCCGCCGGCCTGGCGGGCGCTGTTTTGCCAACCACGGTCGCGAATCCCCGACCGCCATTTTACGATGGGCAGACATAGGCCAAATACCTACCGCTGCAGTGTTTTTAGTACCGCCAGTACTTTGGTTCCGCGACGAGGGCGGACGTAGCCAATAGCGGGAGACCGCCGTGCGGAATGACGTGTAGACCGCCGTCCGAATCACAATGCCTCAAATAGGCAATAGGACCGCAACGGAGAAACCACCCATTGAAACACGGCGGAAGCAATACTGCGGAGGAAAACGGCAATAACACACAACTCCACGCGTTCGCTACCGCAATGGATCCTGCTCTACAAGCCCTACCGCTGATGTTCCTGATCCGCGATCAACAAAGACGCCGCCGCCATCGACAACACCGCAGGTACGTCAAGGCCACACCTCCGCATCGGGGTCATCCATCAACAACGTCATCACCGCATCCTCCCGGTCACGTCACCGCAGCGGTGAAGACACGGGAAAAGTTCCGCACAATCCAGTAGGCAGGTCCAGCGGCACGCATGGGCAGTCATAGGGACGTGTAAGGATTGTGTTGGCCCTGGCCCAAATATACATTGTGTGCCTCTGTTGGTAGCAGCTGTCATTACCTGATACCATCACAGCTCCTACCATCCCACCTTGTTCAACATCAAAATGTGTGCCCATCTGATATTCAGGGATAGTGATCTTTGTGAACAAGTTCATAGGTGTATTGTGGCAAAACAACACCTGCATAGTAATGCCAAATAGGTGCTTGTGATGTGAAACCCCCTTCCTGCGACTGCCAAGATGAGTAATAGGTGGCAAAACAACACCTGCAAGGTAATGCCAAAAAGCTGCCTGTGGTGTTAGACCCCCTTCCTGCCACTGCCAAGATGAGTATTAGGGGGCAAACCCCACCTGCAAAGTAATGCCAAAAAGGTGCTTGTGGTGTGAAACCCCCTTCCTGCCACTGCCAAGATGAGTAATAGGTGGCAAAACAACACCTGCAAGGTGATGCCAAAAAGGTGCATGTGGTGTTAAACCCCCCTCCTGCCACTGCCAAGATGAGTATCAGGGGCAAACCCCTCCTGCAAAGTAATGCCAAAAAGGTGCTTGTGGTGTGAAACCCCCTTCCTGCCACTGCCAAGATGAGTATTAGGGGCAAACCCCACCTGCAAAGTAATGCCAAAAGGTGCTTGTGGTGTGAAACCCCTTCCTGCCACTGCCAAGATGAGTAATAGGTGGCAAAACAACACCTGCAAGGTGATGCCAAAAAGGTGCATGTGGTGTTAAACCCCCTCCTGCCACTGCCAAGATGAGTATTAGGGGGCAACCCCCACCTGCAAAGTAATGCCAAAAAGGTGCTTGTGGTGTGAAACCCCCTTCCTGCCACTGCCAAGATGAGTATCAGGGGGCAAAACCCACCTGCAAAGTAATGCCAAAAAGGTGCTTGTGGTGTGAAACCCCCTTCCTGCCACTGCCAAGATGAGTATCAGGGGGCAAAACCCACCTGCAAAGTAATGCCAAAAAGGTGCTTGTGGTGTGAAACCCCCCTCCTCCCACTGCCAAGATGAGTAATAGGTGGCAAAACAACACCTGCAAGGTGATGCCAAAAGGTGCATGTGGTGTTAAACCCCCTCCTCCCACTGCCAAGATGAGTATTAGGGGCAAACCCCACCTGCAAAGTAATGCCAAAAAGGTGCTTGTGGTGTGAAACCCCTTCCTGCCACTGCCAAGATGAGTAATAGGTGGCAAAACAACACCTGCAAGGTGATGCCAAAAAGGTGCATGTGGTGTTAAACCCCCCTCCTGCCACTGCCAAGATGAGTATTAGGGGGCAAACCCCACCTGCAAAGTAATGCCAAAAAGGTGCTTGTGGTGTGAAACCCCCTTCCTGCCACTGCCAAGATGAGTATTAGGGGGCAAACCCCACCTGCAAAGTAATGCCAAAAAGGTGCTTGTGGTGTGAAACCCCCTCCTGCCACTGCCAAGATGAGCATGAGGGGCAAACCCCACCTGGAACATACACGTTTGTAGTTGGCATGTACAGGGCCACATACACCTCAACACCACTGACAAGGACAGGCCAAGCACACTGTGTGACCACTCAACTGCACACATCCAAATATACCCATGTGAGTACAAAGACAGGCCTTCACAAGATTACCACACACACACTGCTGTTCACACATCCAAACACATCACACAGACATCACCAACCTTGGACACCCCACAAGTTAGACTGTGTGTAGAATTCACCTCTGTTGTGGTATAGCCCCCTAACATGACATGTGTACAATCATACTGAAATCAACAGCGAATGATGATTGCAAGAGAACATCAACACCCACAAACATCATTGCACCCCCAAACCTCAGAGTCAAGCAGACCAAAAGTGTGTGTTACGTTTGCCAAACAATGACAAAGTGAATGAAGTAAATGGCAATGTGGAAGTGCCATGCAGAGCATGTAGCACATTTATCCATACCCACACATCAAAATGTATAATTAAGCAAGGGCAGTAACAAACGATACGACAGGAGTAACAGTGTTTATTGCAAAATATCCTGATAGTCACAAAATGTCAAACAAATAAAAGGCCATTGGCCAGTCCACAGTCCAAACAATGCACATGTGTGCATGAAAATGTTTACAGTGAATGTGTAACACCATACACTGCCATGTGAATGACCAAAGCACCGGGGCTATCAAAGCTCAGTCCAAGCACCGCTGTGGGAGAGATGGGTATGGGAGGGGGTCTGTGCCTCAGACTTGCCTGTCAGTTGGAGTGGGAGGAGGCTGATTGTCGTGGCCACTGGCGGAACTGGACCTGGGAGAGAGAGGATCGTCAGAGTCAGCAGTGGCTGTGGCAGGCGTAGGGCTTCTTGGACTGGGTGGCATGGTGGCACGTGGAGGCGGAGAGATGCTGCCATGAGACACAGAGGCAGTAGTGGCTGTGGCAGGTGTAGGCCTGCTCGTACTGGGTGGCATGGTGGCACGTGGAGGCGGAGAGATGCTGCCGTGAGACACAGAGGCAGTAGTGGCTGTGGCAGGTGTAGGCCTGCTTGGACCGGGTGGCATGGTGGCACGTGGAGGCGGAGAGATGCTGCCGTGAGACGCAGAGGCAGTAGTGGCTGTGGCAGGTGTAGGGCTGCTCGGACCGGGTGGCATGGTGGCACGTGGAGGCAGAGAGACGCTGCCGTGAGACACAGTGGGTGAGGGTGAATGTTGAGGGCTGCCTCTACACTTCTTGGGTATCCGATATTGCAGAAGTGTCTTGGGAGTAGTGGGAAGTGTGGCTGGCACAACAGAGTCCCTCTCCACCAAAGGTGTGACAGGTGCAGGTGGCCCTCCTTGTGGGGATTTGCTGGATATGGACTTAGCCTTGCTTTTTGTTTGCCTTTTGCCCTCCATCCCCTGTGTTCCTGGTGAACCACTCACATTGCTCTCCTGAACACGCTTCACAGGGCTGTGGGTGGGAGTAGAGGTCCTGGGTGAAGCAGTCTTAGGTTGCTTTGTGGGCTTTCCCTTCAGCGGCACCAGCACCACAGCAGGCATGCCAACTGTTTGTCTGTCACTTGGAGCAGTTGTGTGGATGGGAGTCTCTTGTGATGGGTGCAATCTTGTGGACCGTGAGCTAGAGGCCTGCTTCTTTGCCTGATGCCCCTGAGTGTCATGTGAAGGGCTTTTTTCTTTGCGTCCCTGTGTGCCTGTGTCACTTTTTGGGGATGGTGTCTGTGGTCTGGCACGCTTGGAACGCTGCTGTCGTGTGCTGGGTATCGACGACTCGGGGCCTGAGGGCTCAGTTGTGTGGTCACTCTCCTCAGGGGTTGCCACTGGCAGGGTGGTTGGTGAAGGCATTGGGGCTGGACTTAGATGCTGTGATAGCTGAATGGCTGCCGTCACTATGGAGGACAAACCCTGGACAGTCCTGTGTAGCCCACCCACGTCCGAATGAATGCCCCCCATAAATGCCAGAACCTGTCCCAACTTCATGTCCTGATCCTGGAAAGTATTTAGGAGAGCTGTCTTACCCACACACAGCTGGCGCAAGAGTTCTACCACCTCAACACTGAGGGCAGCAGGGGAGACAGGTGCAGGGGCAGCGGGGCCTGGGGTGAAGGCGACTCTACCCTTAACAGCCCTGCGGGCACGGACAGCTCTAGTGGTAGTAGCCGGGATGGTGGGCACTGGCCGATGTGTGGTGGAGGAAGAGGCAGCATTGTCACTCCCTGTGACCACCATTGTCGCTGACTCCCCACTGGAGTCCGATGATGTTGAGGTTGTGCTTTCTGCGTGTGAGTCCTCAAGGACACTCCTGTCCCCCTCCGAGGCGCTGGTCACCTCAGTGTCAGTGATCCCATGGCTATCATGCGTGCCACATGCTTCAGCACTGGAGTCCGTATCATGGCCTTCCGTCCACTCGGTAGATGCTGCAATGGACAGAGACATAGGTTCAGTACAGTGCCATACACACAAACATCAAATGCAAGCACAGAACTAGACTAGATAATGACAACCCCAAGTTGCACAACACCCTGTGCAGTCTGCATGTGCAACAATCATGCTGAACACAGAAGATGTAGGAAATATGCATTGTTTACATCAATGAGCCATGTGAGGTTCACACCGGCAAATAGCAGGTCCCTGCCTCCTTGTAATCTAACATAAACATCTCTGCAAGCATACCCACGTTGTGAGAGAGGCATACATCTCAGCATGTTGCCTCTGTCACATATGGAGTCACTGTAAGGGGACAACACAGATTCAAATTTGTACTTAGGAATGTCCATGAGCTACTGATGTCTAACAAGTTGAGCAATTCATCATGCAAACTGTTGCACGTTGGTGTCAGATGTGTACTTCCAACCATTTCCAAGTCCTGCAGTGCACACATCGTTAAATGCACACTAACATGTTGCACACTGCTGTACACTGCCTGGTGATGTCATGACACCCAGAATGCAGAAGATGTCATAAGGCCACATCTCATCTTGCAATGTCAAGGGCCATTGTATGAAACACATGATCAAGTCCATCTATGGGAAAATACATGACACCTGCACTGAACACATAGGCCACTGAGAAGTAGTTCCTAAAAATTTACACAGCAGCAAGATCAGCAATGGCTCCCGGTCACCATTCATGCAGTCACTCACACCCAAAGTTAGCCTATGCAGAATACTCACCACTAACTCCCTGCTGATGGTCCCTCAAACGTTCATACAGCTCTGGCTGTGTCACAGACAAGGTGCGGGACATTAGTGGAGTCATGGTTCAGCGCGCCAACCTGCCACTGCAAGGGACCAGCCCCACCGTCATCTCTGCCACGGTCCTGCTCAGTCGGGAGATGTCTCTTGTAGCAGTGTGTGTGCCGTCTGTTGGATACACCCAAAGTCCGCACCTTCCGTGCAATGTTCTTCCATGTGGCCTTACGCTGGTGGACCTTCAGCTGCAGGCATAGGAGACAAGAAAAGGAAGTATCAGAGACCCTGTGTCATTCACACTGTGTGTCAGCACAGGAGAACATAAATGCATGGCACACAAATTGCTACATCTTCATCAGAGGCCATACAGCATGACACATAGTACATGTTCATTACAATACTACATAGAAATGAATGTATGTGTGATGCGGCACACAGTACATGGCCATCTCATACACATGCACAATGGCAGCACAGACAGCTATGTGCAGAAGGCCCTCATCTGTGATGCAGTATGTGAGTGAGCATGACATGCAATACAGTGCTAATGAAGTGTAGTGGCAGACTCACTGTGTCCACCACTACACACCCCTCGATGCCCTTGGCCTGTGAATGGCTCAATGCATTTTTCAGGAAACATATTGGAACATAATCTGAATTATCACGCCCTTCTCACAATGTTAAGTCCTCGATTGTGCAATTCTCAGGACTATGATGGCTCAGTGAGTATTAGGTGTGTGGACTAAACACATGTTTGACTCAGTCCAGTTAGGCATGGCTCAGAGTAACATTGGACAGTGTCTGTGCAGGCCAGAGGAACTCACAGTGCGGTTCAACATGGTCCCTCAGATAAATCACACGGATGTACAGCATGTGAGGGTGAAAAGTGCCAACACATGCGAGACTGAACACATGTTCAAATCAATGTAAGGATGACACCTCCTACTTACATTGATGTGAAGTGTCATAGTTGCATTAACATCAAGTGGGTTCCACTCATGCATTGGACTATTGTGCATGATGCTCACATCAACATAGTGCACTTAAGAAATATTCAACACACATAAGTTAGTGCTCCATTCCAAAATACATTTCAACAGTCACATATGAGGTTGTGAAGAGTGAGTGGACAGTCACATAACATGGCACAGTAAAAATCAGTCCCGACTTGTGCTGTTTCAGAACACCATCGTATCTGTGTGGCTGTTTAAACAATGCATGTCTCCCCTACCTTCAATCAACTTATGTAGGTGTGGAAATAAGCCTACAGACACCATTGACATGAAGTTAGCATGCATGGCAGTGTAACACACATTTACATCACCTAGTCTCAGACCAACATGTTCATTAAGTTTGTGCAAGAATGGCTGTAGGAGTGTCCATTTTCTACACATAATCAAAGTCAATTCCCACAGAACATGTATGGAGCATGCCATGTTAACTATTAGGATGCCTGTACATCGACTTGCACTCACAGGCACATACTACTGCACAGCAACATCATGGTATCATTTTGATCACTCTCACACTTGGAATCAGGAACACTTACCAGTACATCTGGCGCACCAAAAAGCCTCCCATACTGTGCAAGGACCTCGTCCACCAGAAGCTCCAGCTCCTCTGTAGTGAAGGAACGGGCCCTGACATTCTCTGTTCTCGCCATCACTGGGTCCAGGATACAGCAAAATATGCAGTTGTAGAGGAATGGCAGTCAGCAGTGTCTGAATGCATGTGAAATGTGTGGCTCTCCCACATAGATTTATAGGCCCCTGGGTTGGTATCAGTGGCAGGCAGCTGCTGCAATTGGTCCACCTGGCTGGCATCTTTCAATTGGGGCCAATGAGCGGCCCCGCGGTGGTGGTGCACGCCTACCGCGGTTTCCAAAGTAGCATTTCACTACCGCGATCGTGGTTCCCATTCCCTGCAATGGCATTGGTGGTGTCACACAGCGGAGGACAGGCGGTCGTTACCGCTATGCTGCATCTTTCAATTGTGGCCAATGAGCGGCCCCGCGGTGGCTGTGCACGTCTACCGCGGTTTCCAAAGTAGCATTTCACTACCGCGATCTCGGGTCCCATTGGCTGCAATGTCATTGGTGGTGTCACACCGCGGAGGACAGGCGGTCGTTACCGCTATGCTGCAACTTTCAATTGTGGCCAATGAGCGGCACCGCAGTGGCGGTGCACGCCTACCGCGTTTATGGACACATTTTGCTCTAGCAATGGCAATGGTCAAATTTAACAATTGAACAGTATGCCTCCATAGTGTCTTACTGCACTTGTTTTGTACAATGAATGCTGGTGTGACATTCAACTCACTGATGCCTACACATGCCATGTCTGTGGAAAATGTGACATGCATTGACATGCACTTACTCACGTCACCTATGATATGTGTGTGGATGTACATCTATTGGTTGTATGATGTTGTCTCATCTTTGAAATCAACTTAATGTGCGAGATGGCTAATCAAACAACAGTGATGATTGCCTGAACACATAATGGTGGTATTTTACTGTGCCCATAGCTGATTTAAGTAGGATATGTGATCAGCTTACACACACTGTGCACATTGTGATGATAACTAGTGGTCTGTGCAACTTAAGCAAGAAGGTGTGGCAGGTAAAGCAGCTACATATGAGTCAGCAGTGTTGCTGTCTCATACCTCTGCTGTGTCACCTACTCCTAGGCCTGGGGATACCAGATGTATTGGTGTACCATTCACAACCTCTGAATATGTTTTTTGGGTAGTCAGTATGTACAACATGTCCACTTGTAAAAACACATGTGGTGAAGGTGTCTCTGCATCTCAGTTGTGGATTCAGCAATTGTTGGAGTACGTTCATTGTTTCTGCTGCGTGAGTCAAGATGTGAGAAGTCGGACACATCTCATTGTGTAATTTGAATAACATTAGTCCTCTCCCATTTCATGTAGGCGACGACCAAATGTGCACCGGCCTTTCACAGTCCTGGCGGACATGGAGGATGTGGACATCATCCGGAAATTTCGTCTGGATCGCGTTACACTGCAAGAGCTGTGTGCTCAGTTGGAGCCCCATCTGAGGCCTCAACGAACATATCCAACTGCCCTATCCCCAACAGTGAAGATCATGGCAGCGCTGCATTTTTTCTCTACGGGCTCTTTCCAATACACGGTGGCCAGTGCTGGTGGGATGTCGCAACCAACATTCAGCATGGTGCTCTGGGATGTGATGTCCGCAATGATGCTATACAAGGACCAATACATACGATTCCCAAATACAGCAGATTTGCCTGCTGTGAAGGCTGGTTTTTATGCCCTTGGCCACATTCCTCATGTAGTTGGTTCCATTGACGGCACACACATTGCCCTTGTCCCACCACAGGCACGTGAGCAGGTGTAAAGGAACAGGAAGCACTACCATTCCATAAATGTGCAGGTGGTATGCCAAGCTGATATGATCATCAGCCATGTTTGTGCATGATTTGCTGGCTCTGCCCATGACGCCTACATCCTGCGGAACAGCATTGTACCCCGGCTGATGGAAAATCTACATCCAGAGCGTGCATGGCTTGTAGGTGAGTACACTGAGTCAAGTAGTGTGCTGTGTGTGACATGCTGTTCTCGTCAACTGTTTGTATCACAACATTTCTCTGTGTATGTCACACCTAGGTGACTCAGCATATCCCAACAGGCCGTGGTTGCTGAGCCCACTGCGGAATCCAAGTACCCCGGGTGAAGTCAGCTACAACGAGGCACATGGTAGGACACGACGTGTGGTGGAGCGCACCTTTGGCCTCCTGAAGTCCCGATTCCGGTGCCTGGACAAGAGCGGAGGTGCACTGTTGTATTCCCCACGAAAGGTGTGCAGGATAGTTGTAGCATGCTGCATGCTACACAACCTTGCCTTGCGCAAAGCCGTTCCGCTGATCATGGATGACGATGAGCAGCAGATGCCCCCTCCTGCACACCCACACACTTCCAGTGCGGACGATAGTGGTGAAGAGGAAGGTGTTGACCTGCGTCAACAGCTCATTGCCAACTACTTCCCTTGAATGTAAGTGACTTTGTAGACAAGTGACATTGTGTGTTTGCTTGGATGTTACTATCAAGGCATAGAGAGTTTTAACTGCTGGCTGTTGTTGTGTGTGTGATAAGGGATGATGTGTGTGGCACAGGGTATCTGTATCCAGGTACATCATGTGTATGTTGAGGTTGTTGACCATTGCTATGGGTGCCTGTTTTTGTACCTTGATGCCTAGTGTTGTGTTTCTGCTGTAAAGGCGTCACCTGATAAGTAAATGTCATTCTCTTGTGTCTTTCTAGGTTCATTCACCCTCTGAATGCCTCCTCTGCTTCACAGCTGTTGGAACATTGAAATCTGATTTGTCATTGTACATACTGGAATAAACATGTCGCTCAAACAGACATAGGTATGTGAAGAGGGTTTATTTGAAATTAGTTTTTGTGCAAGTGATGGGGATATGTACATAAATGTGAACAGTGAATAAATGAGTTATCAGTCATGGTAGTTGAGACAAATAGTGTAGTCACCACAAAGCTGAAGTCACACAGCCCAACAGACTCAGGCCATCAACATGGCAATGTGGGCAAGGATAGTCAACATAGTCAATGCAAAGGGGAACAACAAGATACCATCATGGCTGGCTCTGTGAGTGGTGTTGATATGGTGGCCTGCCACCAAATCCTCCCCTGTGGATTCTCGGACGGCCCCTGGTGCGTTTGGGAGGGGGGGCATCTGTTGCAGGGTCAGTGGTGTCTGAGACTCACTCTCCTCCTGCACACCCCTCTCTGTGGCTGCAGCTGGAATGTTGGGCTGCACAGTAGGCAATCCACTGGAGGGGGAGGAGCTGCACTTGGGGCTGGTAGTCTGTCCCTCAGAACACCCACTAGCTGGCCAACAAGGTCGACAAGTTGGCCCATCCGTGTGTCCATGGACTGCTGCAGCAGGTGGATCTCATGCATGTCTTCAGCAAGCTGGCCCATTACTCCATGGTTCTCTTGGTAGGCACCAATCACTCTTGCATTGTCCTCCTGTGTCTCTGCTCCAGTTGTACTCCCACCTGCCCTCCTGACACGGACCTGTGGCATAGTCCCCCGATGCACTGGCACACTCTCCCTGGCATGCTGTGATTGTGTGGTGGTGTTGGTAACCACCGTGGCAGGGCGTGTGTTGCAGGCAGCAGTGGTGATGGTGGTGGTGGAGGCCACACAGGTCGTAGTGGCAGGGGGCAGCACAGTTGTTCTTGCCGTGGTGGTGGTAGTGGAGGCCACACAGGTCGCAGTGGCAGGGGGCAGCACGGTTGTTCTTGCCATGGTGGTAGTGGTGGAGGCCACACAGCTTGTAGTGGATGGGGGCAGCACAGTTGTTCTTGCCGTGGTGGTAGTGGTGGGGACAATGAGGGCTTCAGACATGTTAGTCCCTGCCACACCAGAGGGGCTAGCTTGAGAATCCTCGTCCAAGAATGTTGGGGAATCTGCATCCGAGAGTCCGCGTTCCAGGGGGGGAGACTGGCTCCGCATGTTGGTGTCATCCTCTGCAGTTAGTTGTTGATCTCCTGTTGAACAGAGGTGATATGGTAATTGAGTTGCATGCAACAAGCTTGATGTTAGACAATTGCTTGAGACATTTGATACAACACACACTTTACAATGCAATGACTTTGTATGCCTGCTATATGCTTTGCACCATGACATGACGTTGAGGTACATACCTTATTAGTCCATGGTGTACGTTGTGAATTGAAACTTGGTGCAGTGTACAGATAGTGTAACTACACGGACATGTCCTCATCTACCCAATTGCGTGACATCAATTTTCTGTTGTGCGTCTTTTCATTTAGCTGTTCATGTAATCTATTTCAACAGAGCTAGAAGGAACCATTGTCATGTTATACATAGCTTTGGAATCACATGTACTTTCCTTTTTTTCCATGTAGACCATGCATGTTTGGTGTTGAGATGGGCCTTCATGCTCAGACACCATGGCACTTCCACATTGCATTCTCTGCTGTGCACAATTGTGGGATGCATTTGTTTCACTTGTGACTTGGTGAGTATGAGTTCAAAATATGTGACAGTTACGTGCACTTAGATGTCTGCACACTGGATGTGGCATTTAAAACTATGCAAAGTTGGCTGACATGTTAGTGCTGATGTGGTTATGTGGCTACATGCATTTAGATAAGGATGGCGGTGTACATGCAGTCACTACCTACGTGTAAGTTTTGGGAGAGCAATGCGATAGCTGCCCGATGCTTGTGGGTGTGGGGAATGCTCCATCCTGCTGAGCTGTGGGACAAGGGCGCCTGTTGGGAGTTGTATTGCAGACTTCCCAGCCACAAAGACCCCTCCCTGTTGAGATGGCTACCTACCTGTAAGGTTACACATTGGAGGGAAATGGCTGCCCCATGCTTGTGGGTGTGGGGAATGCTCCATCCTGCTGAGCTGTGGGACAAGGGGACCTGTTGGGAGTTGTAGTGCAGACTTCCCAGCCACAAAGACCCCTCCCTGTTGAGATGGCTACCTACCTGTAAGGTTACACATTGGAGGGAAATGGCTGCCCCATGCTTGGGGGTGTGGGGAATGCTCAGTCCTGATGAGCTGTGGGACAAGGGGGCCTGTTGGGAGTTGTAGTGCAGACTTCCCAGCCACAAAGACCCCTCCCTGTTGAGATGGCTACCTACCTGTAAGGTTACACATTGGAGGGAAATGGGTGCCCCATGCTTAGGGATGTGGGGAAAGCTCCATCTTGCTGAGCTGTGGGACAAGGGGGCCTGTTGGGAGTTGTAGTGCAGACTTCCCAGCCACAAAGACCCCTCCCTGTTGAGATGGCTACCTACCTGTAAAGTTACACATTGGAGGGAAATGGCTGCCCCATGCTTGGGGGTGTGGGGAATGCTCCATCCTGCTGAGCTGTGGGACAAGGGGGCCTGTTGGGAGTTGTAGTGCAGACTTCCCAGCCATAAAGACCCCTCCCTGTTGAGATGGCTACCTACCTGCAAGGTTACACATTGGAGGGAAATGGCTGCCCCATGCTTGGGTGTGTGGGGAATGCTCCATCCTGCTGAGCTGTGGGACAAGGGGGCCTGTTGGGAGTTGTGGTGCAGACTTCCCAGCCACAAAGACCCCTCCCTGTTGAGATGGCTACCTACCTGTAAGGTTACACATTGGAGGGAAATTGCTGCCCCATGCTTGTGGGTGTGGGGAATACTCCATCCTGCTCAGCTGTGGGACAAGGGGGCCTGTTGGGAGTTGTAGTGCAGACTTCCCAGCCACAAAGACCCCTCCCTGTTGAGATGGCTACCTACCTGTAAGGTTACACATTGGAGGGAAATGGCTGCCGCATGCTTGGGGGTGTGGGGAATGCTCCATCCTGCTGAGCTGTGGGACAAGGGGGCCTGTTGGGAGTTGTAGTGCAGACTTCCCAGCCACAAAGACCCCTCCCTGTTGAGATGGCTACCTATCTGTAAGGTTACACATTGGAGGGAAATGGCTGCCCCATGCTTGGGGGTGTGGGGAATGCTCCATCCTGCTCAGCTGTGGGACAAGGGGGCCTGTTAGGAGTTGTAGTGCAGACTTCCCAGCCACTACTCAGGGGGGCCTGGATGCCTACCACTACTACCATCCCCACCCTTAGGGAGATGGATGTCTGCCACTACCACCACCCCTATTCAGGGGGCCTGGATGCCTACCACTACCACCACCCCTACTCAGGGGGCCTGGATGCCTGTCACTACTACCATCCCCACTAATAGGGGATGGATGCCTACCACTACCACCACCCCTACTCAGGGGGCTGGATGCCTACCACTACCACCACCCCTACTCACGGGGCCTGGATGCCTACTACTACCACCACCCCTACTCAGGGGGGCCTGGATGCCTACTACTAACACCACCCCAACTCAAGGGGGGCTGGATGCCTGTCACTACTACCAACCCCACTCTAGGGGGATGGATGTCTACCACTACCACAACCCCTACTCAGGGGGGCTGGATGCCTGCCACCACCACCACCCCTACTCAGGGGGGCCTGGATGTCTACCACTACCACCACCCCTACTCAGGGGGGCCTGGATGCCTACCACTACCACCACCCCTACTCAGGGGGGCCTGGATGCCTGTCACTACTACCATCCCCACTCATGGGGGATGGATGCCTACCACTACCACCACCCCTACTCAGGGGGGCCTGGCTGCCTGTCACTACTTCCATCCCCACCCTTAGGGGGATGGATGCCTGCCACTACCACCACCCCTACTCAGGGGGGCCTGGATGCCTACCACTACCACCATCCCCACTCATAGGGGGATGAATGCCTACCACCCACACCACCCCTAAACATAGGACGGGAAATACATGACACAACCAGCATATCCAACATAAGGAATGCATGAAAATTACACCCCCCCAACACCATGACAAGAGTGTGTAGTCAGTGTCAAATGCCTACAACACTGAACATGACATTGAACATACAATGTGACCCCCTATCACATTTGTCACACATAAATGTGTGTGGGCTCCTCAATGCAAGCAGACCATGACCACTGTGGCAATGGGGTCTAAACCCCCATCATCACAGTGACCAAAAGGTAAGTGTGGGGTCCATAGCTGAAGCACATTTTGAACACTATGGCAATGTGGTCTAAACCCCCATCATCACAGTGACCAAAAGGTAAGTGTGGAGTCCATAGCTGAAGCACAGTTTGAACACTGTGGCAATGGGGTCTAAACCCCCATCATCACAGTGACCAAAAGGTAAGTGTGGGGTCCATAGCTGAAGCACATTTTGAACACTGTGGCAATGGGGTCTAAACCCCCATCATCACAGTGACCAAAAGGTAAGTGTGGGGTCCATAGCTGAAGCACAGTTTGAACACTGTGGCAATGGGGTCTAAACCCCCGTCATCACAGTGACCAAAGGTAAGTGTGGGGTCCATAGCTGAAGCACAGTTTGAACACTGTGGCAATGGGGTCTAAACCCCCATCATCACAGTGACCAAAATGTAAGTGCGGGGTCCATAGCTGAAGCACATTTTGAACACTGTGGCAATGGGGTCTAAACCCCCATCATCACAGTGACCAAAATGTAAGTGCGGGGTCCATAGCTGAAGCACATTTTGAACACTGTGGCAATGGGGTCTAAACCCCCATCATCACAGTGACCAAAATGTAAGTGCGGGGTCCATAGCTGAAGCACATTTTGAACACTGTGGCAATGGGGTCTAAACCCCCATCATCACAGTGACCAAAAGGTAAGTGCGGGTCCATAGCTGAAGCACATTTTGAACACTGTGGCAATGGGGTCCAAACCCCATCATCACAGTGACCAAAAGGTAAGTGTTGTCATGGAAAAGCTGCAACTGCCAAACAGCATGGATGATCCCTGGTCACAGAACAACAAATACATCAGTGGCAAAGTAGTGCTTGTGACCCATAGCAACATACATTGGGTGAGGCAAACAGTGCAGTGCCAATAAGATATACCTTTGGCCATGTGCAGACAAACATCACCCATGGGGGCTGACATTGGCAACATTCCTCAATAACACAATGACAGAAGTGACCATCATAATGCAGCCCCACATATCTGCACCAATGGACACACAAATGTAGATATCCTTTGGAGACTGTAGATGTCAGGTGAACAAATACCATACCATGGCAGCAAAGGGACATACAAACCATGATCATTGTGCTGACTGATGACCTAGGAGTCCCAGGGACAGCAGGGGAAAGCCAACAAACAACATACAGCCAATGGCACACTAAAGATATGCCAATGCAGTGGTGCAGATGCACAAACACAAACAGGCAGCCTCACACTGCAGATCAAACAACAGGTGATGGGGGTGCCAGTGTCCCCAGGCAACCACACAACACATGAGGAGGCCTGAATCACAATTACACAGATGTGTATACAGTGCCACACAAAAGTAACTCATGGATCGGATTCCCCTATGTGGGCAAACAGGCATTGTTAGATGAGAGGGAGCCCAAATTACACATGTCACACAAGCTTGTCGGAACAGGAAATAACACAGCAAGAGACAGATCCACCACAGCACTACCCCCAGGGACCCCACATCATGTTGACCGTGGCCTGCATGATAATCCCACTGTGATGACAAAGCTAGATGTCATTCACACTGTGAACCACAGTCACGTGTCCTGAGCAACAAACTACCATCACACCTACACAAGCACAAATCAATCAGCACGGCCTGTCAGCCAAGGCCAACATGGATGTAGGGGTCTAGCCGTGCAACAACTCTCATTTGCACACACTCAACACCACACACCTTGATCTCCACCAATGTGCAGCAGTGAAGCTCACATGGGCTGGTGACATTGCACATGCACCCATGACAATCCCAGGGGTGGTTGTGGGAACTAAGGTGCAGAAACCCATCACACCTGGCCAGTCAACAAGAGTCGTGAATGTCTGACCCACTGCACAGTACGCTGTACATGGGCATGACGTGAAATCCAACACAATCAATGTGATCCCGGACACAGGCACACACCAATGAAGAAGTCAAGGTCACCCACAAAGAACACACATAGACAACTTCCAACATTGCAGCTCTGACCTAGAGGAGTGGCAGCAGTCACACACACAACGTGTCACAATCACTGAAAGCTAACACAAACTGTAAATTACATGACTGGTGTAACCAACAAGTGCCAAGGGGAATCCTGACTGTGTCTCATCTGCGTTTGCCCACAAACTCAGCCCTGACAGCAAACACACCTATGGGTGACACCCTGATGACCAGTAATGTGCCATGCACCCACATCCAAGAGAACCCAGTGCGAAGATTTGGGTGGTACATAGGTCAACTCAGCAAGCATCACAAACAGGAACATCACTAGGGATCCCAGCCTGTGTTGCAAAACGGAAGTGAACACACACAGACATGCTCACACAACACACACCTTGGGCTCAGGCAATGGCACGGAATTACACACTGCCATGAGGGCACTCCACTCCTGTGTAAGGAAAGCTGTGTCATACGTTGTCTCTGCAGGGCCCTATCATATCAGCAGTACACTTGGTCACTCAGTCAACAATTAGCACAAAATGAAGGCTCTCGTCCCAGCAGCCTGGTCATGGGAGTGTCACCGACACCATCTGCACAGATCCAACACACATGTATAGCAAGTTGCACTGATCACA
The DNA here is from genome assembly GCA_963921515.1 of Calotriton arnoldi. Taxonomy (NCBI): domain Eukaryota; kingdom Metazoa; phylum Chordata; class Amphibia; order Caudata; family Salamandridae; genus Calotriton; species Calotriton arnoldi. The sequence goes on from CAWUFW010016191.1 coordinate 58,583, forward strand.
CAGATGAGTCCTTCCCCATTAATGCCCAAACTTGCATGTCCAGTGGAGATGGTCACACGGTCAGGGAAATAGACAAATTGAACAATGGCAAGCACAACAGATGTGCAGGGGTGTAAGCCACAGATGTGATATTGCAAATAAAAGTAGGAAATCCCATTGCCAAATATTGAAAACATGACACCCTCATATTGCTGCAAAGGATGACATGGATCCACACCAGGATAGGACACATTCCCCTGGACCACATGGGGTCCTGCACAGTAACACTTCATTTCCCTGATATCAAAAATCACCATCAGTGCAGCAAGGGCACGGTTAGCAACATCAACATCATGTACATCAGAAGCAAAACCACTGGAGAACAGAAAGTAGCTTTATTCAGCATTTGTGTGTGAAGAAGTGAAAGTCCAGAAATATAACAAAGGCCAATGGCCAGTCCATAACAAGAGTCCAAACAGGGTGACAGTGCCAGATGTCACCCTTTGCATGCCTGCACAGCTACACATCAGGGACATTCCCTCGGAGGGGCATACGGGGGGCAGGCCAGGCACCGCAGGGACAGGATCAGGGCTCACCAGAAGGAGGCAGGGAAGGGGTGGTGGGTGCTGGAGAGTCACTGACAACTGCAGTGGAGGTGTCTGACATGGTGTGTGCTGGCACAACTGGGGAGCTTGAGTCAGATGGTGTGGGTGCCGGCACGACTGCAGTGGGCCATGCAGATAGAGTGGACAAGTTCCCCACTGCAGTGCCCAAGTCAGACAGGGTGGTAGTGGACTCCACTGCAGAGCCTATCTCCAGGGGAGTAGAATGGGGTTCAGGTAAAGTGGGCAGGACAGAGGGGGAGGACACGCTCTCCACACCAGTGGCACAAACAAGCGCAGCGGAGGTGTGGTGCTGAAAGAGCAAGTGGTAGGGGGAGAAGGCCGGATCATTTTGGGGATGGTGTATCTGTGGGTGGGGGAACCTAGGGCAGGGTGTGGTGGGGGAACCTGTGGAGTGGGGGCCTGAGGGATGGAGGAAGGAGACTTGGTGGTTGAGCTGCAGGGTGGCGGCGGGGTCTTGCTCTTCCGGGTCTGGGGGGACTTGCGGATGGGGGCCTCAGTCTGTCTGCGCCTGGGGGAGGGTGTCCGGGGGTGAGTGGCACTCTCCTCTGTGTGGGTGGACTTCCTCTTCCCCCTGTATGCTGGATCAGCTGGATTGGAGGGGAAGAGGCCGAGGTCACAGAGGAAGATCTGCTGTGTAGGTGGGGTTGCAGGTGAGGCAAGGGAAGGGGCTTTGGAGGGAGAGGTATCGGAGGACTGCGGAGTGACTGTGGATGCCTGTGTGTGTGTATGTACCCCATCCCCTGTGGGTGTGGTATCAGTCCCCTGAGGATGCCTGCGTGCACGTCTTGTTTTTGTAGTGGGTGTGTCTGTGCTGCTCGTGTCTGTGTGTTTGGGTGAATGTGCAGGTGTGCATGTGCTTGGGACAGGTAGGGTGCCAGGAAGTGTGGATGGGGCAGATGTAGGAGGGGTGAGGGACTGTTGGAGGAGGGACACTGCTGCCGTCAGGGAGGAGTCCATGGACCTATTGCTCCTATGTAGGGCAGACATGCCCGATGAGATGCCCTCCATAAATGACACCAGCTGAGTCAACAGAGTGGTGTGGGCATGGAGGACACTCAGCATTGCTGTCTGCCCTACATGGAGCTGGCGAAGGAGGTACACAGACTCCTCACTCAGGGCAGCAGGGGATACAGGGGCAGGGGCTGCGGTGCCTGGCACGAAGGAGACATGCTCCCGAACACGGGAGCCTCCATGGACCTCTGGAATGGGAGCCGATGGGAGGGTGGTGGTGGTGGTGGTGGTGGTGGCGGAGACAGCAATAGTAGCTGGGGTGTGGTGGCTGCTGACACCCGCCTCCACAAGGGAGTCATCCTCCGAGCTGCTGTGGTCCTCAGCTGAGGTGGATGGTGCTGAGGACTCCTCGGTGTGGCTCCCCTCGCCCTCCGTGCCACTGGGTCCCTCCGACCACTCATCAGCTGCTGACCCAGTCTGGCTCAGCGGCTCCTCCTGGTCCGTGGAGCTGTCCCCTCCTGTGGCCGTGGATGTATCTGCAAACAATTAGGGAAACAGACAGACATCAGTCACCTGCACTGACCGAACAAAACCACAGTATGTACAGCACATCACAGAGCAAGCCCTGGCATCCTTAGTTGAACATTGCCAAAAGTGCCCAAACAGAGTAGGAGAAGCCAAATGTCAGTCTGATGGTCAACCATGGCACTCACATCCCTCCTGGCCTTGCACCCATCGGTCTGGTGTCTGTCGGATGGCAATACACCAGTGTGGACACATGCACCACCTACACAGTAGTTGGACAGTGCAGAGAACACGGTGAAGTATGTGAACATGCAGACATCACAACTCTTGCCACTGAGTCAGTACAGGTGTCCGGATAAAGGGATGGCCAGAGTCTATTTTGAAATGCATGTGATGCATACCAGCACCAGACACCATGATGCACCCATGTCCTGATAGTCAATGCCACAATGGGGTGCATGTAGCACATGTCACTCCCCTGCAGGATCACTCTTAGGAAGTTTAACGCCATGGCACGGGCATGCCTGCAAAGTCATACATCACTGTCTCCAGTCACATGGGCAGGGCAGCCAGACAACAACAGTCTGCACTGTGTCACAATCCTAGGTAATGGGGAATGCAAGTCCAGTAGCTGACAAGTGCACATGTCCATCCCCCACAAACCACATCATCTGAACTCTCATTTGTCCACGTCATACCAATTGGACATATGGGAGACATGAAACACAACCCTTGGAACATGAGCACCTCACAATCTGCTGTGAATGGGAAACAGCTGCCTGAACTGCACAGTCGCATACCCCAGTATGCACGGTCAAGTGATCAAACACCTATATGTCACACAAGTATCCTATGGTCACATCTCCGGTGGCATGCTGAGCCCTAACCGATAAACACCCCAGTAGTCCTGACAACAAAGCCACAGCACAATGATACAGAGGCAGACACCTGAGGGAACATTTCACTGAGCACGTGTCAGCTGATACACGGGAGTGGGAGTACAGAGTGTATTGTATGGCCTGGAGTCCTGCTCCACGTGAAAGAGGGATGAGCCCTGGACAGTAGGCAGGTGGCTAAGCATGTGTGACACATTTGATATACATACACCTGATGCCCAAACATTGTTCACAACCGCAGCATGGGTGTGTGCCAAATACCCCAGGCACATGTGGTGAATCAGATCAGCAATTGGACCACATATCAAAGTAACACGCAGATTACATGTCAGAACCCAGGCATTGTGTAAGCAATGGACCCACCCATGAAGCCCACCACAGAGTTACGGGTACAAATGCTGTCCCCCACCTTGAGCTAAGCAATATGCAAGGACACAGTACCCAAGTGACACAATTTCCTGACTGTAAGGGCCACACCTGGGTATCAGATGAGGAGTGGGCAGTGCACAATTGAGGGACATGGGTCCTGGACCACATAACTGATGTACTGTTGAAGTTTGACCAGCCCAGAGGAGGGCACATAGCATGTCAGACAAAGCTCACAGTGCAGTCATGGACTCACCCCCTCCTTGCTGCTGTCTGCCCTTCAGCTGCCCATCCAGATCAGGGAAGACCACCGCCAGGATCCTGAGCATGTGGGGGGTCAGGGTCCGGTGTCTGCCCCTCCTGCGAGGAGGCGACAGCTTCAGCTGGACCCTTGCGATCCTCCGGGTCCAGCCCCGAAGGTCCTGCCACCTCTTCTGGCAGTTGTGGATCCGGCGCTTGTAGACCCCCACAGACCTTACTGCCCGGGCGATGTCCAGCCATATTTCCTGCTTCTGGTGGGCATCAACCTGTGAGGATGACAAAGTGTAGAGGCCATTACTACACATGCAACAAATCCGTGCATCACACATTTGGATATACATGTCTCAATCACAGGGGCACATGTTGTACATGGGCAGTGCAAGGATGGCTATGAACAGTTTGCCAGCAGTTACTACATGGTATCATTGCCTGGGAAGTCAAACCTTGTTTAAATGCACTGTTACTGAACTATACCTGTTCAGTGCATGTAACTACACACTATGGGGGGTGAGAACTACTCAGTGAGCCTGCTAGCCAGTGGCGTGCAGACTGTAAGTCTGACTAGTCAGACAACATGCACATTTGTAAGGCAGTGGACAGCACACTCACCTGCTCCCCTGGTTTCCCATACAGCTTGCTGTACTGTGGAAGGAGGCTGTCCAGCAGGGCCTGGTTCTCCTCAGTGCTGAAGGCTAGGGCTCTCTCCACAGTACGTGCCATTGCAGGATCCAGAGGATGCAGAGACAGCAGCAGTGGTGGTGGCAGATGTCGTCCTGGAGCATGTAGTGCAGGCAAGTGAGCTCTCAGGGGAACAGCCAGCATTATATGTGTGCTGCTGAGGCAGATACCGTCCCATGTGTCCAAAGTGATAGGTCCAAGTCGTTTGCATCTTCTGAATCTGGCCAATCCATGGAATTGCACCACTTACACACGCCCACAGCATCCTTCAAAAGTTCAACTTCATGACACCCATGCATTTGCAACATTGTTGTGGGTGGCCAACTGAATTCACAGCATCAGACTCGTTAAACTTTCAAAACGCGTCCATTGCCATGCCAGGTCATAGCCAATGCGTGCGCACCGATCGGTCCATTGCTGTACAACGCGTATTCCGGGTACAACGCTGTACCCAGCACACAACAGATGCAATGGGCCGGCCGGGCACACCGATCGGTCCATTGCTGTACAACGCGTACCCGCACACAACAGATGCAATGGGCCGGCCGGGCACACCGATCGGTCCATTGCTGTACAACGCGTACCCGACACAACAGATGCAATGGGCCGGGCGGGCACACCGATCGGTCCATTGCTGTACAACGCGTATTCCGGGTACACACGCGTACCCGGCTCACAACAGATTGAATGGGCCGGCCGGGCACACCGATTGGTCCATTGCAGTGCAACGCGTATTCCGGGTACAACGCGTACCCGCACACAACAGATGCAATGGCCAGTGCGTGCACACCGATCGGTCCATTGCTGTACAACGCGTATTCCGGGTACAACGCGTACCCGCTCACAACAGATGCAATGGGCCGGCCGGGCACACCGATCGGTCCATTGCAGTGCAACGAGTATTCCGGGTACAACACGTACCCGCACACAACAGATGCAATGGCCAGTGCGTGCACATCGATCGGTCCATTGCTGTACAACGCGTATTCCAGGTACAACGCGTACCCGCTCACAACAGATGCAATGGGCCGGCCGGGCACACCGATCGGTCCATTGCTGTACAACGCGTATTCCGGGTACAACGCTGCACCCGCTCACAACAGATGCAATGGCCAGTGCGTGCACACCGATCGGTCCATTGCTGTAACAACGCGTATTCCGGGTACAACGCGTACCCGCACACAACAGATGCAATGGCCAGTGCGTGCACACCGATCGGTCCATTGCTGTACAACGCGATGATTCCGGGTACAACGCGTACCACGACACATCAGATGCAATGGGCCGGCCGGGCACACCGATCGGTCCATTGCTGTACAACGCGTACCTGTACAGGTCAGTCGCATATGTCACCATGCTTGTCACTGGTGAACGTATGCCAGCCACATATTCCTGCCAGAGACCCAGGAGCACACCTACAACACCACACCCAGTCCACACTGTTTCCTAAGGCATGTAAGGCTGCATTACCTTTTCTGTGTATGAGGGTTAACATGTGGTTTCTGTGGTGGCACTTGTGGGCAGCCACACCCAGGCTGTGCATGTGTTAATGGGGACAGGGTCCTTTGTGTGTTGTGCACATGACCACTGTGATGTGCAACAGTTCATTTCGGAGCATGTGGCATGGTCACATTTCCAGGTTGTGTATGTGTGTGACATGTCACATACCCCCTGGGTCCCATGGGGGAAGGCATGTACGTCACAGGGTGACCCATTGCCACAATAGTGATGTCCCTCCACAGTCTGTGTGCATGTTGGGTTTCCGATGTCTCTGATTCCATGTGCACGATGGGAGACAGTCTCCACATCAACGTTGTTTGTGCATGGACTTTGATGTTGTGCGTCACTGGTGTCCATGTCTGTCCTGCGGAGGCGACAGGGGCCACTACCTGTGGGAATCATGTTTGTTTTTCTGACATGTACATGATACGCCATGTCATGCCAGTGTCCATGTGGCAAGACAGGGTCACTGGGAATCTACCTGTCAATGAGCTGTGATGCCTGTGGCGCATCTGTCCAGACATGTCACTGTGGTGTGTGTGTGGAACATGACAGCAGTAAATGGGTACTGTGACACAGCCTAATGGTTTCCCATAGCACAACCTGGAACCTGTTGTCCACACATGTTGTACTGAGTAGTCAGATGATGGCCATGTAGGTGCGAGTTATGTGCGAACAGAACGGCACACACATCAAGTACTTGTGTCTCGTAATGATGTATCATGTGAAATTGAGTATGGTGAATGGCACATATGTGGGGTGACTGACAATCTTTCTTTCCTCAACCTATGCACTGCAGGGCTCCAGCTGTCCATAGACCATTCCCTGACCTGGCAACGATGGTGGAACGTGACAGCATCCGACGGTACCCCTTCACCAGGCAGCTGATTGAGGATTTGGCAGTGCGCTTGGCACCACATTTGCAACCTGGCCGGCCGTACCCTACGGCGCTGACCCCCAAGGTGAAGGTAATGGCAGCCCTACACTTCTTTGCCACCGGTACCTTTGAACACCCTGTGGCGACTGCCGGTGGGATGTCACAGACTATGTTCAGCCGTGTGCTACGCGATGTTTTGGAGGCAATGTTGAGATGCCTGAACCAGTACATCTATTTCCCTACACATCAACAACTCACTGACGTCAAGAGTGACTTCTATGCCCTGGGGAGGATGCCACATGTCATTGGCTCCATTGATGGGACACATGTGGCTTTGGTACCACCACAGGCACATGAGCAGGCATACCGGAACCGGAAACATTACCATTCGATCAATGCTCTGGTGGTATGTCTTGCACATATGACCATCACACATGTGTGTGCCCATTTCCCTGGTTCAGCACACGATGCCTACGTGATGAGGAGTAGTCGCATCCCGAGGATGATGGCACAGATGCAGAACCAGCGTGCCTGGCTTGTTGGTGTGTACTGACTTTGTACCATTGTGTGTGTTCTGCTCTGTAGTATACCACCCACTTTTCCTACTCAGCTAATGTGCACTTGTCTGTCCGTAGGTGACTCCGGATACCCCAACATGCCGTGGTTGCTGACACCCTTCAGGAACCCTGTGACACCAGCCCAGATGCGCTACAATGAGGCATATGGTCGGACCAGGAGAGTGATTGAGCGGACCTTTGGTCTCCTGAAGAGCTGCTTCCGCTGCCTGGACAAGACAGGAGGGGCCCTCCCATATGCCCCAGCAAAGGTGTGCAAGATTGTCATCGTCTGCTGCATGCTACACAACCTGGCAGTGCGGAAGGAGTTGCCTCTCATCCTGGATGACGATGACCAACGTCCGCCACCTGTGGAGGATCCTGGCCTGGACCACGATGCCAGTGATGATGATGATGATGATGGTGATGTCCGCACACAGCTCATCACCAACTTCTTCAGCTGAACGTGAGTATCCAGGGAGATGTAATGTGAATGATGTGAGTTTGCATGATATGTGTGGGTGGTGCTCTGGTGCTGTTTGAGTGTGGCCATGTGCTACTTGACTGGATGCGTGCAGCAATGTGTCCTTACAGGTAGTATGTACTCCCCAACAGTTTTGACATGCTAACTTGGTTTTGTGTAATTGTCTTGTGACATGTATTGGGCATGAGTATTGCAGTTCTGTCCTGTTCTTCAGTGGTTTTAACTGTGTGTCATGTCTGTCCTTCACAGGGTGCTTACTGATTACTTTGGTCAACTTGGATCCCCCGACACCATGATTCAGCTTTCAGGGTGGCAGCAGTAGTTTCCCTACAGGTGATGTGCCACACACCCCTGGACTTAATATCTTCTGCACTTGTTGACTGTGTGGCCACTGCCATGTGGGTAAACCTTGCATTTGTAGTGGAAACAACATGTTGCAAATGTGTAATAAACCTGTGCTTCACTTTGGGATGTGCGTTGTCTGTGGTCACACATCTGACTGACATTTGCTTACTGCACCTGTGGGCTAGTTGACACAGACTCTGAGTAGGTGTGGTGTCTGTGCATTCCACAGTATTTCCTGGCAACATCACTGTAGGCGATGAGTCCAATGGCCTTGGTGTCTCTGTGTTGTGTAGCCCTAGTGGTGTGTCTCCCTCATATGTGTCACGTCACCATGACTCACATGACGGTGTTGTACTTGCTGTGGCAGTTAGCATACACAGTGTAATTTAGCAGATCATCATCACCATAACAGTATCCACATTTAAATAACAACAGAGGCAAGTATGATGTACTAGTGATTTTATTTACAGAAATGTGTGTGTGTATAGTGCACAGGATGGTGGGTGCTGTACATTGGGATTGTGATCCAAAGTTCCCAGATGAGTTGGAAGTCTTGGTAGCAGAAATGTCCTGAGTGTAGTCCACAGTCATATGATACATTAGTCCAACTTGAACTCCCCATGTCATGTGGGAGAGTTGTGTTGCATTCGACAGGGTGAAAAGTTTGCACACAAAGGAGATTTTCCGGAACAGGTGTTGGCTTCCTGGGGGATGTACGTGGCCATCAACCTCTCAGTTTTCCTTCCTCGGACGACCCCTCTTCTTTGGGGAGGACCCTCACGTGCAGGCTGCGGCGGTGCAGGGAGTCTCTGCCAGAGTCCTCCTCCCTCCCTGTGGCGGTGTCAGTTGTTGCAGCACCAGATGTTGTGGGCACACAGGGTGGTGTGGCCATGTTGGTGCTAATCTGGCGGAGGCATGTCAATATGTCCCTATGCACCGCTGTGAGTTCTTGCAATGTGTCCCACTTGGACTCCATGCGAGACATGTGTGTCTCCACAAGGGACATGTGGGAGTCCAAGCGGGCATGATGGGCAGCCTGCTGCTGTTGTATGTCCTTGAGGATCCCCACTACCTGTCTGACCTCTCCGGTGCTATCCTGGTACGCATCAGCGATGCGTGCCAGTTGTGGGTCATCATGAAGTCCAGACCCCTCTGCAAGCAGTGACCTATGTCTACCACCCCTCCCACCACCCCTGGCGACACATGCAGGACCTGCGGTGGCTCGCACAGGTGACCCAAGGCCCCCTTGGGGGTTGTTAGTGGTGTTGTTGTCCGTTGCTCCACGGTGGGGCTGGGACCCTGTGCTGTTATCATCGGTGGTCCTTGGTCTGTCCGTGTCGGCGGGGGTGGTCTGTGTGTTGGCAGTTGTTGGAGGGGTGGGTGCAGGGGGTGCAGATGTTGGTCCTGCTGGTGCTGCATGATGACTCACACCGGAGGTGCCAGGTAGGTCTTTGCCATCCGAGGAGGGCAGAGGCTGTTCCACACCAGTGAGCTCAGTGTCCTCCGGAGCCTGGGACAGGGACTCCTCCTCGCCTGCTGCTGTGTCCCCATCATCATCACCTGTATTTGGATGATACACACATTGTATGTTATGTTTCTACAGGCATCAATGGTTCACACACCTGACAGTTGTGACTGTACCTCTGGATGGGGGCATGTACATTGCATTGTCCTAAGTTGTCACAGTAAGAGGTTGATATTGGTGTAGCACATTGTCCTGCATACCTGGGGCATTTCAATGTGAATGTTGAGGTGTGTGCATGGCCAGCATTGGTTGTATTTGGTGGACATCCGGCCATCGTTCTCCACCTAGCCCAGTTATCCCACCATGAAGCATGCCACCCTTGCAGTGGGTTCAGGTTGACTCTCAGGATGTCATTCAGTGGTGTTCTGCTGTATGTTGGTGCACAGTTCCCAGCAGGGCCTTGTGCTCCCCACAGCAGTACCCAGGGTCAGCCATCTTGTCAGTCCTTATCCACTCCCTGTGATGTGAGCATGGTTCAGAGTTGTGTAGATGGGCCAATTGTGTGGGTGAGCAATATCTGTGACTACCACTCCCATCATGCTATTGCCTACACCCCCCTTCCCAGCATGCCCATACTTCCTTCCTTTAGAGTGGACTTCACTGTGTGTGAGTGTGACAGCAATGGCAAGATGGCTGACAGTGTGGTCCTGTTGTCTGTTGGTGCACAGTTCCCAGCAGGGCCTTGTGCTCCCCACAGCAGTACCCAGTGTCAGCCATCTTGTCAGTCCTTATCCACTTCCTGTGATGTGAGCATGGTTCAGAGTGGTGTTGATGGGCCAATTGTGAGGGTGAGCAATATCTGTGACTCCAACTCCCATCATGCTATTGCTCTACACCCCCTTCCCAGCATGCCCGTACTTCCTTCCTTTTGACTCTGCTTCCCTGTGGGGTAGTGTGCCTGTGCTGACAGGAAGGCTGACAGTGTTGTCCTTGTGTTTGTTTGGCTACAAGTCCCAAGAGTGTCCCTGTGCTTCACACAGCATTACCCAGGGTGGTGGTTCTTTGTGGGATCTTCATTTGGTGTGTGAGGCATTGCATTCTCCCAGGTGGGTTATGTGGAGTTTGTGTTGAGGGGTGTGTGAGGAGAGCTGCTTGTAACTATGGTCAGTGCTGTCAGTCCTCCTTCCCACCCAGCCAGATATCCCACCATGCAACGTGCTTGCATTGCAGGGAGTGCAAGTTGGCTTTCAGGATGTCAGGCAGTGGTGTTCTGCTGTTTGTTGGTGCACAGTTCCCAGCAGGGCCTTGTGCTCCCCACAGCAGTACCCAGTGTCAGCCATCTTGTCAGTCCTTATCCACTCCCTGTGATGTGAGCATGGTTCAGAGTTGTGTAGATGTGCCAATTGTGAGGGTGAGCAATATCTGTGACTACCACTCCCATCCTGCTATTGCCTACACCCCCCTTCCCAGCATGCCCATACTTCCTTCCTTTTGAGTGGACTTCACTGTGTGTGAGTGTGACAGCAATGGCAAGATGGCTGACAGTGTGGTCCTGTTGTTTGTTGGTGCACAGTTCCCAGCTAGCCTTTGTGCTCCCCACAGCAGTACCCAGTGTCAGCCATATTGTCAGTCCTTATCCACTCCCTGTGTTGTGAGCATGGTTCAGAGTGGTGTTGATGGTCCAAATGTGAGGCTGCCCATTATCTGTTACTACGAGTCCCATCATGCTCTTGGCTACACTGACTTCACCAGCATACACAGGATTCCTTCCTTTCTGTGAGCTTCCCTGTGAGGTGGTGTTCTAGTGGTGGCTAAATATCTTACAGTGTTTGTTAGTTAGACTTGTGCCACTGCCTAGCTCTATTTGGTATTGGGTTTGTACATGTCATGACACAGTTACATATCACTATGACATGGCATGTATTGTGTTTATCTGACTGACATACACTTCTTGGGGTGATTATCTTTTCGTTGCTGTTGATTTGCTAGGGTTGCATGGTTTGACTATCCCCTTGACAGTGATGTGTGTGTATTGGCACACAATATTGTATATATTGTGTACTCACCAGGCTCTGGGATGTTTGTTAGTCCATATACGCTCACTGGTGGTAGGATGGCCCGCACCTTCTCCTACCAGGGCCTGAGGTATACTGGTTTGGCAGGAGGGCCACTGCCGGTGTGCTGGCTCAGGAGGTAATCCTTCTTCAGTAGGTAATCCTTCTTCAGTAGGTCCCTGACCCTCCTGCGCACATCATACCACCTGTTCTGGATGTCTTCCTTTGTGCGCAAACATGGTGATTGTGCGTTCACCCTGTCGACAATCCTCGCCCACATCTTGGTTTTCTGTGCCATGGGGGTCTGTTGGACCAATGTGCCAAACAACTGTGGCTCTACCCTCAGGATCTCGTCTACCATGACTTCCAATTCACTATCTAGGAACTTTGGATTCTTCTTTAGGGGCATGGTGATGGGTGGTGGTGGTGATTGATGTGTGTGTGTGTGCAGGTGAGGGTGTGTGTGTGTAGGTTTTGCTGTGTGAGGGTGAGGGTGCTATTTGTTGAGGTGCTAATGGTGTGTGGCTTTTGTGTTGGATGAGCTGTGTGTGTGTCTGCTGTCTGCTGGTGTTCTGTGCTGGCAGGTCAGTGGAATTTGCAAAGGATCATGGTAGGGATTTGTGGCCTTTATGTAGGTGGAGTTGGGGGTGTGTTCTTGTTCCATTTTTCCCCCTGTATTTATTGGCTTTGTCATTGCTTGTTTGGCCCTATTTTTTTGTATTTTTTCATTTGTGATTATTGTGCATGTTGGAGTCGTTCTTCTGACCGAGTAGGATGTTGCAGTTATCTCGTGCGCGCCTCTCTGAGTCGTTCCCGCTGTGTTTCAGCTCGGTTTCATATGCGGCGTACGCGTCGGTCGCGGTGTATTGTGTTTGTTCGGCTGGGTTTTGTATGCGTGTCGGTCGTACGGCTTGGGCTCCGTGCAAATCGGTCTGCTTTTGCACCCATTGCATCGTACTGCGCGAGTCGGAGTTCGTGGGTACGTTTCGTTCGGGTTTCTTCCTGGTGCGTGTCGGTCGGTTCGATTCGCGTGGTTTCCCGGCCGGATAGCTTGTTTCCGTCCGGGTCGGTTGTTCGCCTTGAGTCCCGTACGAGTCGGTCATGATTCACATGCTTTTCATCATACTTCCCAGGTCGGGCAACGCCGGTACGTGTCGGTCGGACTATAATCCCGTACCGAGTCGGGCGGTATTTTTTCCGGCCCGAATCGGATTCGGCCCCTCAGTTTGTGGCAGCAATTCTATTACTGTAGCTCGATACATCACTTCATATATAACAAAGTCAGAAAAGACAGAAATTAAGGATATATAGGAAGAGTTAGCAGCAGAGAAGTCTTTAAGTAAAAAACTTTACAGTGTCAGTTTAAAGATGCTCTCACACAGAGAAATTAGATCTTATGAAGCTTGTGACAACCACAGTACTTCTAGCTTATAAGGGAAGTCCAAATCAATAATTTGGGCCAGTGTAGGTCTGGCATTCATGGAACCATGAGTGCGTAAATGGACCCTATACAGGTAGAACAGACATTCATTCAGAGCGACTTGTGTACCTTACAATACCAGATTGCAAGTCAGTAGCTTTTGAACAACTTTTGTAAAAGCTGTGCAGAATAACTGCTGTCCAGACTGCACATCAGAACTGTTGTCAACATTAGTGTTGAGACACAGTTCAAAATATATTATACTCATGCTACAAAGATGTAGAGAAGACTGCAGTAATACATACTGATATCACCAACTTTAAAACTGGCTATACATCAATGTATAGGAAAATATACACTGCTGTTGCCATTATTTTTCACCATGGACAGTCAATCAACTCTCTACCTTAAAAATTAATGTGGCTGGACTGAATGTGATGACACATGTCTTACAGTAAAGCATGGTTAACCATGGAAACTTCCAAATTCCTATCACATATTTTTGGAACTAAAGTTCTAGAGAGAAATAATCATTGCAAAAGTCTACATACATATAAACAGACAAAATGCATTAAAGTTCATGTTCATTGTCGTTATGTGGCCTACCAATGATAACAAGTACGTACTGATTGAACTTTTTTAATAGTAAAAAATTATGTTGTCATAAAATAAATTAATCAATATCAATGTGTATATTAGAAACATCTTACATCACTTTAGTAATGATGTTTCCTTGTAAATTAAAAATGCAAATTTCACTTTCTATCTGTGATGTCAATAAACTTTTTTTTTAAATGGTAGTTTGATACATATAAAATATGTGGAGTTTTTTGTTTTATAAATCTTACTGATTTATTATTCCCACAGTTCAATGTTGGATTGCATTTGAATTAAGTTTTCAAACTATACACACTTATGTATTTATATTTCATATATTATTTCACATGTATTCAGTGTAAATGCAATTTCCGAGAACAACAAAAAAATAAGGGGCATATTAGCAAGATCATGCGAAAAATATCGCAAACCTTGCTTAGCGCGCCTTTTTTTATCGCCGGCTATCGCTGGATATTACCGCGGAAATAACATGCTATTAGCAAGGTTTATCTCCATTGCGATAAAATATCCAGCGATAGCGGCGAAACCCAGCTTTAACGCGAGAAATCCAGCGATAAAATCCTATCGCTAAATCTGGGGACTTAACCTTACAATCCACCTCCCATTGACTTTCATTGCTAAGTCATGTTTTTATCAGTTCTAAAAAACAAGCGCTAATCGGGGTTAGCGCGCGTTTATTCATCGCTTCGCGGGTATTGCTAATAGGCGATAGGTATGTAAGCGACTGTTTTCTGTCGCTTTTAGTTGGGAACGCCTACCTTGCATGTCATTAGCGATAATTATCGCTGACATGCAAGGCGATGTAAAACCCGCCCGCTATCGCCTGAAAGCTGTCGCTAACGCCTGTTAGCGACAGCTTGCTAATAGGGCGTTAAAAATATCGCCGCTTTAGCGGCAAAAAGTCCCGCTAAAGCGGCAATAGAGCCCTTGATAATATGCCCCTAAGTTTTTTGAAGATAGTTAAATAAATTAATGTTTACATTATACAAATAAAATAACAAAAGTTAATATTTTCTCTTCTTTTCTATCAGGATAGCAAGTGTCATGGAGAATGTCTCTTTCTACACCCTATAGAAACCATCATCACTCTGAGAAGAAGTCACAGCTGAGAGGCCAGTCTTCTTGCGCACTGTACAACTTGCTTGCAAAAACAAAACAATAGTGTAAGTATATAGTACACTCAAAAATCACATTCTACTACATACACTTCTCATTCAAATACCTCTTACCCAGACTACATTATTAGCTCACATTTTACTGTTACTCTTAATTCTACTGTATATACACTTATTTGAGCCTGAGGAAAGATATTAAAGAGAAATCAGTGTCTCTACACTCACTAGTATGGCACAAATCACCTTGAGAGGAGGTGTCATCAACAACACAATCTTTGTGTACATCCTTCCTCATATGTCCAATATACTGGGTAGTTTTTTTATCAGACAAAGAAATGTCTAACGCCATTCTTCTATGTACATCTGTGATTGAACAGACAGTTTTCAACAGAGAGAGAAATTACTAACTAAACTGTACTACATACAATCATTACTCTATGAGAGATTTTATGGGAGATATCACAATCTCTACATACTCTACTACATACATTCATCATTGTAATGCAGAATAGTACCCTTTCACAGAGGCTCACGAGTGTCCCGCGAACGTAGAGACACACCCAGGAAAAACATTATATTGGTTAAAACTAATGCCATGAATTATTGAAGGGAGTGGCCAACCTTCTTTTCTCATTTAGGGGCAGCTCTTGG
Source organism: Calotriton arnoldi (assembly GCA_963921515.1). Classification (NCBI taxonomy): domain Eukaryota; kingdom Metazoa; phylum Chordata; class Amphibia; order Caudata; family Salamandridae; genus Calotriton; species Calotriton arnoldi. The sequence continues at coordinate 73,948 of CAWUFW010016191.1, forward strand.
ATGTGGAAACATCTATCAACCCCTAGGAAGATCTTCTCTTCTACTGCTCAGGCGTTTGCTGACATGTCTTCATCTGACACTGATGATCAAAGAGAACCTGGAATACCTCAACATCCAAAATCACCCATGAAATCCATTGCATGGCAGTTCTTTGAGATGGCTCCTTGAGGGATAAAGGTTTCTGCCAATAATGTTAAATGCAAACTGTGCCATAAGGAGTTCAGTAGGGGAACACGAAAACAGTACAGTATGGGGACAACCGGGACATTGTGCCAACAAAGGGCAATCCATCCCCAGGGTCTAGCATGCGCAGAGATGCAGAGGATTGCAGAGCTAGATGGTCATGAGCAGTGCATGGCGGGGGCGCAAGTTATAGTTAGCTCTGCTAAAAATAACTTGTGCATTTCTATGGTTTTTGGAGTTCAAAACTTTAATGTTGTCACTGACATTCATCTAACTATAACGTTACTTTAAACTTTGTGTTTTTTTAGTGAATTTCTAAGCTTTTCTTTCAATCAAAACAAATCTATTTATCGGTAAGCAGTCTAAATATCGAGTTTTAAATATCGATATAGAGAAATATTGAGTTTGATATATCGATTGTATTAAATATCGATGTTCTGTATATCGATGCTAAAAATATCGTTTTTAAGTCTTGTCAAAAATATCGAAGTATGTAATATCGAGTGTTAAAATATCGTTATGTAAAAATATCGTTAAAGTATTATATTTGTGTTTTTTTTAGTTTGTTTGTAGTAGTATATTATTCAAATATAGTAAAAAAAAAAAAATGGTATCAAATTTTTTAGGAGCGGGATGTTGGGTTTATAGGGGATAGGGGTGGGGAGTGTATTAAAAAAAAAATTAAAAATATAATATAAATTGATAAATTATACATTTTTAATTGTAAATTACATTTCGAATTTTGATATATATTTTTAGGAGCGGGATGTTGGGTTTATAGGGTATAAGGGTGGGGAGTGTTTTAAAATAATGTTTAAAAATATAACTAACATTTTAAAAATATAAATTTTAAAGTCACATTTAAATTTCGAATTTTGAAATATATTTTTGAGGAGTGGGATGTTGGGTTTATAGGGGATGAGGGTGGGGAGTGTTTTAAAATAATGTTTAAAAATTATAAATAAAAACTTTAAATTATACATTTTAATTTAAATTTAAAATTTTGAATTTTGAAATATATTTTTAGTAGCGGGATGTTGGGTTTATAGGGGATAAGGGTGGGGAGTGTTTTAAAAATATGTGTAAAAATGTAATAAAACGTGTTAAATTATAAATTTTAATTTCAAATTTAAATTTCGAATTTTGAAATATATTTTTAGTAGCGGGATGTAGGGTTTATAGGGGATAAGGGTGGGGAGTGTTTTAAAATTATGTTTAAAAATCTAATAAAAATTGTTAAATTAAAAAATTTAATTTCCAATTTAAAATTTGAATTTGGAAATATATTTTTAGGAGCGGGATGTTGTGTTAATAGGGGTAATAGGGGAAAAGGGTGGGAAGTATTTTAAAAAAATGCTTTTTTAAAAATTTTGTAAAAAATTAAAATAATAGTTTTAAAATATAAATTTCTACATTTACATTTATTTTCGATTTTTCGATTATTTTTATTTTGAGAGTAGTTTTGTGTTTATAGGGGATAATGGTGGGGAGCGTTTAAAAATCATGTAAATTAAAAGAAATTAAAGATAAATTGGGAAAAAAAATTATGAAAACATAATTTAAAAAAATATTACTTAGTATTGGGATGTACATTTTCTAGTTGTTAAATAAGGTAAGTGGTTTTAAATTAAAAATTAAAATCTAACATATGTTTACTGTCCAGTATGTTTCCTAATTTAATAGTGTTTGGAGTGGGAATAGTAAATTAATGCTTTAGTGTCCAGCACCTACTCTAATTTAATACTGACTGGAGTGGGAATAGTAAATTAATTGAGTTTAGTGTCCATCACCTACCCCAATTTAATACTGAGTGGAGTGGGAATAGTAAATTAATTAAGTTTAGTGTCCAGCACCTACTCTAATTTAATACTGACTGGAGTGGGAATAGTAAATTAATTAAGTTTAGTGTCCAGCACCTTCCCCAATTTAATACTGACTGGAGTGGGAATAGTAAATTAATTAAGTTTAGTGTCCAGCACCTACCCTAATTTAATACTGACTGGAGTGGGAATAGTAAATTAATTAAGTTTAATGTCCAGCACCTACCCCAATTTAATACTGACTGGAGTGGGAATAGTAAATTAATTAAGTTTAGTGTCCAGCACCTACCCTAATTTAATACTGACTGGAGTGGGAATAGTAAATTAATTAAGTTTAGTGTCCAGCACCTACTCCAATTTAATACTGACTGGAGTGGCAATAGTAAATTAATTAAATTAAGTGTCCAGCACCTACCTCAAATTAATACTGACTGGAGTGGGAATAGTAAGTTAATTAAGTTTAGTGTTTAGCATGTATATTGTATTTATTTAAAGTGGAGTTGGAAAAGAAAATTAGCAAACATTTATCTTAAGAAAATTTGTAATAATATTAAAGTAGCTTAAAGTAGAATAAACATATAAATAAAATATAGTTGTGTAGAAAGATAATACATTTTGTATATATATATTGTATTATAACTATTATTAAATACAGTATAATTAATATGAATATATTTATTATGAAACATTGAATTTAATACACATGAGATGGTAGACAATAAATTAGACATTTTTATTTCTTTAACATTTATTTTTAAAAAAATGTAGTATGTAAATGTAAAGACAATGTTGTATTACATATAAAAAAATATATAAATATAAGAAATAATATTTATTTGTGAAACAATAAAACAGTTTGTTTATTTGTAGTTTTTGGTGCAGTAATTAAACAATTTTATTGTATTACATTAATAAATTTATTTACATATTTATATATAATTTGGAAATATTAGATACTGTCTTGTTGCAAATATTTTGATACATTTGGAATAATAATATACTTATTAAACAATTGTAAATCATTGTTTGGTATTATTAACATTTTTAAGTTTGTTACATACATTGGTAATATTTCAATACAATGAAAGTTTAAACTTTTTTTAATACAGTTGAGAAAAATAAACATAGTTTTATTGATATACAAAAAGATTATACATTTTAATTATTAATATTATATATTAGATATTAACATTAATAATTATTACATATTTTTCATATTGTACATTTTTTAAAGAAAGTACACATTTTGTAATACATAACAAAAATTAGTACAATTTTTATTATATTGTTTATTGTAATTTGTGATTTTATGGAATTATAATATTAAATATTATATGTGTTATAATATTTATTATTATAATTTTACAATGTTTACAAATAATATAATGCATTTCAAAAAAACATTAGCAATTTGTAGTATTTAATTAAATACAATAAAAAAAATTGTAAGTCATTATAACATTTAAAAAAATAAATTGGTTTTATTTAATATGTTTAAAGCTGCCATATTTGTTTGGGTCTTGTATTTTGTAACCGCTCGCTGTTGTTTTGGGTCATTTGGAAGGGAGAAGCTCATGGTTGGGAGCTGCTTCACGTCGAGCAAGGTAAGATTAATTTTCGCTATTTTAACCACGGGGCCTATTACGATGGCGGTCGGAAAACCTCCCTGACCGCCATGGTAACGGGAAAAGACCGCCCGAAAGGCCCGGCGACATAACCGCCGGTCGTATTACGATGTTCCTTGCTCGAAATCCGATTGCTGCGGTCGGATCGCGGGCTTTAACATTGCGGCCGTTGCTGATGCACGCAGCACCGCCGCGATGTCAAAGGAGCATGTCTCTGCATCTCTCTGCACTGCGTGGCAGGCACTGCACAGTGCCTGCCACCTGGTCCAGGGAAATGTAGGGGGGACCATGGGTACCCCCCAGTGCACCCACCCCCACAAAACATTGGGGGCCCGCAACGGGCCCCGGAAGACAATCACCGCATGCCTTTCCATGGTGGTCTGACCGCTGAGGAAAGGCTGGCTACCGCCGGCATCATAATCCTGCCGGCGGAGCCTGCTCTGTACCGCCACCATTATCCTGGTCCTTCTCCGCCCGACAGGCAGGAGTGCGGATGGCAACCGGCGGAAAAGCGGCGGTCAGATTTTCCCACCGCCGCGATCACCACCGCCATCCTAATCTGACCGGCGGTTTCTGCTGCGATCGCGGGCGGATGTCCGCCGCCGGTCCGGCGGTTGCCACCGCCGGCCAGGCAGCGGTCTTCCGACCGCCATCGTACTAGGCCCCAAAGTTTGTAATGTATTTTGAAGGTAGTTGTAATGTATTTAGTGTGTTCTGAGTTAGGTTTGTGATGTTAGGACGTTTTTTATGCGTTAGTTAGGTATCGACTGTTTATCTAGTTTTACGTTACTGAGGACTAGTTAGAAATGTTAATGTAGAGTGGTATATGTGTTTCTATTGTGATTATAATGTTGGTAATAATGTTATTAGGTATATAATGTGTACTTTTGTGTGGGTGGAATGTTTGTGGTTTTTTTTGTAGGTTTTACTTGAAAAAAGTTGCCGGTGCCGGAAAATAATAATAATTTTTATTAAGGAAGTGTATATTAGTTTTAGTAACTAATAATTATTTACACTTTCTTAATTTTTCGGGTTTCATGGAGCGTTTCTTTTTGTAAACTATTTTTCGGGTTTTCTGATGGTTTCCGGATTATGGACTTATCTACGGAGGATTTATTTTTGGTACAGTTGTATTGTTTCATTTTTTTTGGGAAACTTTTTATGGATTTGGAATTATCAACTACATGGATTAATGTAGAAGATGTGGAATTTTGAGTCTACAACAACGGAAACGGTAAGTTTTTAAAATATTTTTAATTGTGGGAGGGAAATAATGTTATTTTTTATTGTTGTCGTTTTTTTATTTACTCGCAGACTTAATTAATGTGTCTATATATTTTCTTATTTATTAATAAAAATATATTAGACATAGTAATTATTTCTGTGAGGAAATAAAAATGTTTTGTTTATGTTGCTGTAAAATAAATGATAAGTATTATGCATTTAGTTTGTTTGGAGATTTTACAGTAGGCTTTTTGCTATCATTCCTAAGTATTCTAGGCCTCTTGTAGTAGGGTATAGTATAACTTGCTGTTGAAGGTATTGGTACATTTGCTTAGTTTGTTTAGATAGTTTAGGTTTTAGTTGTGTGACAGATTTCTCTATTCTGAGTTCCTGATAGCTCTGTTCTTTTTGTAAGGAGGTTATCAGTTTGTGTAGTGTAGGTGTGCCTCGTCCTGTTGTTGATTGGAAGGCATTATGCCATCCTTCAACAGCGTTATTGGTTTTGGCTAGTTGGTTAAGTGTAGAAAGATAAACATTCCACCAGGAAATTTGATATTTGGGTTGTCTCCTATGGCCTGATCTATGAAGTCTTCCCACCCAGTTGTCTTCGAAGTAGTCTAGGAGGGGACTTCATTTTTGCTCATGTTGTTAGTAAAAAGGGCTTTCTAGCAAAAGGTTGTAATGTTCAGCAACATCAGTTACTGGCACGTAGGTTAATGCAATACGTTTTTTAATCTGGTATGCAAATTTAGGGGCCCATTACGATGGCGGGCGGAAGCACAACCGCCGTGCTGGCGGATGCAAAAAGCACCAGTTACCGCCGGCACGCAGCAGTCCACACGCCCGCCCAATTACGATGCGACAAGCAGGCCAAACACCGCCGGCAAGCCAGCAACACCGTCCGCCATCAAAGTGCGCCCGTACACGTAGCGGCGCAGCACAACTGACACACACCGTCCGACGAAACACGTCCCGCCCGGCGCATAAATTACGATGCCGCAAACAAACGGCTCCCACGGCTAAGAGACACCGCACGTGAAAGAGAGGCGGTAACACGGACGCAGAGCACGGACAACGAAGAAGCGGCACCCCGAGCATGAATCCAGCACTGCAGGCCGTCCCCATGCTCCTGCTGATGCACCACCAAGGACGCAACGTACCGCGGAGACGCAGGTAGGCACACACACAACAAGTGCACGCAAACAGCGCACACAGTGCAAGGGCGGAAAAAGCCAGTAGTGTCCACTATACTGCATCACAGAGGACAGAAGACTCAATATAATGTTTGAAACCAAAACTGTCTCCGCTGACTCATTTCACAAGTACGAATGAGAGAGGATGAGAGTATGTGAAGTACACGGCAGTCGTGACATGACCATGTAGTCCACTGGTATTGGATGTCAACGCAAATGAGTAGCACAACTGTGGAAGACACACATGTGTCGTGTGAAGTCGTATGGACGCAGAGCTCAGGTGGGTGGGTGCGACGGGTAGATGCGCACATGCCAAGTTGGAGCACGCCGTGTTGGGAGGGTCATGAACAGTACACCACCGCTTCCCTGGGCATTGTGAGAGGACACCTGTCGGGGAGTGAACACGTGTGTGCACAGCAGCCGGGCACACGTACAAAGCGGTACCAGGCGCACCTCAGCCCACCCTCTGTGGACAAGCTGGATCCTGTTGTGCGCCCACCATGCCCCTTGACAAGGCACACACAGCCCCAGTCGACCAGGTGTAACCCCAACATAGTCAATCCGCACAGGCGATACAGGGCACGGGATGGCAGTGGAGCATGGTGTGTGAGAGGTCTCCTCGCGCTCCTCCTGGTCATATCACGCAGGCAATAGAACCTCAACGTCTAGCATGGCAAAAAGTCAAATGGAAGTGTAGGGGGACGCACCACAGCACGAGCAGCACTGACGTCACGGGAGGTGGCTCGCACCATCCCATCCATTGCCCATCATACCAACCACGCCACATGCCATTGCGACTAAGTGCAAGCGAGTGCGCCACCACCCCTGAGCCCTCCCCAGAGAGGCCAAAGAGTGAATGTGTGGGCCATCAGCCACAGACGGACGCGGCCTGGCCGCAAGGGCAGCCACAGCCACTGGGTGTCGCAGGTGGCGGATCCGGAAGGCGAAGACTGTGATGCATAGTCCATGCAGGCTGGGTCTCCATTTGGGGCACCACGCCGGTGGACGGCGTCCCGCCACACATCATACCCTGAGACAGCCCACTCGTGCAACTGGACCCACACATACACTCCTTGCCCTCTCTGGTGCGAGCTTGGGGCTGCCTGTGCAAGCGCTAGCCTCGCAGGTGAGCATGCATATTGGGGGCGAGGGGAGGACATGAGGGCTGGGGCGAAGATGACTGTATCACTGTCAGTTAGTACAAGGGATGACCCAGATGTGGAAAGGAAGAGACGTGTCCCGTGTGTACTGCAACTAGTCGCCAATCCAACTACCCCCCATGTCCGGAATGTAAGCCCGCACCTAGGCCCGCCCATCCGCCACATCGAACATACCACCAGCACGACAACCTTCCCATTCGAAACACTGACTGGGGGTGGCGACCAGTGAACAATCATGTGTAGCCTACCCACGCGTACATGTGGGCCCTCCATGATCCATGTCACCTGCGGCAAAGACATGACATGCGCAATGAGGGAAGTGAGGAGAGCTGTCCGCCCCACGCACAGAAGGTGCATCAGCTCCACAGACTCAGCAGCGAGTCCAGCAGGGGTCACATGTGCAGGGGCAGCTGTGCCTGGTGTGAAGGCACATGCATATAGACAGCACATCGACCAATGTGTAGTCTGCCCACATCCACAGTCCATCATCATGCGGACATAGGAATTGAACACAGGGCAACACATCTTAGTTGGTGCACCCACCGTGACCAACAATGCGCAATCATCGACGTACCCGCCCTGTGCATGGCCCCCCACCCAACGGAGGCACATCCAGTGCCACCATCCCACACACACAAGCCTTCCACGGAACATGCTGTGTCCAATGGTCAGTACAGAGTCAGCGCCCATCTGGTGGATCCTGAACAGGAGACACATGCACACACATGCCAGCTCCCACTATGTACGTCTGCCACCTGGCACGTGCAATGTAACCTCTCACCTGTGACGTGTGACTGCAAGCACACAGCCGTCTTGGCATGGGGCTGTCAATGTGGACACCTGTCAATGTTTCGGGAGGTGTGATCCGTACAGTGCTGTACATAGGGTGCAGTGCTGACACCTACTACTGTCTCATATCCCCTCGTGCCACAGGTCCCACTTGTTTTGGCCGCTCAGCCTGTGCCCACATGCGTCGTCGTCGTGTGCCATACTCATCCAGCCTCGGAAGCAGTTCCATGCTCAGCAGACACTCATGTTGCCGTGGCGTTGCCGCTTGACGAATATGCAGTCAGTCCCCATCAGCACGCCCCGCAAGTCATTGGGGCCTAGATCCCCATGTGCATGCACATGGCAGTGGTATGTCTCACTAGCCATTGCCATTGTTGGGAGACCTGTGTAAGTGTATTGTGGCCGTGCCGTCCCAGCTTGACAGCTGGGCTGTGGCTCATGTGCTTGCTCAGTCATGTCAGTGATGTGTATGCGAAATTGCTATGTGTTGTGTTGCTTTGACATGTGTCCTCTGCAATTTCCCTAGGCGGAGACCGAACATTGACCGCCCATACCAATTGCTGGTGGACATGGACGATACAGAGGTTATTAGGAAGTTTCGGCTGGACAGGCCAACCCTGCATCGACTGTGTGCCATGTTAGAACCCCATCTCCGTCCCCGCAGGGTGTATCCGACTGCTGTCACCCCCACGGCTAAGGTGATGGCCGCCATGCATTTCTTCGCCACTGGGTCATTCCAGCACACAGTGGGCAGTGGAGGAGGGATGTCCCAGCCCATGTCTCAGCAAGGTGCTGAGGGATGTACTGGCAGCCATGATGCTGTACCGAAACAGGTACATCCGCTTCCCCAGGGCTCGTGAATTGGCGGCAGTGAAGGGTGCATTCTATGCCCATGGCAGAATCCCACACGTCGTTGGAGCCATTGACTGCACACATGTTGGCCTTGTTCCACCACAGGCCACTGAGCACCTGTACCGCAACAGGAAGCACACGCACTCCCTGAATGTGCAAGTGGTGTGCCTTGCGGACATGGTGATCACCCACGTGTGTGCAAAGTTCCCAGGCTCGGCCCATGACGCACACATAGGGCTCTGATTCACAGAATTAACTGGCGCCGGAAATTCCTCCGACCGACGCCGGACCCGGGAGATTTCACAGACCGAACCGGACACACGTGGGTATCCGACCGAACGAGCTACGCATGCGTCGGTATGTCATCAGACTCGAACGTACGGTCGGACTCTGTATTCGACAGTCAATGGGAGCCGTCGACACAACTGCGTACGCGGGCTCCCAGTGACTCAATGTGGTGCGAAGTCGGACAAGGGCGCCCTCTACAGCGGGTACGTCAGCGAGCGATTCGCGCCGTACACGACAGGTAGGGGGACCCACATGGGTCCCCCTGTGTGCGACTTGCGTGGCTACGCATGCAGGAGGTCCGACACGGACTCATCAATGAGTACGGCTCCGACAGCTCTTACGAGTACCGGACGTGCGCTGGCTCGGTCGGATGTGCTACGTTGCGCAGCATCGTAAGTTACCCGGCCGAGTAACGTCTCCATTGCGCGGTGCGAGTCGAGTCACGAGCGAGTCGGTCGGAGCGGTTCGAGCACGGGAGCGAGTCGGTCTGAGCGTCGGACGCCCGACAAGTCGAGTCGAGATTTCGCATCGTACTCGCTCGAATACCGGACCTGCGTAAGTTCGTTCTGGGAACAGGGCCCAAATCGGTCAGTAAGTCCGAGCCGATTCTGAGCCCGTACGGCCAGATCTATGAATCGGCCCCATTATGCGCAACAGCATCTTGCCACGACTGATATCCAATCTGCAACAGGATCGTGGCTGTATTGTCGGTGAGTATGTGGAGTGGTGTAGCATGCTGGTTGTACGATGCTGTCCCCTGTCCAGTTGGAATAGCAACGGTTCTCTGTGTCCCTCACACCCAGGTGACTCTGCGTACCCGAATGGGGCATGGCTGCTCAGTCCATTGAGGAATCCTCGCACCCCAGCAGACGATCGATACAATGAGGCACATGGGAGGACCAGACGTGTGGTCGAGCGTACCTTCGGCCTCCTCAAGTCTAGGTTCAGGTGCCTGGACCGCACCGGGGTGCACTGGCGTACTCCCCACAGAAGGTGTGCCAGATAGTGGTGGCGTGCTGCATGCTGCACAATCTGGCCATTCGGAAGCAGATCCCCCTCATTGTGGATGACGTGAGATCAACCAGGGCCCCAGCCCGCAGACCAGGACAGCTCGAGTGAGGAGGACAGCGGAGAGGAGGAAGCTGGGAATGTGCGGCAGCAGCTCATCGCCCGCTACTTCACTTGACGGTGAGTGTCCATGTACGACGGCTGATGTGGCTGTATCTGTGCAGGTGTGTGTGTGCTGTGTCAGGGTGGCCGCTTGTTCACTACGTGCTGTGTGTCAACGCTCCATGGCCAGGGTAGTATGCCACTGTTGGTGACTGTGGCATTGTGCCCTATTGCTCCGTGCGATGTGTGTACATTGCTTGTAGTTGTTGACATGTACTGTGTGATGGGTGTGTGACACACTCATTGAATGTGCTCCTGTTCTGTCTCCCACCCCTAGGTCCCTACAGGCCCTCCGGATTCCATTGCCATGCCACGCATCAGGTGCCTTTCCGCCCAAGGTGGCCGTTGTATTCCGTACAAATAAAACACAGGGCACAAACAGCAGTTAGTGAAAAAGGTGCATTTATTACAAACTGTGACATGTGATTGTGTGTAAGGTGATGACAAAAGTGGTGCGTGCTGTGACAATGAGCTGTCGGTCATGGCTGCGTGATGCTCAGGGTGTACCCACTGGTTCTATGTCCATAGTCCAACACACACATGCCATCCAGATGGCTGTGTGGAGTGGGATCGTAGTCCAAGTCAATGCAGTGGCTGGTCAAGGAAGGCTGGCGGAAGGCTGGCTGGCTGCCTCACTTGCGACTGGAGCGTGCAAAGTCCTCCCGGGAGATCTGTTTCCTCTTCGGACGGCCCCTTCCACGTTTGCGAGGGGGGTGCCTGCTTGCGACATGCTGGTGGTTGAGGTGTGCTCACTGGCTGTGGACGCAGGGGAACTGGACACTGCTGCTCGACCCTGCGCCCCGGCAGGTGGTGGCGGAGGGGGAGCTGCTATCCCTGGCCGTGTCCTCACCGCCACCACCAGCTGGCCCAGTGAGGTCCACGAGCTGACCTATACGGGCGTCCATGGACCTCAGCACCCCCAGCACCTCCCGCGTGTCTGAAGCAGACCTGACCCATTGTTCTTGGGCCTCCTCATAGGCCCCAAGGACTCTGGCCATTTGAGGCAGGGCATGGCTCCCAGGGGAGGCTGGCGTTTCCCTGACCCTGCTCCTCCTACCAGTCCTGCTGCCACCGGCCTGCCCACTAGCCACATTGCTCACCACGGTCCTCGCTGTGGCTCCCAGGGTGGATCCAGTCGGCCGGGCCACCACCTGCGCTGGGGCTGGGGCCAGCGAAGACGTGGTGGTGGTGGCGGCGGTGGTGGTCGGTGCGGCGATGGTGGCGGTTGCGGCAGTGGTAGTGGCCGCAATGACCGTGGGTGTGGCCGCAATGACCGTGGGTGTGGCCGCAACGACAGTGGCAGCAGGGGGCTGGGACTGTTCAGCAGCCCTGGATGATGGGTTGGTGGGTAGGAGGGGTCCTGGGGAGCGGCTGGGCCCTGCCACACCAGATGGGCCTGCTTGGTGGTCCGTGTCCGAAGAGGAGGTGAGATCCTCCACATCCGTGTGTCCTCGTTGGGGGCTTGTGGGCTGGCTGTGCTGGCTGCTGTCTCCATCCCCAGCATCCGGCAGTTCGTCACCTGTGGAGAGAATGAGATTTGTTATTGTGTTGCACCTGGCGAAGTATGTATTTGTCGTCTGACATTGGCAGTTCTGTGCAATCTCGTACATGGGTTTCCCGGAGGCGTGTGTGTGGCTGTGGCATTTGTAGTTGTGTGTGCTTGGCAATGGGACTGTGTGCTGTGCACATGTGGCATGGGACGGATTGGCCATGCCGATGGGTGTGTTGCTGTGCCCCTACTCATTGTGACTCTGGTGTATGCGGGCTCCTGGCCCATCCTGGGTCTGGTTTGTACTTTGCTTTTGGGGTTCAAATGGAACGCTTAGGAACGCATATGGCAACATGGGGGCCATGCCCCAGATTTGCATTTGGGAGGGAATATGCTTTTGGGGTTCAAATGGAACGCTTAGGAACGCATATGGCAACATGGGGGCCATGCCCCAGATTCGCATTTGGGTGGGAATATGCTTTTGGGGTTCAAATGGGACGCTTAGGAACGCATATGGCAACATGGGGGCCATGCCCCAGATTCGCATTTGGGAGGGAATATGCTTTTGGGGTACATGCTGTGAGCCATGGGTGCCGAACGTGACATGTGTTGTGGCAGCATGACAGTGCATGGTTTGAGGTGTGTGCATGCTTGACATGGCCTGCATATTTGCTGTCTGTTGTGATTACTGGACATGGCATTGGACGCATCGTTATGAGTGAGTGATGGTTGTGTGTGAAAGCCAACGTATTGCAGTTGTCCCATCTCCTTGGTGTGCGTGCTGCCCTGTGCCATGTGCATCACTGCAGTGCTCGTGGGGGGGTGTGGCCCATGTTGTGTGTTGTTGCTCACAGTGTGTCGTGCGCTCATTGACTTCTGGCACATGGTTGGTCATGGGCATGTATCTTAGCGTGACTGCTGTATGTGTGGCAGCTGTGCAGATGACATGCCTTTCATGAGACTGGGGCTGACGGATGGGATGGATGGTATGTTGTATGTGCATGGTGTGTCTGTGTGTTTGATGGGTTCAGTGGTGTTCGTGTCCATTTCTGTTGTTCCGCTCTGTTGCGTCTAGTGTTGTTTGTCTTACATAGGCGTAGTTGTGGGGTGTGTGGTTGACAGGCAGTAGGGGCTACATGGACAGGACTTCAATGGTGTTTCGGTTGTGTGTGATGAGTTGCACAGTGGCTGCCGTGTGGTACTATTTTCAGTGTGGCTTGTGTATGCAGACGTGGCTCCTTGAGTGTTGCTATGTCTGTGATGGGTCATGTGGGGTGTGAGTCTGTTGTTCATGTCCATGTGCACATTGTTCACTTGTTCGTGACGGTGGGCGGTGCTGCGTTTCCGTCTGCTACGTGACATGTCCCATGTGTTGGTCGTGTGCCGGTCCTCATGCCTCCAGTAATCCAGCCCTGTCCAGTTTCCCACCTGCAGGTTGTTCGTGCGTGCACTGTACTGGATGCCACATGGCTCTAAGCGGGGGGTGCTCCATGTTGCAGGTCTGTGGGGGTGTGGGGGTGTTGTGGGTCGTGGGGTGGCTGGACACCCACTGACACCGATTGCTGTGGACCGTGATGTCTGCCTTTCGGCTGTCGCTGTGCACTGCGGTGGCTGACACGTGGCTGTGGGGTGTGGGGGATGCTCCTCCTTGCTGTGCTGTGGGACTGGGGGCCTGGTGTGTGTTGTACTTGGGCTGTCCACCGTCCCACCCACTGCACTTTGTGTTCCTGCCACTTACCTGTTACTTGTCGGTTTGTGCAGCTGTGGCGGACACATGGGTGTGGTGGGTGCTCGTTGTGGCGCTTCTGGCATATTTGGGGACCTGTTGGTGGTTACGTGGCTGGCTGAGTGTACACATGTCCCCACGCATCTTACAGTTGTTCGGTTTGGGCTGTGTGTGGTGGTGTCTGTTGCATGTGTGTGTGATGTGTTGTGTATTGTGTGCTGGTCATGGGGGTGTTTGTCCCTGGGAGCTGTGGCATGGTGGTAGTGCATGTGAGTACATAGCGGTGTGCTGGTATACATTAGTTTGTACTTACCAGCCTCCACTCCCCCTGCTAATCCGGCGAGGATCTCGGGATGTATGATGACTCGCACCTTCTCCTCCCACGCTTTGAAGGTCTTGAAGAGCGCGGGATTCCTCCGCCAGTGACGGCAGCCAGCTCTCTGTTTTTGCCCTCCTTCTTCTTGACCAGGCTCTTGACGTCATTCCACCGTTTGTTAATTTCGACTCTGTTCCTGGGCAGGGTCCCGACTGCATTGACCTGGTCTACGATCCGGTTCCACATTCTGTTTCTGGTGGCTAGTGGTGTGTGTTGGACCATGTTCCCATAGATTTGTGGGTGCACCTTGATGATCTCGTCGACCATGACCGTCAGCTCAATGGGCGTGAACTTGGGCATTCTTTGTGGTGCCATGGTGTTTGTGGTGCTGGTGCGGTGTGTGTTGTGTAATGTGCAGGGGGTTTGTGGTGCCGGTGTTTGGTGGTGGTGGTGGTGGTGGTGGTTGTGATGTGTGCGTTTCTGTGGTGTGCTGCTGTCCTTGCTGTGTCACTGTGTCCTCTCCTCTCCTCTCTGGTTTGCAATGTAGCAAGGGGTTGTGGTCTGTGGGAGTGCTGCTTTTGTACTCACCTATGTGGGTGTGTCCTCATGGTCTGTTGTTTTCAGGTGTGTTGTGTCTGGGGTTCTGGCCTTTGTATTTTTTGTTTGTCCGGGGGGGTGTTTTCGGGATATGTACTGTGCTTGTGTATTTGTGCGTGCCTTGCTGTGTGGACTTGTTGGCCATGTTGTGTGCTATTGGTTTTGTGTGCGGATGGTTTCTGTGCAGGTACGTGGGCGCCATGGCTTCTGCCGTGTCGATTCTCATCGGCGTTGTTTGCGCTGGCGGGCGGTATATTTGTTGTTTTTCCGCGCTCATGTCGGTGCGATCGTAATTTCACGTGCGGTGTGTCGGCCGTGAGGGCGGGCGGTTTTGTGTTGTCGTGCGTGTTTCCGTCCGTGGCGGGCGGTTTGTCTCCGACTCGGACGTTGGCGGGCGGTATTTTGTGTGCTTTTTCCGCCGATGGCGGTATTCGGTTTGTGTAATCGTAATGGCGTGGTCGGTGTTCAGGCGGTGTGTGCGGGTGGATTTTTGCCGCTTCCATGCCTGGCGGAATTATTTACGCCGGGTATCGTAATGTGCCCCTTAGTGTTTGTTGCATACTCTACACTTAGGGGCCGATTCCGATCCGGGTCGTAAACCTTACCGACCGACACGGATCCGGACAGAATTCAGACCGACGCCTACACGCGCCGTACGACCGGCAAAATACGATGCGTCATTCACAAAATACAAACGCTCCTTACGGAGAACATTCAATTTGACCGAAACATACGTAAAACTTCGACTCGCCCGTAAATGGGCCCAGAACCCTTCCCACCGACACGGATCGGGAATAGTTCCGACCGACACGAACAGGCGCCATACGAACGGCGAAGTACGATGCAATGCGTGTGAAATTAAACCGACTCGCACAGAGAGCAAGACGTAAAACCGAAGCGTACAGAACATAGAGAATAGCAATGAAAAGAGCCCGTCGCGACCGACGCGTACACGAACGATGCAACATAGCACAATGTGAGTGTGACCGACTGGGATCACCCCGCAATTGACGCCACACGCGTCCATTCCCGTCAACTGAACGTCTCCGTCATGCTCAAAATAAATCAACAAAAAAAGACAGAAAAAGGCCAAACAAGCTTTGCCAAAAAGCAAAAAAAAAATTCAAACTCCCCCCAAAAAATTCAAACTAAGGAGCCCATTAGGATTACGGGCGGATCTCCACCGGGCCGGCGGTGGCGATTCACCCGCCACATGTCCCTGGTTCTCCCCCGCCATATTAGTATGGCGGGGGGCACCGCGGCGGATGGAAAGACCGTCAGCCACTTTTCCGCCGGTCGAACTGTCGACCGGGCGGAAAAGGGTCACAATATGGTGGCGGTGTCTGCAAGACACCGCCATTCATATTATGATGTATGCGGTGTTTGACCTTTCCATGGCGGCGATGCCGCCATGGAAAGGCATACGGTCATTGACATTGGGGGCCCGTTGCGGGCCCCCAGGGTGTTGGGGGGGTGGGGGGTGCATATTGGGGGTAGCTATGGTACCCCCCTCATTACAATGCACTATGTGGCAGGCACCACGTGGTGCCTGCCATGTTGTGCATGGCAATGCTGTGCACAATCCTTTTACATTGCGAGCGGGGGCTGCAGCCAGCAGATCCACCCGCAGTGTAAAGGCCCAGGATGCGCCCGCCAGTGTGGCGGGCTCCATCCCCTGTGTGCATGGCGGGACCGCCACAACATCGGCGGTCGGTCCCAAGCTCCGTTGCGGTGGCGGGCGGACAAAGTCCACCCGCCATCGTAATAGGCCCCTAAGACACACCCACAACTCCACCTATATATGTAGGGCCAAAATCCATACCATTATTCTTTGCAAATTCAACAGACTTGCCAGCAGAGAACACCACTACACTGCACTGAGACATACATCCACAACCCACCCACTACACAACCTTCACACCACTAGCACCTCTCAAGAAGCACACTCACAAACACCCAGCTGCACTCCCACTCACTCACCCTCACTTCCACACTCACTCACACATCCATCTCCACCACCACCCACCACCATGCCCCCAAAGAAGAATCCAAAGTTCACAAATAGTGGGTTGATGAAATCATCAGAGTAGAGCCACAGTTATTTGGTGCATTGGTCCAACTGACCCCCCGTCCCAGAAAACCAAGATGTGGGAGAGGATTGTGGACAAGGTGAATGCACAAGCAGCTTGCCTGCGCACAATGGACGACATCAGGAATAGGTGGTACGACATACGCAGGAGGGTCAAGAAGCTCATTGGCAAAGACCATGCCCTGAGCCAGGCGTACTGGCGGTGGCCCTCCTGCCAAACCTGTGCATTTCACTTCCTGGGAGGAGAAGGTGCGGGCCATCCTCCCACCAGTGGGCATCCATGGATTATCCGGAATACCAGAGCCTGGTGAGTACACAAACAACTAATCTAAATTGTGAGGCAATAGCAATCCACACCCACAGACATCAATGTCATGGGGTCAGTGAAATCATTCCCTGTCATCAAGCCACATCAACCCAAAGCTAAATATCCTGTGATGTGTATGCCAATTAGATAAACACAATACATGTAATGTCTCAGTAACATGTAACTATGCCAATACATGTACAAACGTACTGACAAACACAGCAAGGATTTGGCCCTAAAAAACAACAAACACTGTCAACCATCTTTCTAGCACAGTTACACTCACTCCCAGGGAAGCAGAGTCCCAAGAAGGAAGGTCTGGTTTGCTGGGAAGGTGGGTGTAGCCAAAAGCATGATGGGAGTTGTAGTCACAGCCAATAGTCCTCATCCCACATGGCCCAGGAATAACCCCATGCACCATGCTCACCTCACAGGGAGTGGAAAAGTACTGCCAAGATGGCTGACACTGGGCTCTGCTGTGAGGAGCACAAGGCCCTGCTGGGACTTGGGCTCCAACAAACAACAGGACATCACTGTCAGACAACTTGAACATTACCTTTGACTCACTTTCATGGAAGCATGGGCCATGGTGGTCTATCTGCTCCAGGGGGGAGGAGGAGTGTTACCTCAGACTATATCTACCAGCAGGCCCTGTGACACACACCCCTCCCAACAACAACAAACAACACACCTGTGTCAGGCACGGGAGTGCACTTGCGTCGCATTCTCCATGTTACTCAAGTAACCAATACATGAGCTGTTCATGCACACAGCTCTACGTGCACACAAAAACCCATCAGGTGTTTATGACAATGTTCCAAACCAACATTGGCATCTGTCTGTGACAATTGAGGACAATGCAATGCACATACACCCATCATGAAGCACAGAAGCAACTTTAATGTGTGTGATACGTTGATGTGTGCTGAACCACAACATACATTGTGTGTCTCTTCCACCCACAGGGGCAGATGTGGAAACTGCATGTACAGAAGAAGAAGAATTCCAGTCCCAGACTCTGGTTGACAATGAGCTATCTGGTGTGGATGCCTCTCAGTCCTCTTTGGATGACGACGAACGACCTGGTCCCTCCGGTGTGGATCAGCGTGCAGCACAAGCAGTTGTAACATCAGCACCCCCTGCCACCACTCCTGCTACATCTGCGAACACCCAGATGACCCGTACCAACACGGACACACCAACTCAACATAACACCGAGGGCACAGCAACACAGGGCACCCTGGAGGTGGTGGGCAATACCACCAGGGACAAAACAGAAGGAGGCCCAGTGTCGTCTGTGCCTGCAACGGCAGGTCGTGTTCGTGTGGGTAGGGCTGGTGGGAGTGGGGGCAGGTTGAGGCCACGGCCTGAACATGGTGCTGCACCGCAAGATGATCCACAGTTGGGACGCATCATACAAGCCTATCAGGAAAGCACCGGAGACTTTGGCCAGGTAGTGGGGATCCTCAGGGACATCAAACAACAGCAGGCTGAACATCATGCCAGATTGGACTCCCACATGTCCCGGGGGGAGACACACATGTCCCGCATGGAGTCCAAAATGCACAAATTGGATGATGTCACGGCGGTGCATTAGGGACATACTGACATGCCTCCGCCAGATTGCAACCAACATGTCCACACCTCCCTGTGTGCCCACTACATCTGTTGCCACAACATCTGCAACTGCCACAGGGAGGGATGAGGACTCTGGCGAGAGAGTCCACAGAGACCGCCGCAGCCTGCACCTGAGGGTTCCCCTAAAAAGAAGAGGGGTCGACCGAAGAAGGACAAGTGAGAGCCAGCTGGCCATGCACATCCCCCAGGAAGTGAACACCAGCTCCTGATATCACCCATTGTGTGCAAAACGTTCACCTTGTTGACTGTCACCCAACTCTCCCACATGTGATGGAGGGGCTAAGTTGGATCAATGAATCAAATGACTGTGGACTTCACTCTGGAAAATTCATCTACCAACACTACCAACTCCTCTGTGAACTTTGGATTTCTATTGCACTGTACAGCACTTTCTACCAAGTATACCATTCACACACATGTATGTAAATAAATTGTTAAAAACACAATACTTGCCACTGTTGTAAACTAAACTGAGTTTGTCACATGGTGATGACGCAATGCTAAAGAAAGACTGTGCGTGGAAACTACTACAGCAATGTCAACACCGTTCTGTGACTCATGTTGAGGTGAGACATATGAGAGATAGACACTACTAGGTCAACACAACACTAATTCGCTATGCCCATCATACTCATTGCCTCCAACATTGTGAACTGAAAATACACAGAAATACAGAGGCTGTGGCAATCAGGCCACAGGTATAGTATGCCAAAGATTGTCAGATGTGTGGATACAGAGAAAACACATCACAAAGTGGTGCACACCTTTATTACACATACACAACAAGTGAACTGACTGACAGATGCAAGGTATCCTCACATGACAGTGAGCACAAATTAATCCAGAGGGCCAGACATGCCAGGACTGGCTTGTGTGGGATGATGCATCCGGGTTCCATGAAAGGTTGCACTCTGTAACTGGATTGTGTATGTTTTGGAGGTCACATGTCACCAGGCAACAGCCAAAGGACCCTGTGAAGGACAGACATACAACAGTATTGTTATCACAAAATGACTGCATACATCTACAATACACATTACATACACAATTCCCAAGATTTGTGAAAAAAAACTATGAATCATGTTAACACTGTTTGGGAGAACATACTAACTCGAAGGACACATTAATGCAACGATCATGTCAAGTAGCATCCAGCCACACGTATGTACTCACATTGCACCACAAAAATACATATCAGGCAAGGTAAAAACGTAAACAACTCATCACTGCATACTCACAATTATGAGAAAAAGTTGTTGATGAGCTGAGTCCGGACATCCCCCTCACCCTCATCGTCACTCGCTACATGACCCAGGCCTGGATCCTCCCCTGCTGGCGGTTGATGGTCGTCATCATCTTCGATGAGAGGCACCTCCTCCCTCACTGCCATGTTGTGTAGCATGCAACACACAATAAATATCTTGCACACCTTTTCAGGTGCATATTGGAGGGCCCCTCCTGTCTTGTCCAGGCAGCGGAATCTGCTTTTCAGGAGTCCAAATGTCCGCTCTATCACTCGCCTGGTCCGCCCATGTGCTTCATTGTAACGTAGTTGCACTGGTGTGACTGGGTTTCTAAGAGGTGTCAGCAACCACGGCATGTTGGGGTATCCAGAGTCACCTACATACAAACAAACAAACATGTCATGGGTCAGGAAAGAGCGTTAAATTTCAAAATACCAAAACAATCACAAGGTAAACAGAGATTACACACCGACAAGCCAGGCACGCTGGTTCTGCAGCTGTGACATCATCTGTGGGATCCTGCTATTCCTCATGATGTAGGCGTCGTGTGCAGAACCAGGGAAATGGGCACAGACATGTGATATTGTCATGTCCGGAAGACATAGGACCAGGGCATTAATGGAGTGGAAATGTTTCCTGTTTCTGTATGTCTGCTCATGTGCGTGTGGTGGTACCAAAGCCACATGTGTACCATCAATTGAGCCTATAACATGTGGCATCTTTCCCAGTGCATAGAAGTCAGCCTTTATGCCAGGCATTTGTTGTGGATTCTGAAATTTGATGTATCTGTCCAGATGACACAACATTGCATTCAAAGCATCACGTAGCACACAGCTGAACATGGTCTGTGACATCCCACCAGCACCAGCCACAGTGTATTGGAAGGTTCCCGTGGCAAAGAAATATAGGGCTGCCATCACCTTCACCTTGGGGGTCAGCGCAGTAGGATACGCCCGTCCAGGTTGTAAATGTGGGGCCAACTGCTCCGCCAAATCCTCAATCAGTGGTCCTGTGAAGCGGTAACATCGGATGCAGTCACAGTCATGCATGGTTGCAAGGTCTGGGAAGGGTCTGTGGACATTTGCCCTCCTGCAGTATATAGGGAATCAAAGAAAGATTGTCAGTTCCCCTACACATGTGGTAATGACCATGCAAAATGGCACATGCTACATCATATCAAGACACAGCTGAGTAAGGTGTGTGCTATTCATCATGGACACATATGCCAGCCATGTGCCCCTCACATAACATTTCTGCTCCATATGGTGATACAACAAGTGCTATGCTATGCTGTTGTCAATCTATGGGCTCTGTCACAGTACATCTGAACAAATGTCACATACCAAACACACACCTCAGTGACTAGTGAGGATAGATGTGTCGTCAAGGTGACAGGTGTTTGTAAGTCACACACACAGGGATCATGTATTGCCACATGGACACAGTCATTATGTAACATCTGATGTACATGTACCAACTCAACTATTGAACACCCATGATGTGCTAACAGGCTTGTTTGCAGGGCAGACATGGATGTCTGTGACACACACACACAACAGCAACTCACATGCCCAAATCTGATGGATGTTGGAGAGGATTCAAATCTCCAAAATACAATTAGGTCCATGTGCGTAGCACAATACGCAAATCCTCATGATGTACCCCACAGTGCCATCTCAGGAACACCCTGTAACACACAGTACATATCATGTGCAATTTAGGGTGTATGTAACATGTCATGAGACTATGTGCCCCTGTCACTGTGCCCAGGCCACGTGTGTTCATCAGCAGAGTTCTAACTGACAGTAGTGAGGTGCATCAGACAGTATGTCTTTTTGTCACCATGTAACATGTCACATCCTGGTAGTGTGTGCCACAATGTGCAACATCCAATATGAAATGTGTAGACATGTACCCACACGTAATGATGCCTGAACTGTGCTTACATGTACTGTGTGACGGGCTGTCAGTGTGTTGTAGAGCACCTGAGTCCCTGTCAAAAATCTTTTTGTTGGCATCCTTTGGCCATTGACTGGATTGGTGACATACGCGGGTGGGTTTTCAAAAGACGCGTCGGACACCTAGGGACCAAGGCGTGCGCACGCCTTGGACCCTGAATGTAATGGTGACATACTGCAGGGTGGGTATTCAAAAGACGCGTCGGACACCTAGGGACCAAGGCGTGCGCACGCCTTGGACCCTGAATGTAATGGTGACATACGCGGGCGGGTTTTCAAAAGATGCGTCGGACACCTAGGGACCAAGGCGTGTGCACGCCTTGGAACCTGTATGTAATGGTGACATACGCGGGTGGGTATTCAAAAGACGCGTCGGACACCTAGGGACCAAGGCGTGCGCACGCCTTGGACCCTGAATGTAATGGTGACATACGCGGGCGGGTTTTCTCAAAGAGACGCGTCGGACACCTGGGGACCAAGGCGTGCGCACGCCTTGGACCCTGGAATGTAATGGTGACATACGCGGTGGGTTTTCAAAAGACGCGTCGGACACCTAGGGACCAAGGCGTGCGCACGCCTTGGACCCTGAATGTAATGGTGACCTACGCGGGTGGGTATTCAAAAGACGCGTCGGACACCTAGGGACCAAGGCGTGCGCACGCCTTGGACCCTGAATGTAATGCTGACATACGCGGGTGGGCTTTTCAAAGACGCGTCGGACACCTAGGGACCAAGGCGTGCGCACGCCTTGGACCCTGAATGTAATGGTGACATACGCGGGTGGGTTTTCAAAAGACGCGCGTCGGACACCTAGGGACCAAGGCGTGCGCACGACTTGGACCCTGAATGTAATGGTGACATACGCGGTGGGTATTCAAAAGACGCGTCGGACACCTAGGGACCAAGGCGTACGCACCCATTGGCTATTGACTGTCATGGAGACGAACGCGTGTTTGCAATGTTTACGACTCGTGTGCACACAGATTCCGTTGGCTCTCTGCAACAATGTTTCAAAGTCAATGGTGTGATGCTGCAGAATATTTGAACAACACGGAAGGCGTGTCCAATGCGTTCAATGGCATGGATTGGGCAATTTCGGAAAATGCAAACGACTCTGACCTATCTCTATGTCCGCATCAAACAGATTCTGCCTCAGCAGCACAGATACAAGGCTTTCTGTTCCCCAGAGACTTCACTTGCCTGCACTACATGCTACAGAATTGGAACTAAGAACACCACTGCTGCTGTCTCTGCATCCCCTGTGTCCTGCAATGCCACGTACTGTGGAGAGAGCAGCATCATTCACAGAGGAGGAGAACCAGGCCCTGCTGAACAGCCTCCTTCCACAATACTGCAAGCTGTATGGGAAAGCAGGGGAGCAGGTGAGTGTAGAGTCCACTGCCTTTTCAATTGTACATGTTAACTGACTGGGACTAATAGCATTGTGATCACAAAGGGCAAGCATGCACACCTCAGTAAGTTTAAGTCTCAGAGTGTGTAGATGCATGTACTGTACTTGTACAGTGATGAATCAGTGTACTTTTTGGCAAGCTTTGATTTTCAAGGCACTGTATCATGTTGTGAATGCAGCCTTGCACACAGGACAACTGCCCATGACCATAGTTGCACTACCTGTATACATCATATGCACTGCTAATTTCAACATGTATGTCCAACTGTGTGATTGAGAAACATGGTGCATGTGTAGTAATGGTGTCTCACTTTGTCATCCTCACAGGTTACTGCCCATGAGAAAAATTTAATTTGGCAGACCATCGTCCGGGCAGTAAGATCGGTGGGGTCTTCAGACGCCGCATCTGCCACTGCCAGAAGAGGTGGCAGGACCTTCGTGGCTGGACCAGGAGGATAGCCAGAGTCCAGCTGAAGCTGTCGCCTCCACGCAAACGGGGCGGACGCCGGACCCTGACCCCACACATGCTCCGGATTCTGGCGGTGGTCTTCCCAGACCTGGATGGGCAGTTGAAGGCCAGACAGCAGCAAGGAGGGGGTAAGTCCATGGTATTTTGGTGTGTTGTGTATGACCTGCAGTTTGCACTCCTTCAGCCTTGTTACACTCCCACAGCTTGTCTGTCTGCTCAGACAAGTAACATGTGGCTGAATTTGGTGATGCACTATTCTCATCTGATGACCAGGTGTGTCCCTTCCCCTCTTTGACATGTGTCACTTGGGTTGTGTGTATTTGCTGTTGTCCAAGGGAATGTTGAGAGCCACATCTGCAACAGGTGCATTAAATTTAGCATCATGTGTGAGGCTATTGTGTGACATGTATCAGCACATTGACTGATAACTGATATCTGACCTGTGCTCTGTGTGCAAGATATTTATTGTGTGTTGCATGCTACACAACACGGCAGTGAGGGAGGAGGTGCCTCTCATCGAAGATGATGACGACCATCTGTGTCTGGTCCACATATATGCACAAATTGCTGTTGTGGGTCATCATAGGACTGTGAGGTATTGACTACACACACATGCAGCAGCCATGACCAATGTTGAGGCCTCAGACAAACGATGTGTATGAGTGTAACAAATGCATAGTCACCTGCATAGTGCACCTGGTAATCCCATGTATCACATGGCCCATGGACAGGTATGCCTACTCCGGTCATCTGAGACACTCTGGCCTCCTAATCTTTGTTGTGAGCCGACACTTTGACCATTGTGAACGTATTTATCATGTGTCTGACTCTGTGTCATGGTGGACTGGCATAGTTATTTGTATTCCAGAAGTCTGCTATATGTTTCCCATGGACAGACATCTGACATGGGGTTAGTGGATCTGCACACCGGGCAAAACATATGTGTGTAGACACTCGACTGTGCATAATGGTGGATTGAACAGATATGTGTAAGCAGCCTTACTATGTTCCTGTGGGGCCCTTATGTGCACAGGTAGACCGAGTTGTTGACTCACAAACAGTAATATGTAATTTTTATTAAGTGGCATCATCAGATTCTCTTACATGGGTGTAGCATGTGGTGATCATGTACACATGACCACTACCGAAGTTCAAATCACAGTGCAAACATGAGTGTGGCACGGTGCTGACTGTGGAGTCTGAATGCACTGCCCCTGGGACAGGAGTCAGTACTGACTGATTGGCCAGACAGGCCTGTGGCCTTGTGTTTCACAATGAAATCTGGAGCATGCAGGCAGTTTGGTAACTTGGCTGTTGTCCTGCAGCCACACTGTTGAAGCTTTGCATTTCAAGACATGAGGCCATCATGGTGTCTGGGAATGGAAGTATGTTCATCATATCATATGAGTTAGACCATCACAAATGCTGTCCCAAATGCAGATTCAGTGTCCTGAGATGGGACATGTGTGTAATAACACATGACAGTAACGATCATTGCAGATCAGACAACTGGGTAATCAGGGAATGGCTGCCCATGTGATGACTGATATCATACAGACTATGGAGTGATGGGTCCAGTGCCAGCATGTGTACGCAAAGCATGGTTTACTGGCAGACTGATAAGTGCCAGGTTCACTATTGTGTATTCGATTTAGATGTGGCTTTTAAATGATGCCAGGGCTTGCACAGTGATGCATTTAAGGTCATGTGTCCAGTGAATACAGGTGACTGATGTGTATATGTATCTCCTCCTTGTTCACAGCATCATCAGCAGATACTGCAGGGGACAGCTCCACGGACCGAGAGGAGGCGCAGAGCCAGGCTGGTTCCAATGTGGAGGATTCGGAGGGACCCAGTGGCATGGAGGGTGAGGGGAGCCACACTGAGGGCCAGTCAGCAGCCAGTACCTCAGCTGAAGACCACTCCAGCTCCAGTGAGGACTCCCTTGTGGAGGCGGGTGTCACAACACCACAGACCACAGATATCGAGTCTGTCCCCGCCACCACCACCATCTCCACCCTCCCAGTTGCCCCCTTCCCTGATGTCCGTGGAGCCTACCATGTTAGGGTGCATGTCTCCTTCAGTCCAGGCACTGCACCCCCTGCCCCTGTCTCCCCTGCTGCCCTGAGTGTGGAGTCTGTGGACTTGCTGAAGCAAATCCATGTGGGTCAGAGGTCCATGCTCACACTGGTCTATTGACCCAATTGGTGTCATTCATGGAGGGCATCTCAGCAACCATGTCTGCCCAACACCAGATCAGTCAGTCCATGGCCTCCTCACTGACGGCAGCAGTGTCCCTCCTCCAACAGTCCGTCACCCCACCTACCTCTGCCCCATCCACAATCACCACTACTCCTACCGGACCAACGCATACTCACACAGGCACCTGCACGCACAACAACAGACACAAGCAGCACACGGCAAGGTCAGCCAAAGCAGAAAGCGCACAAGCACGCACACTCAGGGGACTGATGGCACACACACAGGGGATAGGGTACAGACACACAGACAGGCATCCACGACCACTCCAGCAGTCCTCAGATACCTCTCCCTCCAAAACCCCTTCCCTTGACTCACCTGCAACCCCCCTTCCCAGAAGCTCTTCCTCTGTGAGCTTGGCCTCTTCCCCACAGATACATCAGGTCCAACTCATAAGGGGAAGAGGAAGCCAACACAGCCAGAGGGTAGACCCTACCCACCCCGCACACCCTCCCCCAAGAGCAGGGACACTGAGGCCCCCACCCGCCAAATCACCCAGGACCAGGAAGAGCAAGACCCCACCACAATCCCGCACTCCCACCACACAGTCTCCGTCATCCAGCAACCAGGCCACAACTCCTTGGGTTCCCACGCCACACCCTGCCCCCAGTTCACCCACACACAGGTACACCATCCCCAAGTTGATTAGGCCCTCCCCCCCTTCCACATGCACTTCTGCCCAAACCTCACCCCTTCGGCCTGTTACTACGACTGCTGTGGAGACCGTGTCCCCCCCATCTGACACTCACACTTCATCTGAGCCCCAGACAACACCTTTGGACATTGGCACTGCAGTGGAGACCCCTTCCACTCCGTCTGACTTGGGCACTGCAGTGGCGATGGTGCCCACTGTATTAGACACATCCACTGCAGTGGCCACTGACACTCCTGCACCCACCACACCCACCCTGCCCCATACTGCTATATCCTGATCCTGTCCCTGTGGTGCCTGGACTGCCCCTATGTATGTCCCTCCAAGGGGAGATGTCCCCTTGCTGTAGCAGTGCAGGCAAGCATTGTGTGACGAGTAGTCCTATGTCACACAAAAACAAAGATTTGCAATGGACTGGCCATTGGCCTTTGGATTGTTCATCGGATGAAACTGATCATTTTTCGGAAGCTGAATAAAGCTAAAGTTCTTTTTTTCTCAAGTTTTGCATTTAATGTACATGATGTTGCTGATGAGTGTCATTCAGTTGCTGTTGTTAGATTTTTAATAGGAAATAAGTGATTTGGAGATGTGATGGACTGCATGTGGTCCATGGTATATGTGTCCTATTACAGTATGTAGCCATGTCATCCTTTGCTGAGGATTGAGGTAGTCATGATCTCAAGTACTTGGCACAATGAGTGTCACCTTCTTTTCACAACTTCACGTCTTTGGCTTCCACTGTTGCACATATGTTGGGCTGGGATTCGTGCCCATTGTATTTTTTTGCAGACTGTGGGACCATCTACACTGGACATGCAGATTGTCACTTCAATGCTGGACAAGTGATGTGTGTCTTCAGTGCAACATGCTAGACATGTGTTCTGATGTTGTGCAGATGACTTACGAGTCACTCCTGTGCACAGGCTGATGTGACCAGATCTTTCAGGCTGTCGTAATTGGTGTCTCAGTGACCAAGTTTAATGCTGACATGACTTAGCCCTGCACAGACAACGTTTGACAAAGCTGACCTTACACATGAGTGGAGTCACCTCATGGCAGTGTGTTATTCCGTGACATTGACTGTGCCCATGTGATGTGTTATGTGAGCATGTCTCTGTGGGTAACCTTCCCTGTTTCTACACAGCCTATATTCCCTGCAGATGTTCCTGTTTGTGATGCTTGCTGATTTGTCCTGTGTTTATCCAACGCCTTTGGAGTATGTTTTCTGGGATGTAGGTGCATGGTGGACTACTGGTCATTCGGGTGTAATCCGTGGGTCATCTTGATGTAAGGGCCTGGAATGTGGGCAAACACACATGGGACATATTCAGGATTCACAACGGCACATTTGTGTTTCCAACATCAGGTTGTTTTCACTATGTGGTGTCTTTATGTGACAGGGTCACTTGTATGTGTGTGTGACTGCTCACAGTCATCAGATCCTAGCCTTCAATGTTGTATGATGTCAACATGTGTTCTTTGTGGGTCTCCTAGGGCTCTTCATTGGTCTGGGACTGTGACATACAATGCAATGTGGAAAACATTCACAAGGGTTGTTGACTGGCCATGTGTGATGTGTTTGTACACCTTGGATCCTCCCTCCACCCCTGGGATTGTCATAGGTGCATGTGCAATGTCACCAGTCCATGTGGGCTTAGCTGATGCACATTGTTGCAGATCAAGGTGAGTGGTGTTGAGAGTGGGCATATGTGAGTTCTTTCATGTCTAGGCCCCTACCTACATAGTGACCTTAAATTACAGGCCATGGGCAGGGAGTTTTCTGTGTGAGTGTGATGTAAGTTGGTCTGTCACGACATGACAAGGTGCGCACATGTGACTGTGCTCCACAGTATGGGTTACATCGAAATCAGTCATCACAGAGGGATTATCATACAGGCTACTGTCACCACAATGTAGGGTCCTTGTGGGTACTGATGGAGTGGGTCTGTCTCTTGCTGTGTCGGTTGCTGTTCCAGGCAGCTTATGTTATGTTATATGCATTTATATCGCGCACGGCTACTCAGGAGTGTCCCGGCGCGGTACCTTGCAAGCAAAAGGGAGTCAGCCAGAGGAGTATTATGCAAAGAGCAGTGTTTTCAACCGTTTCCTGAACAGCTTAGCATCTTGGATGCAGCGCAGTTCCAAAGGTAGTGCGTTCCAAGCCACGCCAGCCTTATAGGCCAGAGAGCTGCCGCCCATTCTCACACGGCGGAAACGTGGAATCACTGCGAGGAACTGTGCCATAGAACGCAGGTTTCTTGAGGGCACGTAGAATTTAAAACGCTTCCTGAGATAGCCAGGACCAGACTGATACAGGGCTGCGTGCACCGTGGTAAGGGCTTTAAATCTCACTCTTTCCGCAACCGGCAGCCTTTGGAGATCACGCAGATGTTGTCGTATGCTTGACCTTCGAGGGATATTCAATAAAACCCTGGCTGCGGCATTCTGGATAGACTGAAGTTTTTTCTGCTGGTACCCAGGAACGCCCACATAAAGAGCGTTCGCGTAGTCAATGCGCAACAGTATTAGAGCGCGGGTGACCATCTCTTTGGCCGGCTGTGGTAGAAGTGGCAGAAATTTCCTAAGGGATCTTAGGACACCAAAACATTGTCCTGCTCATTTTTTTATCTGGGTGGTCTTATGTCACATGAGTCTGTTGTGAACCCACTCATCTGACAATGCCTGATTGCCCACAGAGGTACCCAATTCCTGTCAAACTTCTGGGTTGCACTGTGTACACATATGTCTCATTGGAGATCAGTCCCACATCATGTGTATCGTACTAGCCTGGGTACACGGAGAGAGCACACACACACAAGTTGTGTTTGATAATGCAGTGTGAGGCTGACTGGATGTGGTTGTGCATCTGCACACATGCATTGGTATAGCTTTTGTGGTCCATTGGCAGGGAGTTGGGTGTATGTTTTTTCATGCTGTCCCTGGGACTCCTACCTCTTTAGTCTGCACATTCATCATGGTTTGTGTGTCCAATTGCTGCCATGGTATGGGTCTTGATGACCAAAAAGCTGAAGTCTACATAGGAATCCTTAGTATGTGTGTCTGTTGTTGTGCATATGTGTGAATGCATTATGATGGTCACTACTTACATAGTGTTAGTGGCCATTGGAGCCATTGTCAACCCCCATGTGCAAGGCTTCTCTGCACATGGCAGAGGATGTTTAGTCGACACAAATCTTACACTCAACCGATCGATGTTTATTTGCAACCCAACCACTACTTTGCCACTACATTGCTTGTGGTGTTACGACCAGGAATCATACATGGTGGTTTTCAGTTGTGGGGGAATTTGGGTCCGCAATCACCGATTGCTCACTGTGGTGAGGTGGGGTTTAAGCCCATTGTGACAATGATCCTGATTTTCTGGAGTTTTGGAGCCCACACTGAGCTTTTGGTCACTGGAGTGGGGGGGATTAAACACCATTACCACAATGTTTATGTTAGGCTGGTGTTTTGGGCCACAGACTCACATTTTGGTCACTGGAGTGCGGGGGGGTTAAACCACATTGACACACTTTTACTCAACATGCTTGGTGTTTGGGACCCACATTCACCTTCTGGTCACAACTGTGATGGGAGTTACAGTATGTGTTCCCTTTCAGTGTCACTGTTGCAGGCAGTTCCCACACAATACACAATCTTTCCATGATGGTAGGGGGGGGTGTTTGGCCTACAACCCCTATGGGTGGGAATGCTAGTGGTGTTAGCCATCACCCCCTAGAAGTAGGGACTGCTGGTAGTGTTGGTAACCCCCCCTATGAGTGGGGCTGCTGGTAGTGCTAGCCATCAAGCCCCCTATGGGCTGGACAATGCTGGGAGTGGTGGACATACATCCCCTATGGGTGGGGACGACTGGTAGTGTTAGCCATCCCCCACCCTATGCGCAGGGACTACTGGTAGTGATAGACATCCACCCCCCTATGGTATGGGACTGCTGGTAGTGATAGGCATCCACCCCCCTATAGTTTGAGACTGCTGGTAGTGATAGGCATACAACCCCCTATGGGTTAATGATGCTGGTAGTGATAGGCATCCACCACCCTATAGTATGGGACTGCTGGTAGTGATAGGCATACACCCCCCTATAGTATGAGACTGCTGGTAGTGTTAGGCATCCACCCCCTATAGTTTGAGACTGCTGGTAGTGATAGGCATACACCCCCCTATGGTTTAATGATGCTGGTAGTGATAGGCATCCACCTCCCTATAGTATGAGACTGCTGGTAGGGATAGGCATGCACCCCTTATGGGTTAATGATGCTGGTAGTGATAGGCATCCACCTCCCTATAGTATGGGACTGCTGGTAGTGATAGGCATACACCCCCCTATAGTTTGAGACTGCTGGAGATGACAGGCATCCACCTCCTTATAGTATGGGACTGCTGGTAGTGATAGGCATACACCCCCCTATAGTTTGAGACTGCTGGTAGTGATAGGCATACACCCCCCTATGGGTTAATGATGCTGGTAGTGATAGGCATCCAGCTCCCTATAGTATGGGACTGCTGGTAGTGATAGGCATACACCCCCCTATAGTTTGAGACTGCTGGTGGTGATAGGCATCCACCTCCCTATAGTATGAGACTGCTGGTAGTGATAGGCATACACCCCCCTATAGTTTGAGACTGCTGGTAGTGATAGGCATGCACCCCCCTATGGGTTAATAATGCTGGTAGTGATAGGCATCCACCTCCGTATAGTGTGGGACTGCTGGTAGTGATAGGCATCCACACCCCTATAGTTTGAGACTGCTGGTAGTGATAGGCATACACCTCCCTATAGTTTGAGACTGCTGGTAGTGACAGGCATCCACCCCCCTATAGTATGGGACTGCTGGTAGTGATAGGCATACACCCCCCTATGGGTTAATGATGCTGGTAGTGATAGGCATCCACCTCCCTATAGTTTGAGACTGCTGGTAGGGATAGGCATACACCCCCCCTGTAGTTTGAGACTGCTGGTAGTGATAGGCATACACCCCCCTATGGGTTAATGATGCTGGTAGTGATAGGCATCCACCCCCCTATAGTATGGGACTGCTGGTAGTAATAGGCATACACCCCCCTATGGTATGAGACTGCTGGTAGTGTTAGGCATCCACCCCCCTATAGTTTGAGACTGCTGGTAGTGATAGGCATACACCCCCCTATAGTATGGGACTGCTGGTAGGGATAGGCATACAACCCCCTATTGGTTAATGATGCTGGTGGTGATAGGCATCCACCTCCCTATAGTATGGGACTGCTGGTAGTGATAGGCATACACCACCCTACAGTTTGAGACTGCTGGTAGTGATAGGCATACACCCCCTATGGGTTAATGATGCTGGTAGTGATAGGCATCCACCTCCCTATAGTATGGGACTGCTGGTAGTGATAGGCATACACCCCCCTATAGTTTGAGACTGCTGGTAGTGATAGGCATCCACCTCCCTATAGTATGAGACTGCTGGTAGTGATAGGCATACACCCCCCTATAGTTTGAGACTGCTGGTAGTGATAGGCATACACCCCCCTATGGGTTAATGATGCTGGTAGTGATAGGCATCCACCTCCGTATAGTGTGGGACTGCTGGTAGTGATAGGCATCCACCCCCCTATAGTTTGAGACTGCTGGTAGTGTAGCACCCACACCCTATGGGTTAGGTAATGCTGGTAGTGATAGACATCCACCACCCTGTAGGTTGAGACTGCTGGCAATAATAGCTATCTACACACTATGGGTGTTGAACTTACCGTCTGCGGGGTACACGTCGATTCCTGTTGTTGTTTCGGTCATAGACGTACAGTAAAGGGATGACATGCGGGATCGGATACATGGTTTGTTCGTCTCATAGCCGTGGATCGTGTTGGTGCGCGATTCGACACGGAGATACTGCTGTTCGGCGCGTAGGAAGTACGCATCGTACTTGCCCGGCCGGAACCTGCTGTTTAAATGCTTCCGGACGACTCCATTTCTGCGTTTCTGGTTCCGGCTCGTACGTAAAATGTTGCTTGTTTCGGTGCGTACGTGTCGTTCGGGATTTGGGCACATTTGCGCATAGTACTTCCTCGCCCGGCGGACCGGCGCCCGGAACAAGTAGGTCAGAAGAAAACGCTACGGACAGCTCTCGGAGGGCTGTCTGACCCGGATCGGAATCGGCCCCTTAGTGTAGATTTCTGTAAGTGTCTCCATAGGCACTGATTGAAATGGTAGTAACATCCTTGGATTGATGTATGTGGGTATGTTTTGAGTATAGCGTTTTTCATAGCTTGTTCAAAATCTACAATTATTTTCTCAGAGAAATAATTATTTGTCTCTTGCTTTATTTTATTTAGGATTTCTATATATGTTGAATTTTGCTTATTGGGAAGCAAGGCGTAAATAAAGGGAATGTTAGTATTTTGATGTAGGCCATGGATAGTATATAGTTGGAAGAATGGTTTGGGACAGATTTTGAAGGTCCCATCCATCATCCATGTTTGAGCTTGTTGAAGTTTTATTAAATTGTTTGCAGTAGCAAACATAATTATTCTCTTTTCTTAGCTTTAATTATCATAGAGAATAAAGGGTTCCTCATTGTAAGTAATAGCTAATTCTGGGGGAATTATCACCTCTTCAAAGGTTTTAGGGGTAGGTGTGGTAGTGGTTGTAGCCTTTTTAGTGCGAGCTATTGTTCGTTTTAATGAAGCAATGGACGGCATTTGTCCAGTTGCTTCTTTGGGTACCGTAGGCAGTAGTTCTTTAAGGATTGTACTGGTAGGTAATTGTGAGCTTGTGCTAGCCTCTTTAATATTATCAAGTGCATTCCTAACTTCAATTTCTGTAATATTAGGAGGATGATTATGTTCCCTTGTGTACATTACAGTTGTTTCCCTGGTAGTTGCACAACCATAACATTTATTAGAGTAATATTTAGAACATTTCCAATTGACTTTTAGGCCAGTTTGTTTTTCCTGGGTGTAGACATACCCCATATAACATAATAACATTTTGCCTTTTTGAGATGTTATAAATTGTGCGCCTTCTGTCATTTTGATGTGGTAAAATCTATAACAAATGCATATAAAAATTATTAAAAATAATATTATATTTGTTAATGATTATATAAATACATTTTTTCACAATATACTTACAAAGTTTGCTTTTTGATGTTTATAAATGGTGGCTTGAATTTGTTCTTGGTTGAAGCTTTTAAAGTGGTTGGTTTTACTGTAAAAATTGAAAACAGACTTTAATATTTATTTGAAATATGTTGTACATGGGGTGGGTTGGGTGTTTGGGATGGACTTTGGGTTTAGATGGATGTTTTACAGGTTTTGAAATCGATGGTTTTAAAATGTTCTTTGTTATT
The DNA here is from genome assembly GCA_963921515.1 of Calotriton arnoldi. Taxonomy (NCBI): domain Eukaryota; kingdom Metazoa; phylum Chordata; class Amphibia; order Caudata; family Salamandridae; genus Calotriton; species Calotriton arnoldi. Next base: position 107,759 of record CAWUFW010016191.1, read on the forward strand.
TTACTGTTGTATTTGGATTTCTCTGAAGTGGAAATATAAATAGAAAACATATATATATTAGTCATTAGAGTACGAAAGTGAATATTATTGCAATATTAGTTTAACTGTTATTTTATAAATGTTAATTTACTTACTTTTAGGAAATAGATACAGGTTTTGGTTTGATGAGGTTCTTGCTTCTGGCAGCAATCCAGCAGAGTTGCGCCTTCTTTGTTGTTTTTAGTGTGATGTGTAAAATAAAAGTAAGATTTGTTGGTTTATATAGGGTTTATTTAATTGTTTGCTTAATTTTATTGGTTGGTTTTAATATTGTGTCTTTTTATTGGTTAATTTATTTATGTTTTAATTGTTTTGGAAGTTGGTTTCCTTATATGGTAAATGCTAATTAAGAGTCAGTTTTTTTTTTTGTTTCTCTTTACGTTTAGATTTATTGTATTGTGTGTTATAATATATATGAAATGTTAAAAAGTGAATTTATATGATGTAAGTTTATATTTATAATTGTTGTTCATGGTGTGTTTATTAATTTAATGTTTACTTATGTGTTAATACTTTGAGAAAAAATGTGTTTAATTTTATTTGATATGCAATGTATGTTTATGTGTTTATTTATATTTATTGTGTTTTATTTTGTGTATTTTCTCTATTTTAGCATTGTCGATAATGATAAAAAAACGATATTTTTTGCTGTCGATATGTGTGTTATCGATATTTTTGACGTTTTGTATGTATTTAAACATTGTTCGATATTTTAGATAACGATATAAATGTGTACGATATTTTTGATGTCTATAACTTTTTATGACGATATTGTGGTTTTGATAATAGTGTATTTTTTTAAGTAAGTATATAATGTCGATATTATTGTCAATGATATTTTTGTGTCGATAAAAATGTAGGTCGATAATGTGTCTTACGATATTATGTCAGTGATTCTTATTTATCAGACCTAACTATAATGTTACTTTAACCTTTGGTTTGTTTATTATTGTTAATTTGGGGGGACTTTGTGAACCCTAAACTGGGTTCACAATTCACAAGAAGTTTCAGCCCTAGTTGAGCCTCCAACATCCACCCACGGCTCATGAACATGGGCCTGGGTCCGCAATACCCAGAGGGGGGACCAAGAAGAGTTCAGGAGCCCTTGATTGTGGTCCTTGAACCAATGAGAAGAGTTTGCAAGCTTTGGAGATTCACATAGAGGTTCGCAAATGCTGGCCCACAACTCCAAAATTACTTTGATGTAATTTTTAATAAAAGAAATGATGGCCCATTTGGTGCCCCAACATGATCCAGTGGGTCAGATGATGCTCTCCCTGAACCCTTTTCATTCTACTCAGTTTTTTCTTACAGGAGATAAAGACTGAGCTCTGCACCCTATAATAACGATTGCAACAGTAACTTTTTCTGTTATACCCAGTCATTCAGATGCTTTGGGTCCTCCGATCTAATTTTGGAGCTGTTGAACTGAAACTGATGACAGCAGCTATGTACTCTACCAAGGTTAGGAGCCAAGTGAGACACCATTACAGAAACATATATATTACTGCGACATACACATATGTCAATGGACACCTACACCAACCTTTGGATGTTCTCTTATCCATCGCACTATGTTAACCAATGGGTATGTATGCCATTGACAGACAGTAAACCCAGTACACATACAATGTCCGTCTGTCATGACGGAAAAGTCAGGAAGCAGCCATTTATGGACAGTCCACATGTAGCCTGCTATAAAAATCCTAAGATATTCTTAAAATGGTGGATTTATGTGTCTGAAATGCTGTATCAATCATAAAACCTTCACTTATTTGTGTTATCTCTATATATATGGGATAGCGGTAGTGTACCTATATTTTACGCGGTTTACATAGAAACCTTCAGTTGACACATTTTGTTTGAAAAAATGTAACAACAAATATGTTATACATAGGCTCATATTTTCCATGGTCCGTGTCTGATGCCCATTTCAAGTGCATGTTTCTTTGTTGCATTCTGGGAGTTGTGATCTGGATTATTCCATTAAAAAAGTATACAGCAAATTACAGATTGTAAAATAGGAAAAAAAAATGGGAAATATCATCTCACATGGGCAGGGTAACTTGACATCTATGTAAATTTTGCAAACGTGATGTGACATATCAATTACTTTTTGATGTTTTATTATGTATATATATTGTGATATATGATAATAAGTGGATGTAATTAACTGAAATTATAGATAATTTAATATTTTTTTTAGACGCATCCTCCAACCACCTCAGATGGACCCTGGCCAACTGAGAAGATGGCAGCCAAGTGTTTCCGTCCATTTTCTGATCTTGCCACCATGCAAGAAAGAAACACCATCCGAAAGTATAGACTGACCCACCAATCCATATTGGATTTATGTCACTGTCTGGAGCATCAACTTCAGCCTCTTAATCAAAACCCAACAGCTTTTACACCACTTGTGAAAAAATGGCTGTACGCCATTTTTTGCCACCACTGGATCATTTCAATACAGGTATGAGACTATAATGGAATGTCACAAGCTACTTTCAGTTGTGTTCTACAGCAATTTCTGACAGTGATGATGAATCAGAGGAACAGTTTATTTACATTTTCAAGGAATGCTGAAGAAATTAACGATATAAAGGCTGAGTTTTATGGATGGGGTAGAATAATACATGTGGTTGGTGCCATTAATGGAACACACATTCCTTTAGTTGCACCACACAACAGAGAACAAGTGTACCGCAACAGGAAAAATGTCCATTCTATAAATGTGCAAGTTGTTTTGATTCCAGATCTTTATATCACAGGCATCTGTGCACACTTTCCTAGATCCACTCATGATTCATATGTGCTATTCAGTAGCAGCATACCACAGCAAATGGCACGACTTGCAAATGTGAGGGCCTGGCTTGTTGGTAAGTGCTATGTTAAAACATAGAACAATATTTAAAAATGTTGTTGTCTAAAGATTACAATGTACAATCTTAATCTTACAAAATGTATTTTTTTCAGGAGACTCTGCTTATCCCAACCAACTGTGGTTACTACCACTTCTAAAAAATCCAACAATGCCATGGGAAGTCTGCTTCAATGAGGCACATGGTATAATTAGGAGGCCTTGGAGCGGGCTTTTGGGCTCTGAAAGCATGATTCTGTTGTCTTGATATGTCTGGTGGAGCCCTCCTCTACTCAACGGATAAGGTGTGTCAAATAACTATGTTATGTTGTATGCTGCACAACATTGCCATGTGGCAGAATGTCCCTTTCATCCCGGATGATGACTACCGTAAGGAGGCCCAGGGTGATGTTGATGAATTGTAAAATGAATTGACAGTGGTGATTAGGAAGGAAATGATCTGAGACAAGATGTAATAGACAACTTCTTCTCATTAGGGTAAGTAGTAGTAAATGTACATGAATGAATCTTTGTTTCATCTATCCATACAGATGAAAGACCATTTAAAAAAAGTATTAAGTTGGACGTTTAACAGTATGTACACAGAATTGTTAATACATGGAGATATTTTTTAGTATGTTTATTACATGGAAGAGTTTCATATTTCATATATGAAAGCTGTATATTTTATAAGTGTTAGATGACAAGGTGCCCATTATAAATGGCAACAGTGATGTCCTGTGATTGTAAGCTTTTATTGCCAAGTGTGTTACATCAAATATGGTAATGAATCATACACATTCATGTTAAAGGTCACATCATACTGCCATCTTCTGTAGCACAAATGAATCATTGGTGAATATTGGATTGGGTAAGTGACCTAACATGATATACAGATGTAGAATGTAAACAACTTGTGTTCCGTTGTGGTATTTTTTTTAATGAAACATTTACTGACTGGTGGAAGCACATTGGAATGTGTGTTTCCATTAATGTCTACTACTAGAGTTTGGGTATGTGAATCAGTCAATTTATTTGCATAGTATCTTCCTAAATCCTTTCTTATCAATGTGTTGTGCAACATAGTGAACACCAGCTTACATGGTACTTACATTTAATAAATCTATATAGCGAATAATTTACATTAAGTTTGTGTTATATACTGTGTGTAAACTAGGCCTGGGTGGAGTTCGCAGAGTTCCACAAAAAATCTCTGCCACACTACGTGGAGTTCCACTTGCGGGCAGAATTTGCGGGCACGCCTGTTTGCGTTGCAATGGGAACACAGAGTGTGTCCTCGCATTCCAAATCGCACGTGAATGGCACCACGCGGTCCGCATTGGTGTGGCCATCTTGTTTTTCTGCTCCCTGTATGGTGCTGGGACTAAAATGTAATCTCTCTTTTATCTATGTTTTTATATTAGTGTGTGTCTTTGTGTTTGTGCATTTTACGTTTTGGGGAATTTTTGTGTGGTTTTTGTGACATTTTTGTTTATTTCCCCTTACTTCCTTATCTTTCTTCTTTCCTTTTCCTTTTTTTTTAGACCCCACCCAGCACCGTTGCAGAGGCAGGGCGGCTATGTTATATGCCGCAGTGTGCAGCCACGGGTGATCTTTGGTGAGGAGGAGGTGGCAGCACTGGTTTTTTTTGTCCAGCACCACCTCCCATCCATGCCGGCAGCAGGCGTCAGGCGCGGTAGTGGATACCCCCTGCGGGAGCATCAGCTGCACTGGGGGTGGGTGCATTGGTTTATGTGGCGCACCAGCCGGGTTCGGCGCACCATCCAGCAGCTGGCACACTGCTGGGTGGACATCCTAGACCGGGAACAGGACTTGCTCGACCTGCTAGGCATCTAGATTCCGGGGCTCGGTGAGTATTCATTATTTGTTGTGTTTGTGTTTTACAATGCTAAAAAGAAATCCAAATAGCATGCTGCTCACACTCAGAGGTAAGTTAAGTTTAGTTTACGCTGGTATATTATTGTGTGATCCAGTTTCTAATATCTGCTAGGCAGGTGCTCAGCGCTACCTAATCATACTCATCATTGGCACTCGCTTTGGCTGTTTAATTAAGAAGTCATTGCTGACTGTTCTCCTGTCACTATGGTGAATCAGTGAGTAGCGCGTTCTCTCTATGACTTTGTTTATTTAGCTCATACAGATCCAAGTTAATTATTTCACAGCGATGTGTATTATGCATCTATACATTGCAAAACAGGTAGACTGAGTTGGTCCATTAAGGGGGCGGAGAAATGGGAATAGAATCAAAGATCATTCACTGCAATGCATTAGTTCCAATTGTAGTTTTTGTTAAGGAAATTTGGAATAGGATTTCAGGATTAGTATGGGCAACTCAACGATAGTTGATAGACTTGAGTCGAAACTAGTACTATAGGTGATCTGTTTTAGAAAAGTACAATGTGACTGCGTTTGCTTGTCATAAAACATTTGTGGAGATTATTAACTGAATCACTCATCTATTTTTTTTTTATCTTCTTAATTTCTTACATCAGCACCCAAGGGCAAGAAGAGGGATGTTCAGGAGACAGGTCCAGGAGTATCTCGTCAGCTGGCGCCGACCACCTGCGCCGCTGCAGAGGGCTCTGCTGACCCTACTAAGTCCTAATATTTATTATTATTATTTCCTAATGCTAGGTTTTATGATTGTTGTGGACTTAGGGTAGAATTTTGGGGTATAGGAATCTTGGTGCTGTCTATCGTGAAGATCGTATTCCCAAATAAGCTAGTATTATAAATAAAATTCACCATGTATGTTTGTTGAGAAGGCTTTCTTTTTCCTACTCATGCTCTAACACAGTTGAGTTCACGAGAGAGTGGCCATGGTCATCATGGACCACCCCTCCAATGTAGTGTGCTGCTGTCTCGTTCATTTATACAGTATACCAGCAGTTTCTTATGACAGTGCAGCACGGCTGGAAAAAAGTATGAGTTCCCCCTCCCATTGCATTTGCCAACCAACACCATTTCATTGGCCATTATTCCACTCCCGGCTTGTCTAACTTTGTGAACCAATCAGATGCTCAGAGTGATATTTTTGTTATAAGATACTGCAGTGCTAACTGAACTGTAGTACTGTATTGCAGTTGTATTTGGGGTGGCGTATCTGGCATCTAAAATATGTAAAATGTTTTATTCTAGCCACACAGAACATCAGTGATGCCGGCTCCAGAGCCGCTGCAGGAGGAGATGCAGTTGAGTCAGTTGGAGGGGGAGAAGCGGCAGCAGGGTAGGGCATTAGTAAGTCACATAATTTCTTGCAATTACTATACTCACTAGCTAGTACCAGGGTGTCATCAACTCAACATGTGACTGTGAACCACCCCAGCTTTACCAGCTGCAGCGGTGGTTGAGAATATGGCCTCTTTTATCTGCAACTCACTAAAAGCTCACATAATGAGCTTGAGGGAAACATAAAAGAACGGAAGGTTAAAAGAAAGGAAATGGTATATGAGTGAAAGGGTGCGTGGGTAAAAACTTAAAAGGGCAAAAGTATGGTTATAAGAAAGGGTGGATAATTGAATAGACGGATAATGGATTGGAAATTTTTATGAAAGACTGGATGAGAAAAAGTTAAGCTTAATCATGGTGGCTATGGGTGAATTAGAAGAATAAAAGGATGAATTAATATTTGGATTGTTTGAAGGCAGCTCTTCTCATGAGGAGCATGCTGCTCATCTACTTTGCTTACTTTGTTTATGTAGGATTATCAAAGCTATGGTTCAAAGTGGGGAGTATTTTTAAATTTTTGTTCTACTCCCTTGATTTGTTGTATTTGTTAAGTGTACTAGATGTATCCCACCCATCATTCATCACCCCACCTCCCCGCCAATGGCATTTTGTTGCCACCTATGATAGAAGTGTAGTATGGGTCAATTTGTGACTGCAGTGTTCGCTGTGCTTCAGTTAATGTGCCATTTACAATGTTTTCAATGCATTGCAAACCAAACACACAAGATGTGTTGGTTCCCTTTACGCACTCAGTCACCTCTAAGTACTTCACTCCTTTATTTTTTCCTAAGCTCTTCTGTCCAAGCCTACCAAATTGGAAGATCCATTCACATTTCATTTTGTAACCTTGTGAAGTATAGTGATTCCAGAACCTATTTCATGGTTTCACATAACAGATTTATTTTACACCTGTTCAGATTTTTCCCTTTTGACTTGTACAGTTACTAAATGACTAATCAATGAACATTGTAGAGGCCCCTCTATTCTGTATCAAAAAATCTCTACCCTACCTGTCTAATCCCTCTATCTTACCCACTGCAGTAGAGTAAATCAAGTTTCTTTTCCTTGCTTACTGCCCTGCGAATTAATGTGTTGGAAATATGTGGTGGTGGGCGAGGCCACTGAGTAATGTGGGGGTAAGTGCATGATTTGATGTCAAGCTTGGTGTATGGGATACACAGTGACAAATGTGTAAAATACCGTCTATATAGCCCGTTCCTTTCCTTGTAGTGCAGTCTATCAGATTAGTTTCCCCTAATGTCTACTTATAGCAGACAGGATAATAATAACATCTGCATTTCATACGTGAGGTGTGTGGCGTAGTATCGTATTTATTATTGTTCTGCCTCTTTGGAGTTATGGTAGAAAGAGAAATGCATTTGGAGAAGAGCAAAGCCATTGGAATTAAAAAATAGATAATTGTCAACTACAGCAGCTCCAGCTGCAGGCAGTAGCAAACTGTCCGATGCACTGGCTAGCAATGAGCAAGGCTTCATTATTTTAGCACAACACACAACTTGTACTCCATTGTGCATAATTCTGTACTCATTAATGAGAGGTAATTAATTTTCCAACTCAAAGTGTTTGTTTATAGTTACTTGAAAAGCTTTTAGAAGAAAAAAATAATCAAATCACTGTTTTTTTAATCGAGTGTTATTCTGCCTTTTACTACTTTTCTGCAACACAGTCAGTGTTTTTTATGCAAGGCAAGTGTGGGTAAAACATAAAATTAGCCTTGTGACTCTCATAATCATAATCACATCAAATTCCAATGGCCCTAGGGGACCTGCAATGTACTGCTACTGTGCCACCTAGTTATTTCAAACAATTGTTTGCACAGAGCATTATTTACAATTTGTTTTTTTGTTTTCTCAATATAGCTGCTCCTGCTGGTTCAGCCAGACCACCCAACAGGCAGGAGATGGCCGCCCGTTTGTGGCGGCAAAGGCTGGAGCATATCCAGCAAGAGTACCAGCGGCTGGTGGTCCTGGAAGAGGAGGAGGAAAGAAACGCCTCTCAGCCAGGCCCTAGTGCAGCTGGTCCCCCTCAGCCTCCAGCCTCCTGGCCATCCCATCACCGGTGCCACCGCCAGCTTCCATCAACTGCTGCCACCTCCTCCCACACTGACAACACCACCAGTGTTATCCATAACTAAGTAAGTTTGCGAAGGCCAATCACCTCCAAGGAAAAAATGACTGCCCATCACTCAGGTCCCAAACATTGCAAATCAATCATCTCAGGCAAGATCCCACATTACAGTTCAACACCCTCCCTCACTGTCTGTTACAATTTGAATCATCAATCATCATCATCACTCACACAATCACTCACTCACCATTGCAACAGTTGTGGTTACCTCTTCTAATCCAAGCAAGGGTAGTTTAGGCATTAGGTATTCATCTTTGATGCAGGCAACACATTGGAATTTGGTTTTGGCAGGCAGTCTTATAAATCAATGATTTTCTGGGGCAGACCTTCTAGTGTTAAGTGATGCAAAAAGGGGTAGGCAATGGGCATGTGAGGGGGCAGGTGTTGTACCAATGTCATGAAGGAATTGTGGAGGCTTCTTCAATGCACACTGGTCCAACGGCAATTCGGCAATATATGTGACTAAAAAATGGTGGGGCAACATACATCTGCCACAAAAATAATAATCTTCCACCAGCATTTTTTTTTTTGCGAAGATAGAAGTTCAATGAGAAATAATGAAAACGTTCTATTGGGGCACTGGCATACTTAGTCCGGGAAGTAGAGTTCATCCTCAAACTCAGGTGGTTCACACAGACGTTGATCAGCTAACACATTTGATTCAATATCGGAACAATCACCCCCCTCCTGTGCTGTTTCAGAAATGGTGTAATTGTGTGGTATAAGATGTTGGCTCATTTTGATTATAATCAGTCTCTCTGCATTTTGAGGCAAGAGACTGGTCCTTCTCAGTGTAATACCCACACCAGCTGCACTGAACACATGTTCAGCAGACACACTGAATGCAGGGCAAGCCAGGTACTTTATTGCCAGCCTGCTGAGCTCTGGTCATTGGTGCATCTTCCCATACCAATACATCAATGGATTTTGATCCACATAGACCTCTTTTGGATCATCCAGATACTCCTGGAACATCCTGTGGATGGTCATTGGTGCTGCCACTTACGGAACCTGTTTTGCCATCGCCTCTGCACTAGACTTGAGCCCTGCCAATTGAAACCAATACAATGCAGAGGTTGGGTCTAGTCCTTCTGTTGCTGTTGTAGCAGGTGTTTGGTTGATGGTGTTGTTGACTGCTGTGAGACAAGACTGCCCTCTCTGGAAGTTGAAGGCGGCACCCCAGAACTATGGGGTGGGACTCAAAGTTCCAGTCATTCTACTTTCAAGTCTCCGGCTTGCTCTACAATCCACCTCTTGTATTTGAAAACATCCCCTTTAAAAAAAAAGGAACGAAAGTGGGCGGAATTGTTTTATACTGTGGATCAAGTAGTGTGGCACAGATGTACTCTTTGGATGCAATGATGTCATGTTGCAGCCTTGTATTACAAGCCAAGCGAAGGATTAATGTCTCAACCAAGGCATGTGCTTCTGTGTTTTCATTTACACCTTCAGGGCGCACCTTTCAGACACCTTCTTTACTTGATCCTGTAGGAAATGCAACAACAGGATAGCTTGGCCCTTTGTACTGGCCTCCTTGCTAACTTCCCATGTAAAAACCTCAAAAGAGAGTAGCATCTATGTCAGGCATTTGACAAGGGCCCATTTGCCCGCATTCAAGGTCATATCTTTCCCAACTGCATCCCCTCCTCTTTGAATGGCATAGTGATTGATCTGTTTGTACTGCTCAAATAGACGTTGCAGCATGTAAAAGGTCGAGTTCCAACATGTTGGCATCTCCAGTATCAGGGCTATAACTGGTCTGGTGCTCTATTATTACGCTAAATAATCCACAACTGCTTCCAGGCTTTAAAAGAATGGCTGAAATGAGTGCAGACTAGGTCTTTTTTTTTTAGCAAGTCTTGCTCCACCAGGTTGATGCAATTGCTCAAAAAGAGGACCCTGAAATAGCCTCTGTCTGACATGGTCTTGACTTTGCTACTGCTTTAGTCCATGGCAACAAATCCAGTTCTGAGACCTATGGGTCGCAACCATTCATACGCCTTGCTGTTAAATTCATCCAAGATGTTTACAGCTGCAACATTTTTCCGTTACAAAAGAAGATAAATTACATGGAAAAAAAAATGGGCCCCTCTAAAACTGCAGGCAACCCACCACAATAAATTAAAAAAATGTAATAAAAGTACTAATAAATCCAGGTGCATGCCCTCAATCAAACAAACAACACCCTTATACACCAGTTTTTCAACTTACTTGTGAAATCTCAAATACAAAGGGTGCATGAAAGCAGCAATGCAACACTTCTCAGGGTGCCCTCCTTGCAACATGATGGATGCGTCATATTTACTGTATGACACATCATGTCGCAAGGAATGACAGATACGTCATAATTACTGACGTATCTGTGGGCGCAAAATGGCACATCGCTGGGGTGTGTCTGAAAGCAGACACAACTCCAGCAATGTGTCTTTTCACATGGGGCAAGCCTCATGTGAAAGGGCCTGCATCACCCTTATGCCTGCCAGGCATTAGGTTTTGACGCACTGGCGTCCTAGAAGTGGCGCAGTGAAATCTTATAGATTTCACTGTGCCACTCCTACAACCCTTTCTTGCGAGGGAACACCCACCCTGCATACATTATACTTGATGCAGGTATAATGTAGCGCAGGGGTTTACAAAGTGATGCATCCGTCTAGATGCATCACTTCGTAAATATGGCGCAACATGGCACATTATTTACGCCGCCGCTGCGTCACAAAAAATGATGCAATGGTGGCGCAAAAGTGATGCAGGGGCTCATAAATAAGCCCCAAAGTCCTTAAATCCAATGGCATATATGCAACAGACAAGGAAAGTGATCCTTCCAGTTCCAAATCCCAATGAAAAGTGACCAGTAGAACAAAATCCACTCTAAAAGCCTATCAGCTCCATCTGGAGCACGAACGCTGCTTGAGCGCTCCATTTGTGATCGGCACTAGAGTGGCGCTGTTGCGGCCGGAAGCTGTGAGAGTGAGCGTGAAGTCTCATGGGAGCTCGCTAGCAGTGCGACAAGCCTCACGTGTATCTTGACACTTGCGAGTGAGTGCGAAAACAAAACTCGAGGGTGCAAACAGGAAAAAACCTCCACTTTGCGCATGAAAGGCGGAATTCAGGAACTTCTCTGCGGAGTGCCCGACTTCCACAAACTCAGTGAGAGGAGTGGAGTTTTACGCCAGGGCCAAGCATAAACCCACAAATTGATGACAAAAAAATTACATATTTAAAAATTATTAATGATTATGTAATTGCTGTGTTGACGAATGGATGATTTAATTATTATGGATGTAAAATACCATCCCCATTGTATTTTTATAATGATACCTGTGGAAGGAGATCCTAAAGAAGTCTATTTGAAAATATCTATTAATTAGGGTATAGAGTTGTAGATTAAAAGATATGTGTAGCCTTACATTGTGGGTAATGTGTAGATCAATTTCCCAAAACTTTTCACAATTGATGTATTTATTAAACCTGTTATTACCAAGCCCCACTGAAAAAGAATCCAATACATTTTAAAAGTTTTGACCAGTACTTTCTAATTTTCCATAAGAAATAAAGTTAAATGTTCACAAAAAATGTACAAGAACACAAACTATAAAGAAGTGACAAAATAAATTACACAGAATTGACTATTATGTTGGATATGGATTATCAGGGTGAAGCCAGTTACTTGGAGTGAATGGTATTGTCTAATAGAAGAAAATTATGACCTGTACCTCTTGGTGGTGGTCTTGGTGGGATCTTCTCCCACTGGTCGAGCTGAATTATCCCTTCTGAAGGGGACTGATGTATCCGCAGTTGCAGAGCTCGAGGTGATGAATAGTGACTTCAGGTGTTGCAGGGCCTCCCTTTCTGTGGAGGAGCCTGTTGGGGTGTTGCCAGATGTCAAAGGTCCAGAGAAAGAGGTAGGTGACTCTCAAATTGCCCTGCACATTCCTTCAACCCATTCCATATCATTACAGACAAGGAGCACAAAACAGATATCTGCTTCTCCATGAGGTCATTATGCTCCCACTGCAACTAGTTTTGCTCTCCTGGAGCTGACTGTTCTGTTTGAGGCACACTATGACCCGGCCCACCTGGTCAATGTGTCTGGAGGCTGCTCCAATGATGTTGTGGCCCGTGGTTTCACACAAACTATGAACATCTGTGGCTTCACTCCATTGTCCCATGCTGGCATATCTCTATACCCACTACCCTATGAAAAGTGTGCGCCTTAACACTGGGTCCTGGCTCAACTGCAGATGTTGTTGGTGTTGTCAATACAGGAGCGAGGACTGGGGTGCACAGAACAGCAGCAGTGATAGCTGTTGCGCCACAGGGAGTGGCGACAAACATTGCTTGTGTGATGAGGGGCAGGCAATACATTCCACTTAGTAGGAAGGTTATGCAGAGAGAGGCTCACCCTAGCAGCCTGCGGAGACAAACATGACAAGCCAGGATGCTCCTCTTCAGTTTCCAAACCAGAAGGAGCTGTGTCTCCACTGAATGTTTCTGTAGGAGTAGGGCTGGTGGTTGGGGTATTTGGTGATGTTTCCTGGATTTCAGCTCTGGCTGATGGTCCTAAAATGTAAATGAGAAACCTGATTAGTAGCACATCTCTGTATATTTTTTTTACATACCATTTGTATATCAGCTTTTTCACTTTTCACTTAAAATTCTTAATTTGAGGCTAACAGGCACATGCATCAAACATGCCATTTGTGATTCCTTATTAGCGAAAAATAAAGATTCGCTAATAAGGAAGCGCAAATGCCTATGCATGTAGGAATCGCTGAGAAAATAGCGATTCCTACAAATTCCTTATTTGTGACTCGCAAATTGCGAGTCGCAATTAAGGAATAGCTCCCCGTTCATTCCTATGGGCCTACAGGCCCATAGGAATGAATGAGAGATTGCATGCACAATTTGCGAGTACCAATAGGTACTTGCAAATTGCGCATGCAATTTCAAGGGTGCAAGGGTGTCAAAATGACACCCTGTTGCACCCCTGTTAGATGTCCTGCACATCTAACCTGGGCTTCTATTGGAATTCTATAACGCATATTAGCAAGCCAATTATCGCCGTTTTAGCGGCAGTTTCCTGCCGCTAAAACGGCGATAATTTTAACGTGGGTCTTGCTAATATGCCCCACAATATCTTATAGATGGAATATCTGTATAACATGAATAATGTCCTAAAAAAGTCTAGAGACAACATGAGAATGCAGCAGAAGGTTTATGAACCTTTAAAGCCCATGAACACAGAGTAAAATTATTAACAATGGAAAGTTGCACAGCTTTATGTATAAAGATTTATAAAGTTTGTACATAGTTATTTAGATGATTATCACACTTGTCTACATGTGTTATCAGTCCAACAGACAGTTTGATGAAGATGTAATATCACAGACACCAAACGTATCCATAATGTTGCATTATGGGAGATGTAGCCATTGGCCACGAACACTTTTCAAGTAGTTGTGGGCTGTACCTATGATTGATTTAATATGCGATAAAAGTGGCTTAGCAGAGAATGTTACATATACTAAATGCTCAGGTTGTTGACCAGAATCGGAAAAAGAGACTGACAACATGGTTTCTATTAAGTATAATGTAAATGCTGCAAAACAATACTGAAATATAATGGTTAATTTTTAGCAGAGTATAACAAATAAATCCCAACATATATGTGGGTGCAGAGATTACATTATGAGAAAAAACATATTTTTGTAAGAATTAACAAAGTGGATTGTGAATGAAGGAACCTTCCACCAAAAATCAAATTACATTTTGATAAAGTTTTGGCTCATATATACCTTAAAACAGTACAACAAATGTGTAAAATCATTATCATTTAGTAAGCTACAATTTATGAAGACACAGTTGCTCTATTACATACACTGATTGTACTTATCAGTTTCCACCACCACCAAGTATAATAGGTTAGTAGGCCTGGGAGAACCACCACCAGTCTGCTAGGCTTCAAGGTGGGCTTTAGAGGCCAGGGGTCTTACTCTCCCCTACAGATCATTCAAGCGGTTCCTAATTTCCTCCTGTGAGCTGTGTTAGATGTAGCATTCACTCTTGAGGCAGCTCTCTCCCACATTTGCACTGTAGTACATTGAACAAGGGCTCCAAATAATTGTGGCTCAGCCCTAACTGCCAAATCTGTGTCTGAGAAACTGGGATTTCTTCTTCCATTCGTGGCGAAGCTCATGAACAAAATTAATAAAAAAATTACAAGAAACGTAAGGGTCAATTCCACAAAAATCGCTAAAGTTGAAGACAACTAAAAAAACACTATCTGTTGCTGCTCCAAGATTAGAGAGGCAAATGGGTTGTGTTTTATACTGTGCTGTGCAGGGGTGATTACTTTCCCCATTCCTCTCAGGTGTGTGACCTATATGTATGTCTTTAAGACAAATTGATACGGCAAGCCAAAACATGTGCACAACGTATTTACTCATGCAGTACACCCTGTGGGGCTGCCAATCTGATGGACATATATAAATTTGAAGGGCGGTGTACCACGACTCTGACACCGATGGAGTATTCGCTGACAGCAGAAGATTGTGTGCCATCAATGGAAGATAACTGCTGTTAGGACGGGAATATCTCCATCATGGCTGGCGGACGTTCTCCCATCCACCATCAGGCAGGAGAAGCCCCACGGGCTCGGCGGACAGATTGAAACCTCCGTCACAGAGGATAGACGGCCTTACCGACAACATATAGATCGGGCCTAAAGTCTGTCATCCCAGAATACGCGGCAGTGTTTTAATGATCTTATGTACCTCTGCCTGCACTTAGCGCTCCGCCACGTTGGTGCCCCGAGGCAGGTGTGGTCTAATACCCATTGTGATTACCGAGCATTGACTCATCACCCACGAGTCTTCAGAAGGGCCTCATTGGAATCTTATGCAGGTAAGTTGCACTCGCCCAGGAAGCTAGGAGAGTGTGGACTTGGTCGCTGAGTGCAGGGGAACCAGCCAAAGTCCACAAGGGAGAGCATGGGCTGCAGCTTTGCAGACGCCCACAGTATCTCCATGGTTGATTTTTTTTTAGGTTGGAGTTTACAGGTAACCCTGCCATGCAACACCCACAAGTTACTCATTCATTCTGGTGGAATTGGAAGTGAGAGCAATTCTATTTTTCTGTGCATGTTCACATTTTCTGAATCAGTAAAACGAATTTGGAAACACAAATGATGGTATTTGAACTTCTAATTGACATTTAGGAGTGAAAATACCATTACGAATTGGGCCCATAGGGTGCATTCATAGGTCGAGTGCACATCATATGTGTTTTTGTGAAAGAGAAGTACATTAAGGGGCATATTAACAAGGCAGCGTTAATGAATTATCGCCGCTTTAGCGTCCGTTTTCGGACGAAAAGCGGCGATAATTTTATCGCCGAATTAACAAGGACACGCTAGCGCGTGATTCCTGACTTAGCGTCCGTTTTCTGCACGCCTCCCATCGCATCGCTAATGAGATGCAAAGGGGGCGTGCCTGTGAAAACAACAGTGGGAAATATCGCTAACCCAGGTATCGCCATATTAGCAACGTGGGTTAGCGATATTTTAAATTGCGTTAAGTATGCCTTAACGCAGGAATTTAACGTCTGCTAAATTCCTGACTAAGGCATACCTAACATGGGGGTGGATTGTGTGGCTAAGACCACAGGCCCTATCGCCAAGTATATCGCTCGTTTTCCATGGGACATCGCTGGAAAACCAGCGATGTTCCATGGAAAACATCGCTATCACTGGAAAATTATCGCCTTTGCGCTAAGCGTTGTTAATACAGCGCTAGCATGGCGATAATTTCCAGCGATAGCCGGCGATAGGATTCCTCAGGCTAAGCACGGCCAGCGATAATTATCGCTGGCCGTTGTTAATATGCCCCTTACTTTTTAAAAACCACCAGAGAATGATGTATTTGTTATTGTTGAAGGCCCTTAGGACATTTTGATAAAAAAATATATGCAAGAGTGTATGTAAATAGTATTTTATGATTGCTATGAACATGTGGGGCGTGGCGTACACACATTTTACAACATTTAAAAGGAGTTCTGCAGAGTAGAATATTTGCTTTCTGTTTAAGGGGAGGTGACAAATTTATGATTTTGTACTATGGCTCACCCTCTGGGATAATATGATCTGTATTGCTGAATCTATTTCCAGAGTGTAATGTTGTCTTAGGTGGAAAATCTGATATGGATATTCCATTTACTGCTGTAAGAAAATGCTTAATCATTGTTTGCTGGTCAGATGTGCCCTTGTGTTCTGTAGCATTTTTCTATTGTGGAAAACTAAACACACTATCTCAGAAAAAGTCCAGATCAATAGCCTCACAGTCAGGTTATGGGGTGAATGGTTTAGAAGTAAAATAAGACAAAAAGAATAAAAAGAATAAAAATGCCCCTGGGATACATGTGCTGAGTAAATTATTTCAATAATTACCACTCTCTCACACGGATATGTACTTATATAACGCACACATTTTGTTAGCTAGTGGACCATGTCCGCCCGCCACCGCAACGGCAAAAGGGACCACCCGCCATAGGTGCGGCGGTCCCGCCATTCAAATTAGGATGTGCCCGCCACACTGGCGGGCGCATCCCGCATTGTTTACATTGCGGCGGGCGGTGCTGTAAGCAGCACCCGCCGCAATGTAAAAAATGCATGTTGTGCATTTGCATGCACAACGTGACAGGCACCACGCGGTGCCTGCCACCTTGTGCTTGCAAATGCAGGGGGAACCCATAGGTACCCCCCATGTGCACCCCTCAACCCCCCCAACATCCTGGGGGCCCGCAACAGGCCCCCAACAGCGAAAACCGCATGCCTTTCCATGGCGGCAACGCCGCCATGGAAAGGCTGCTCTCCGCCTGCATGTTAATATAGATGGCGGTGTCTTGAAGACACCGCCACCATATTAAGCCCCTTTTCCGCCCGGTCGACTCGTCGACGGGCGGAAAAGCGGGGGACGGTCTTTCCGTCCGCCGCGGACCCCCCAGCCATCCTAATGTGGCGGGGGGTCATTCAGGCGTGGATGGCGGGCGGAATGCCCCCGACAGGCCGGCGGTGGCTACCGCCGGCCCGGCGGGGGGCGATCCACCCGCCATCCTAATAGGCCCATAGTATCGACTTGTGTAGCTTCGAGATGCACACTTGTAAATGAAGAGGAGGGACCAGAACATATATTTACAAGACTTCTGGCAGCCTGAATTAATGCTTAGCAGTTATATAAAGCGAGATCAGCCATATCATTTTTGTCCAATAAAAAATTTCAAGGTGGTGTTATCCTTTCTATTCACGTATTTGGGCCCCATTGATGAGAAAGGTTGGGGTATTCCTAAGTGTGTGATTGGTAGTGAAAGGTCATTATTTACCATTTTTAATATTTATTCATGTCGTGTTTTTATATAAGGGGACTCGGCCCAAGCTGGGCGTTAGTTTACTTGTTAAGTAAAATATTGATGAAAAACAGAAATATAGTTACTGAGACAATAGGGAACGTTGAACACTAATTGCTACACTAAGCCAGCCATGATCACAACAGATAAAGAATGTTGATACTGAAAACATAGGAGAAGAAAGAGAGGAAAACAGGCAGCGAGAAACAGTTTGGGTTTGATGGGTGCGTACTCGGGAGAGGGGATCTGGGAGGTAAAAGAGGAAAGGATCAGGTAATGTCAGCAAAGGAGAGGTTTAAGAAGAATGTCTGAGAGGGGAAAGGGAGAAAGAGGAACGCAGGCGAGGGTCAAGTGGAGGAATACAGTATAAGAGATGTGAGAAGGAACTATGGTGAAAGTCAAGGGCAGAATAAAAGAGGGCAAAAAAAAAGAAAAAAGAAAGGAGGGGAATGGTTAGGAGAGTTCTGAAAAGGGAGAGACGTGCAGAATAGTGTTTACAATTAGTATAGCAGCAAAGGAGAATGAGGGGGCTGGATTAAAAGAGAAGACAAAGGAAGAAAGATACAGGATAGTAGTTACAGATCAAGATAGAGTTAAACAGGTGGGTTTTCGATTTGTTTATGGAATTGTTCAAACTCCAGTTCAGGGCTTTCTTTTTATATTCCGTGCCCCTACCATAGCCCCTTCCTACTTTAATGTTATCCAATAACATTTCTTCATTTCTGCCCTGAACTGCATTCATTAATACCCTCTAACCGTTTACTTCCAATGTCATCTGCTTCTCTTTTGACCCTGATAATGCTGCTGAAAAAACATACAATCTGTCCAATATTATTTCAAGTAACCACAGTAAACCCTTCGTTTTCATTACTGTTTACATTTGACACCACTGTTTAACATTAATGCATCATTCTATTTGTAGTATTATGTATATATTTGTATAGCGGGACCCTTCTGATCCCCGAAGGACTCTGTAGGAATGACATAGGCGCTGGGATGTCTAGGTGAGGTTAAATAAAGTTGGTGACGTATTGCAAGTTAGTAAATGGTTGCACTCTGAAGAATAAAGATGTGCACTACAGGGCTTCGTGTGAGGCCTAGTCCTTTGCAAGCCACCGGGCTGTGGAGGACAGTACAACTGGTGACAAGGCAGGGGATCTGCAATCCGAAGTTTTGTGAGTGCTCTCCCAGAGAGTTTGCCGAGATACAGCAAACTTCTCATGCGTTTCACGTGTGCCTCAGTTGAAGTGACGATCGACGGTTGGTGTATGTAGAGTCAAAGCGCCACTCGAGCCAGTGCAAGATTTTTGAAGAAAGCGAAAGCCCTACGAAAAATTCAGTCACAGTCGTCCCAGCATCTGCTGGTAAGGCCGAAAGGAGAAGTACTGCGTCATCACATAACATCAAGGCATCAAGTGCACATAACAAGAAGAGCAGAAGGTGGTGAGAGCCAGGTGCAAAAGCTCACCAAATGTAGAAGCATACAGTCAGCTGTTTCACCAATGCACAACTATCAACCAAAGGAATCTTCACCTACTGGCACTGCCACTTCTCCTGCAAGACCTCTTACAAAGGTCTTCATGCCGTTCCCACCCAAAATGACCTTGAACAACCCGGAACTGCTCCAATGTGTCCTGCTCAATGCCCCTCACTCCGCAAGCTTACCACAGAAATCTGGGACACCATCACCACCCTGTCCACTGATGTTGCCTCCATCACCGAAACCTAGCTGAACCCCTCTACGAGCCCTCTACACTGCCATTGCCACCCCCAACGGCTAGAAGATGATACACCATGACTGCACCAACAAACAAGGGGAAAGGCATCGCCTTCATCTTCAAGGAAACCATCTGATGCACCATCACCAAATATGTTCCCACGCCTCTCATGCAGCACATCAACTTCCAACTACAGACAGACGCGAAGGACCCCACCCAACTTTCTGTGACACCATTTCCAACCTCACCCCCCCTCCCACCCCCCAGGCCATCGACTCCCACCACTATGTCCTACTCGGCCACCCTAACTTCCACAGCGAAAACCCCAGCAATGCTAACTCCGTTGCCCTCCTAGAGAACCTGAACAACATTGGCCTAACCCAACTGGTCACTGGATCCACCCGCAAGGACAGACACACACTTGACCCCATCTTCACCTCCATCGACCGAATCAAATTCAGCCATGCCACAGAATTCACTTGGACCGACCACACCATTGTACACTTCACCATCGCTGATGCCCCTCATACATCACTAAATGCCAGATCTCCTCCCAAAGCAGAGTGACCGAAACCCAGTAGATACAGGCCCTTACCACCACCCAACCCGAAGCCTAAGTAGGCCTTGACCAAGCCATCCAGAACTTCTCCACCTGGATCACCAACTGCGCCAACAGAGTTGCCCCAGTGAAATCAAGAAAAGCCAACAAAACCTCAAAACATGCCAGCTGGTACAGCCCAGACCTCAGAACCACCAAGACCAAGTGCCACCAACTGGAGACGAGGTGGCACGTCACAAAGAACACCAACCACAGAGCTGCCCTTCAAAAAAGCCCTTTGTAACTACCTCCAGCACATCACGGAAGCCAAGAAAGCAGCCATCGCCAGCAGGATCAACTCCGCAGCCAACCACACCATGGAACTCTTCAAAATAATAAAAGAGTTTTTCAATCCGGCAGCCACACAGAACACCACCCACCCATCCCAAGAACTCTGGGACACCCTGTCAAACTACTAACACAGCAAGATTGACTCCATCAACCACAACTTTGACCGCCAATGCGCCACCCTCAACCTCAACAACCCTGACCAACCATCGAACCCTTCCACTCTCACATCACTGTATAGCCCACACCTTCCAAAGTGCTCCCACATCTCCGTCGGTCGCAGCACGCCCCGTCCTGCAGCGGGGCGGGAAGAACCCGATCATGAAGCATGCCACCATGGACTTTTTGGTGGGTGAGGGTTATTTTAAGAAAAAATATTGTTTCTCTTTATATTACTAAGATTACTGGAAGGATAGTTTGTTGAAATACGAGTGGACTTTTCTTTTGTTATTTATGATCATCCTCAACAGCTAAATGACCATGAAATGACAGATCAATGCAGTCGCCTCCTACTCCTTCCACAACGCAGAATATTCAGATGGATCTCAATCAACACAAGAAAGACAGTCACTCAGGCCCTCGTCACCGGCTGCTTCGACTAAAGCAATGCTCACTATGCCAGGATCTCCACCCAGCTCCTCAGAAGAGTCCAGACCATACAGAATGCTGTGGCCAGACTCATCCTGGACCTCCTCAAATGATCACACATCAAGCCCCCACCTCAGAGACCTCCATTGGCTCCCCATCCAGAAGAGATGCCAGTTTAAGGTCCTCACTCACACCTACAAAGCCCTCCACGATCAAGGACCATCCTACATCCACCATCAACTAAATTTCCAGCAACCCTCTAGATACCTTCATTCCTCCACACTTGCATTCACCCCCCCACATCCATCACAGCAGTTGTGGGGGCACTTCTCCTACATCACCGCCAGGAACTGGAACAACCTGACCCTCCACCGCCGAACAGCATCCTCTCTGGTGGACTTCAGGAAGAGACTCAAGGCCTGGCTTTTTGATGGAGACATGGCATCCTCAGCACCCAGATACACCTAGTGGCAACAGTGCTGCTCTTTACAAATGATTGATTGACTGAATGAAAGCAACAATAGAATTTGAAAGAATATGGACAAGTCCAATTTACATAATTTCTCTTTCAAATAAATTGTACATAAAACACAAAAAACTAGATTTCTAACATCGCCTGTGACAGGGTAAAATTGTCTTTTCCTTTTTGCCAGAGTAATATCATGTAGTTTACTGTGTTTCAGGTTACATATATTATGCATAATACTGAGTTCACACCATAAAGCCATGTCGCATAAGCAAAATTTTGTTCAAGTAAAAAAACTATTGTAGAATCGCAAAACAATGCTAGAAGGCTTAGCCAAATGCAAGGCAATTTTGGGCCTCATTTATGAGGGTTTGCCAGAGGGAAGCACTGCAGGCCTTGCTGCTGCGCTGCCCTACAGCAAAAGAAAAGGGCAGGAATGAGATGCGGCACATTGCTGTCCCTTTCCCCTGCCCCGGTGCACAATAGGCTGCCGTGCACCAACGCGGGCACCTTTGCACCATGATGCAAGGGCGCCTGCGTTGAGGGAATGATTGTTTTTGTGCAGGAAGGGAAACCTTCCCGCACAAAAACAATCACAAGAGGCGTTTTCCAGAATGCAGAACACATAGAAAAAGGAAAAACAAGGAGAAATAAAGATATTTCTCCTCATTGTGCCTTCCTTATGCCTCCCCTGGGGAGGCGTAAGTTTTTGGC
This sequence comes from Calotriton arnoldi, assembly GCA_963921515.1. Lineage (NCBI taxonomy): Eukaryota > Metazoa > Chordata > Amphibia > Caudata > Salamandridae > Calotriton > Calotriton arnoldi. Next base: position 129,823 of record CAWUFW010016191.1, read on the forward strand.
GCTGCCTCAGATTTACGATTTCTCGTAAATCTGGGGCAGTGTCAAAATGCCATGGATGTTGCTGGGAACGCCCCCAGCAACACCCATTGCATGCCCCTTTAAAGGCAGAAAACTGCATTAAAGGGAACAATATTTACGAGGCACATTAAGCCAAAAAAAGTGGCTTAGTGCTGCCTCATAAATATGGAGCAGGCTCCTGCGCCACGGAACGTCACAAAAAGTGACGTTCCGACGGCGCAAGGGGCTTTGTAAATGAGGCCCTTTGGGCCCGATTCGCAGAACTAACTTACGACAAAATCCTAAACTTACTACCATTTTGGTATTCACAGAATGAACTTACTCATTTTGGTATTTACAGAATGAACTTACTCATTTTGGTATTCACAGAATGAACTTACTCATTTTGGTATTCACAGAAGGCACTTACACATTTTGTGTGAACTTACACATTTTGTGTAACTTACTCATTTTGTGTAACTTACACATTTTGTGTAACTTACTCATTTTGTGTAACTTGCACATTTTGGTATTCACAGAATGAACTTACTCATTTTGGTATTCACAGAATGAACTTACTCATTTTGGTATTCACAGAAGGCACTTACACATTTTGTGTGAACTTACACATTTTGTGTAACTTACTCATTTTGTGTAACTTACACATTTTGTGTAACTTACTCATTTTGTGTAATTTACACATTTTGGTATTCACAGAAGGCACTTACTCATCGATGAGTAAGTGCCTTCTGTGAATACCAAAATAGTAAGTGCCTTCTGTGAATACCAAAATGTTAGTAAGTTCATTCTGTGAATACCAAATGAGTAAGTTCATTCTGTGAATGCCAAAATGAGTAAGTTCATTCTGTGAATACCAAAATGAGTAAGTTCATTCTGTGAATACCAAAATGGTAGTAAGTTTAGGATTTTGTCGTAAGTTAGTTCTGTGAATCAGGCCCTTTGTTTTTAATGCTAGATGCCAATTATTCGGTAAAATTAATTTCAAGTTGATATTTTTTACCTGAGTGGACTATTTGCACAACATTTTTAGTGCAAAATGAATCTTTATTTAATTTTTTACAGGGAAGTGCCAAAGAGAGTAAGGTTACTGTACATATAATGGCAACTTTCTTCTCCTGCTCCAAAGACTCCTCTCTGTTCTTTACTAACTCTTGTCCACTTTCAATTTGGATTATAGAGGTAAAACATCATCATCCCTCACTTGCAATCTCTGCTGCATAATTCAAGGTGGAATTTTTATTTATAGGGAAAATCAAGTAAATTCAGTTCAGTGTTTAGACAAGCTTTGATGTTTGAGGGAGGGAAGGGACCACTGTTTTTCCTTTTGGACTTTTTTCATTTCGTCTTTTGCTGGATTGGGGCATGGGTACTTTGATGTAGTGGAAGTTTAGAAAATAATTCCTCCCTTTCTTTTTTTGTTTTTACTAGATTTGTGATTGTATTGTGGTGTTTTTGCACTGCTTAAGGTCTTAGCTGCTGAAGGCCATTAATTAATCTCAGTTATTTTAATGGATTATTTAGACACTTGTTGCTCCTGTTCTAGAAATTTGTCTCTGTTTGTGCCTGTTGGTGGCTGGGGAGGGATGACTCTACGAAGCCACGCCCATTGCAGCCAGCCATTTTCCTATGTTCTCAGAGAAAGAGAGAGAGAGATGGTTTGTTAATACATTTTTTAAGTCTTTATCTGGGAAAATTGTTGCCTAAGGCTTTTGTGTTATGGTTTTCTTTAAAGAATATTTTTCCTGAGCTTTTGTCTTTTTCCATCATGTGGTACTTTTATTATGTTTTTAATCTTAATTGATCTTCTAAATTCTTTTTGATGCATTATTGGTAGTGCAATGGCCTGTGGCCTGGGCACATCTAAGGTTTATTCTTATGCCATAGCTTCTCTGTAATGTTGCATGTATTTCTTGGTGGCTGGGAGAGCAGGCAGTCATTTTCTATTAGTACTGTATGCTTCCTCACTACTTGCCATGTGCTTGGCCATCATTTTGTGAAACTAGTCTGTGACTCAGAGGCCATAGGTTCACTGTGTTCCGAAACCAGCGTGTTTGTCTGCTAGTTGTTTTCTTCTACTTCCGAAAGTCATCTTCTAGAGCATTGTATGCTACGGACCTTTAAGAGGCCACTGATGTGTTTGCTTATTTTTCTTTTTTCTAAATAGTTCCTGTTATTATGATTGTGGGCTGGTTGAAGTTTATTTAGTCCACAGCTAATATTTTAATTAATATAATTAATTTTTTACCAGAACCATTGTTCTCACAGTGCTCTCAGATGCCCTTGAGGGACACCACATTGTTTAGATTTTTCAAGCATTTTCTGCAATGTTGATTGGTCCCTCTGAGCCATGGTTATATTTTTTTATTACGTGTGATCCATTCTTACCATCCCTCCCCTTATTCTCCTAGAGGTTCCAAGGGCCCTGGAGGGAACTCACATAATAATTTCCCATTTTCTAGAACTTTATAAAGTATTTTCTACCTCTTTTATAGAAGGGGAAATTGGCAAAAATGTTGCTGATTGATCTACTCCATTTTCTTTGGTGGAAGAGAAGGATTTCTGGAATTTATGGAGGTCCTATGTCCAAAAAAGAATGGCTCCAAGCCAGCTCACCTAATTTATAACTATTATTGTGCCACAGCTGTAAGATGAAGTGCTGAGGTTAGTTGCTAAAGCAATGAAGGATAGTATTGTGCAGTGCCTCCATTTCAATACGGACATGTGGACCAGTTATCAAGCTATAGACTACAAGTGCATCACTGCACACTGGGTCTCCTTCCGGCAGTTATGGGAAGGTTATCACTGTGTGCTGATAGAGCAGATGATTTTAAAGTCATTTCTCAGCATGGGACAGCCACAATATTCTCCATCGGAGAAACACATATGGCTTCCAACATTCTTGAAACTACCAAAATCTATGATTGATTTCAACCAAGTGGCCTCAGGATTGGATGCCCCGCTATGGACAAAGGTAGTAACATTGTTAAAGCCATGGCTGATTATGCAGGACCTCCTCAAGATGGAAGAATCAGTCAACTACTTAGGGGCCGATTCCGATCTCGGCCGGTAGGGCACCGAATCGGATTCGGCTTTACCGGATCCGATTCGGAGGCCTAGTTCCTGACCGATTCGTACGGTCGTCCGCGCGAGCAAGTACGATGCAAGCGCACGCGAAATCACCGACCGACTCGTTCCCGGGTCCGAACCGCTCCGACCGACTCGTACGGACACGGCTCGCACCACGCAATGGAGACGTTACCCGACCGAGCAAGTACGATGCACGCTTCAAACAGCCAGACCGACTCGTAGCGTCCAGCTCAGAAGAGCTGTCGGAGCCGGACTTCGGGGGTCCGTGTCAGACCCCCCTGCACGCGTAGCCGCGCGAGTCGCACACAGGGGGGACCCAAGGGTCCCCCCTAAACATGAATGTACGGTGCGAGTCGCACCGACGCGTACCCACTGTAGGGGGCCCCCCTGTTCGCGACATGCCCATTCAGTCAATGGGAGCCCGTGTACGCGTTGTACGACCGGCTCCATTGACTTCAATGGGAGTCCGACCGAGTCGAGTCCGGCAGCATGCGGCCACATCATACTCGCTCGGTCGGACTGCTGGAGTCCGGCTCGGTTGGAAAACTCTCCGGATCCGGCTCGGTCGGAGAGTTTTCCGGCCCAGATCGGAATCGGCCCCTTAGTGTTCACCTGTCATAGGATTTGCATGCATGTCAGTCATTCCTTTAGAGTCCGGAAGCACTTGTAGGTCATTCAGCATGATAATAAAGTCTATGTAAAAACCATCTTACACGAGGTTCCAAAAGATTGGTATGCTACCTTTTACATGCTGCCTTTTACATGCTGCATCGCCTGTTTGTATATAGGAAACTACAATGGCTCTGTCGGGGAGCGCCAATCGCTTTGTTGGTAAGCACAAATCATCGCCTGTTTGAGCAGTGCAAGCTTATAAATAATTAGGCCTACAGAGTGGAGAAGATGTCACTGCCAAGGGCATATTGACAAATGGAATTTAATAGAGTGTCTGATCAAAATGCTAAATTGATGTGAGAAATCAGCAGGGAATATTGTATCATAAACCAATCCATCCTACTGATGTAATTGCTGCAAGATTTGTTTAAGGTTGAAAAGACATTTACCAAAGTGAATGAAGTAGCAGCTAGATTAGCCAATAGATTTCTCTTTATAGATACAAATAACAGGCTGCAACAAGAGATCATGGCCTCTGAAAAGTACACCTGTGTAACTATGCTAGGTTCACAGAACAAGCCTAGGCTGTCAACTGTCTTTCCTTTTTCAGTGCTTGGTGTGGGCATTTTAAGAACTGGATTGTTCAGAAAGAAGCTTAACTGTAAGGGAAAAAACTGCAACTTCAAAGAAGAACTTAAGAGCTGTTTTCACCAACCTCTGGAGAGTATGTTTGTGGCACCTAAACCTTATCACAAGGGCAGTGCCATTACAAGTCAGACCTTCTGCTACAAAACCAGCTCTAGCAGCATCACTAGAAATATCCTCTATGTTGGGTTGGTTTTTGGCAGTTCCGGAACTTACATCAACCTCCCAGATGACTAAAGACCAGGAGTAGAAAATGTCAAATATCACAATACTGAAGTTGTTACTGCAGTATTTGGATGACCAAACAATATTCCTAGTGGATCAAGATCCATTGATCTATTGGCCTGAGGAAAATGAACAGTGGCCACATTCAGTAGGCTGGCAGCAATATCACAGAGAGATAATCGTGGACACAGTCATTTTGGCCTGGTGACTGAGTAGTTACAAACAAAGAAAACTAATTCAACATTAGGGTCAACTACAGATTTTACAATGAACAATGTCATATACATCTTCTATGGACTATTCAATGTCCTGAAAGAACTAGATGCCTTCAATGCCTACTTTCATTCCCATGTTCGGCTGTCAGTGTAGATTGATAGGACTGCATTGCATATGTCCATGGCATCCATGAAAAAAGATGCATAGCTAGATATCAAAATGGTCTTTAAATAGCTGACTCAGACTAATGAACGCCAAATGAGTATGATGGATGGGAGGGGCTTAGCTAAATGTAACTACTTGGCAGTATCCCTTGGTTCCTCTTAGAATTCTCAGTTTACCTTAATGCTAATTCTGAAATTCCTTTCCTTTTTTGTTCAACAGTGCTGTCTTTTATTGTGAGAAAATTAAATTAAACATGCATGTCCCATCAACTACATCCAGGAGCAGAACACATCTCTGTCTATCTACTTCCATTGGAATGGGCTCAAAGATTCACACCCCTGTGAGCCTGTAAAGGAAGAGGTGATCTATTTGGAATAATGCGGAATCGTGTCTTGAGTTACAAATGCATAGTAATTAATGGTATAAACATGATGGGCACAAATAAACTTATCTTTGTTACTATTTGGGTTATCAATCATTCAGAGTACATGTAGATAGTGGCTGGTTGCCTTTGAGTGGTTGTTGGTTGGCCTTTAATTGATGGCAGTTACACCAGCTTACGCTTCTCTTTCCTAGACTTCATGCACCATGCTTACCTAGATTCTCAAATATTGTCCATTTCTTTTCTCATTTTCACCTCTTCTAGAAGAAATCTGCATGGCACGTCTGTTCTGTAGTTCAGCCCTGTTCCCAGGACAGGCAATTCCACAGTGCAGTTGCACAATTTTTATTATGTATCATTTTTATTTGAATATTTTTAACTGTGTGTGCGTATCCCCTATTTTAAACTGTAACATGGGTAATTAACTTTGAGTGGATTCTAAAAACTGTCTGAATTGTGTTAACTGTTACCTTCCATGACAGATTTTCTGTGCCCAAGAAGTGGCTGAATACTGTGTCTGACTGTCTCTCTCAACTTTTCCCTAATTCCTCTTACCCATCCATTGATTAATTCCATAACCCAATTTGTGAGAGCTACGGGGCAATAATCTATTTCCACTTTCAACAGATCTCATACTTGATTGGGTGGATATGGGTTAGGCAATTAGCAAAGGCCAGCCTGACAGACATTCTTTATTTTCAGTTCAGGCAGCCAGGAGCTAGACATGCGCCAAATGAGCAGGCTCCTGGCTGCCTGAGCTGAACTTTGCTTGGCCAAGGATGTCACAGCTCCTGTGGGCGTGACCACTTCAGCTCAGCAAAGTTCCTCGAGGTCCTCTCTACCAGGATGAGGGGGAGTGTTAGTGATAGCTTTGCACCTGGGCGCTTCAGTTTTAAGCCCTAAAGTGCCCAGGGCCAAGTGTCTATCACTGACATATCGTCATAGAGTGGGTGGGCTCAGCAGTCTCTCGGACCCCATCCTACTCTGTGACGAGGTAGGGACTGGTGCCTCCCCTCTTCAGCTGACCTAGGGTCAGTCGAGGATGGGAGGCAGCAGTCCCAACCCTCCTGGTACCTCCGAGGTTTCCTTCCCCGAGAGCTGCTGCAAGTAAATGTTGTGTTTTAATTGACTGGTAAGTGAGTGTTGTGAATGGGAGTGTGTGTGCATATCTGCATGTGAATAAGTGAGTGAGCATGTGTCTGTGGGCCCCCCTGCCCCATTTAAGATGTACCTACCAGCTGCCACTGATCACTAAGCTGTCTAACGTGCACATTGAATAAAAAAGGTCATAACACATATTCGAGAGCTCACAAAAAAAGGCTGAACAACAGACGACATATGGGACACTTTAGTAACATGCTGGACTTGCCCTAAAGGAATGAGATAGTTTATTACCCCATTCCTACCAGTCTCCTCAGCCAAAGCATAGTATTTTATGATTATGCTTCCATGTGCCGCTGATCGGCCTATTGTTGCAAGTTCAGAAACCGCCACCAGTTCCTATAGCCATTCTACGATAATCCAGCACCTAAGAGTGGACTGATCATTACTTGTTCTTAAACCAGAATATAAGCTATTAAACATAACTCCTTCTTTGATGACTTCTAGTAGGGCAAAGGTGAAGAAGTTCTCGAAGAAAAGAACAGCACATTTCTGTATCCTTGGACCACAACATTCACTGTTGAGTATTATAAGTTTTGTTACTGTGTTCAAAAGAAATTAATATGACAGCAGTGACATGATTTGTGTGATTATGGTTGGATTTGGCTCGCCAAATACTCTTGATTTTTCTTTCAAAGCAATGGGTATGTTTCTTACAAATTTGCTTATTGTGATCTCCAGTCTCTCACCATGTTGCATAAATGGCCTGTATATTTGTATGGTTGCACAGCCTTTATAATTTCACATGATATTCCTAATCTTTTTCTGTGCAGTCCTGGCCATTTCTCTTAAAATGTATAGCTGACAGGCTCTTAGTACATTGTGTGTTTTCTATGGCAATAGATTGTTTGCTGAACATTTTTGTTGGGAAATATGACATGGAAATGCTTCCTCTCCCACAAAGAAAACATCTGGCATCTGCCTATAGTGCCAGACATCAAAAAAACTTCCAAAAAATGCCGCTAGTAAACTTTGGTGAAAGGTACCTGGATATACTAAGGGACATATCACAATGAAGTACCTTTGAAGAGGTGATGCGTGGGAGTGAAATTTGGGCAGTTTGCAAGACCATGCATGCTACCGGGCAGGTTGAATAGCCCCAACTGGTGAGGTCGACTCTTCCATGGAGGAGATTCGTGTTGTGAGAGGGTGATGTTTGGAGATAGGAGGAGCCCACAAAAAGAGGCTATTTCTGAATGCCCCCTACTCATAGCTACTCTCTCCATCCTTCCTTTGTGAATGAGGAATCCATTCTAAAGGTGCTGGATTATATGAAATTCTGGTAGAACTGCATGTCCTACTTGCTTGAACAGTTCTGGAGCTCACCCAATTACTTACTGCCTGGAAAACATACAGGCCATTCCCCTAAGACATGGTGATCAGTCGACCGCTGGAATACAGTAAATAAATCTAACACATTGATAATTGATGGTGAAGTTTTCTCAGTGACACTTGGCCTACTCTCCCTGTATTAGTTGAGTGTGTCCCATTGACTACGTATTTAAATTTAAGCTAGAAAGGCAAAGGATTAATGACAGAATGTTATGTTTAGTTGATTTCAACACCCAATTGGTTATGTCCAACATTGCCCTGCCTTGTTCATGCTGTTAGTGAGAGAAAGGTAAAAATCTTTTCAAGCCATTAGCCCCTTCGTTTCTAGGCCTTTTCCCTCCCCTGTGCTAAGCCTTTTTTGGGCTATTCGAGGTAGTTCGCGATTAGGCTCCTGTAACTTTTTGTCCACATAAGCTATCCATACCAAACTTGCGTCCTTTTCTTCCAACATCCTGCGTATTTTAAAAGTACCCAGGGTTTTGGAGTCCCCTGGAGGGGAGCCAGAAATTATCTAAAATACATAACGATTGTTTAATAAAAAGAAGTTTAAAAAAACAAAAAAAAACAGCAACATTTTCTTTTTGTTGGGAAAAATGGGGAAAAAGTGCTTTCATAAGAAAGTTTGTCTTTCTCCAGCAAATGGTATCAACAAAGGGTTTGTGGTGCTGAAATCACCATCTTCCCAGCTTTCAGAGACAGGCAGACTTTTGTCAGACACCAAACTTTTCTACACAATTTTGGCATTTTACTGGGACATAGCCTATTTTTTGCTATTTTTTGTGCTTTCAATCTCCTTTTAGTTAGTGGTAGAAACGGGTGTGAAAGTAATAATGGATCCATTTGGTAAAATATAAAGAGTGAAAAATAGGTCTCAAGGACACCTATGAATTTCTGAAATATAAAGTTTAGAAGCAGTAGTTATTTGCACATCTCCGAAATTGTGGGTTCCCATACTAGCATGTGAATTAGAGGACATTTTTCAAAGTGACTTCTTTTTACACATTGTCTTACATTTGGAAGGCAGAAATGCATTGAAAGTCAATAGATAATAACACTTGTTATACAATTCTGTGTTCCCCTAACTCTCCTGATAAAAATGGCACCTCTCTTGTGTGGGTATGCCCAGGGCCATAGCAAGAAGCATAGGCTTGGGGGGGCCTCGCCCCATGATGAAAACAACATACAAGTAGTTAACAAAGAGTTCAAGAGCAACCTTGATTTGGTAAGAGGTATGGGGACTTCAACATGCAGGGATATTTTTTAAGATGTACTGCTAAACATTTGTCAAATAGGAATGTAATACATCTTAAAGACAAAGGTGAGTTGAGGTGGTTTTGGGCTTCCTGATCCTCAACTTGACCAACACGTTGTTTGTTTCTGGGAGAATCACTTTTATTTCCAGGGACTTAAATTGTTAATATATGCAAATGGATAATAGAAAATGTCAACATTTGAGTTGCACTCTGTACAGTTCATATCACAATGCCCTACTTCTCCCATTCCCAATCTTCTCGTCTGTGTAATCTGTTCTCACCTTGACTCCCAACACGGGGAAGTAAAGAGAAACAGGGCAAAGCGTTCCTGCGAGCAAAGCACACCCAGCTTCAATTAACTGTAATATCCTGATGACTGAGTGTCTGAAACAGCAGGATTAACAGTCCCTATTTCTTTTTATTCTAGCCCAATAAACGTGATATAGTATCAGTAATCTGAATTATCATTCTAACTTTTTTCAGACACAAAGACTTTTATTAACGTTTATGTTTTTAAACTAAAAGATTTTCAAATTTAAAGTTTCAAATATGATATCTTTTTGCTACCTGTTTTAAACTTTGATCTCTGTAGGTTCTCAGCACTATGGATAAATTCAAAAGCAGTTCTCCCCAAGAATGAGACTTCACATTTAATACTATGGCTAGGCAGAGGTTACACCAGAGTGCAAAAGTTTTATAAAATATTATATTTTGCAGAACCAAATAAATATCCGGTAATGAAATTATGCATCAAAATTTTAAGACACAAATTAGCAAACACTTTTATGATCAAAAATGGATGTAGCCTAGGGCACACTCAAGAGTAAGAACTGAAACTGAGGTGACCTTTCACAGAATCATCAGCAAGTAAAAATTAAATGACTACATGCAACAACAACTAAATAAACTGAGCAAACATTTCAGAGGTAATTTCAGGCCTTGAGCGCAACTTGGTCCCACTGAATGCGCTACATCTTCAGCCAGTCCTAGCCTTGTATACAACATCGCTTTGCATTCTATGGCTTAAAATGCCAGATTTAGAATGCCAAAAAGTGAACTCCAAGTCCCAGGAAGAATTTGGCTGTTGGTAAAAGGCCTGGACTGTCCGAAGGTGCCATACATGAAATGGGCCCCTGGCAGTTATGAACAATCAAACAGATGTGGGCACAAACCCACAGTAGGAAGGAAAGGAAGTTCAGCAACAGTGCTGCTGTGCCCATGGCATGCTCTGGGCAATCACCTTCCTCTCCACAACAGACTTATAAAGTGTTAAATGTACTTCACCTGACAAACCCAATTCACACTGAGCCTGCCAAAGCAAAGGAGAGACACTCCAACAGCACAGCATAAATGACATTCAGGTCTTCAACTGAGCTTTAGGAGCCTATTTTATTTTCTGGTAGTAGTATACTTTATTGTGTTGCGATGACATCTATTTTGAACACAATACATGTACATAACTGTAAATACTTTTAAAAGGTGCTTCTTAAGGTGACAATAGTACTTGCAGAGGGGTCTTTGGTACAAGCCTTGCACTCAAATTTCAGTGGGCCAACAACGCTTCTCCTCAGGTCACTGACATCAAAATCATGACCCTGCTGGATCACAGACCTGGCAGATCATCGGAAGGAAGGAGCAGGTACCATTAGGAGGCCAGTGAGGAACGCACCTTGGTGTAAGTGTGACTATAGAGGTTCCTGAGCCCTTCCTCCATGGTGCCCAGATGACATTTAATTAGGGTATCTAGGGATCTAGGAATGTAGGGTGGTGACAAGGGTTAGACCATCGACATAGTGGCATGTACATTGTGTATATGCTACCTTACAAATGCCATGGACTCTGTTGAGCCACTAGGCAGACAAATGTTAATGGTTTAGTGGGGCTGGGGTACTAGTTCCCCTATTCCCCACATTTAGTTTTTAATGCCCGGTGGTATCCTATATAGTATATAAGTCAGACTGGATTACAACATTGTTTTTTTAAGTATATATTTTTCACGGATCCATATTTAGTAAAAAGTGCTTCCCTGATTTCAGGGCTTAGGCCCGCTCTTCATCAAACTGGGTTTTTGAAGAACATGGGGAGTCCTATGTGGAACCATGACACCTGGTGGTGTGTGAGGACATCCGGACACATTTTTGTGTATGTATAGGAGCAGGCTGGTATAACATGAATATATTACATAATGTGATAGATTAGAAAATGATTTAAGAATACCACTTGTGTGGCTTTATTGTGTGTAATGGTATTATATACTGACTACCTATATACTGACTTCGAAACGGGTCCCTTTCAAGCCATATACTCATGTCCTTAACTTTACAGGTAAAAGCACTGATTGATTTCTCAATAATGACTGTGAAAACCCTGAAGGTAATCCATGTCAGCGATGGAGTCCCTGTTTACAGTTGACATGTTTTACTTCAGGTTACATTCACTAAATGAACTTTCTTTATCCAGATGATGTATTTCACATGCAGTTTTTATCATGCAATATTTAACTTTTGTATAGTGTATACCCTAAACAGAGTCACCCCTAGGTGTCTGGCTAAATTCAGGTTGTGGGTGAGTATGCTGAAGCTACAGGCAGTGTAAATTTCTCACGATGGCTCTCAGTATATCAAAGAGGTGTGCAGACTACATGCACATCCAGTCTTTGGCCTTTTTTCAGAGCGCACGTGGCGATGGTCACATATGTAGCAACTGCAGTTGTGATTCTACGGTAAAGTGTGTGAAGCGGTGGGTTACTGTGGAAATTTTGAATGCATGAAAAGAAAATGCAGTCCTCACAGGTGAGTGGATAGTTTTTTTTTATTTATTTTTTAAAAAAGATTTCTCTTTTTTTATAATTTTTATTTTCAGAGAGGTATTGCACAAATATTTACAACCATTGCTTATTCACTATACAATATCAATTACTTCCATTAATATCATAGTTCATTTCCTACTTTAAATAGAGAATCCAGTAATAACAAATCAAATATACATACAAAATTCATTATAGCCCAATTTCTGATATTCCTGATAAGTTTACCCAACCCCGACCAATAATTTCGTTATTGGGGACCAGAGTTTCTTCCCCACTGTTTAGCCTGATAACCCTTAGACTCATAGTGCTTGTTCCAATTTATAAATGGCGATTAAACGTGCCAGCCACTCATGAAACCCAGGGGGCTCTGCTTCCTTCTATATAGTTGCGATTATAAGCCTGATAATCGTGACTGAGATAAATACAATACCGATCTGGCCTTGGTCCAGCCCTATACTGTTATCATGCCCCACCATCATAAGCGAGGGAGTTAGGCCAACACTTCTACCCAAGGTCTTCTCCCAAAGTTTTTCCAATTCCCTTTTTAACAGATCTTACTTGGGGCAACCGTAAAACATGTGTATCGCCTCAGCCGGTCCAATCCCACACCTGGGGCATTTATCATCCTCCCTTTCCCCCCAATTGAATAATTTGGCAGGGGTATAATATAGATTAAAAATTGTCTTAAAATGTTGCGCCTTTAGGTTGGCTGATAGAAGCGTTCTTTTTGCCAGCACCAATGACATGTCTATATCTATATCTTCATTCTCTAATTGGCTGGCCCATTTCATCTCCATTTTCTCCATGTCATCAGGGGCTTCATCCATCATAATTCCATATAAATGTTTTATTTTACAGCCAGATCCCCCCAGAATCTCAAACAATGGAATCTTTGCCGTTGAGATCCCCTGCCTCAGTTTACCAAAAAATCCCTTAATTTGTAAATACTTAAAATAATGCCTGTCAGGGAATCCATACTCTCTCTGCAGGTCGGGGAAAAATCTTAGTTGATCTACTGCCTGAATATCTCCCACTATCCTCAAGCCAAATTGTTCCCATTGTTTGCCAATAGGATCGTAAAACGCCAGAGGAAAAAAGGATGATCGCCAAATAGGTGTATACCTTGTAAATTTTTTGATGCTCAAATGTTTTTGAATTTTTCCCCACGTTTTCCAGGCGTTCCTAATAATTTTAAATTGTACCTTTTTAAAATAGCTGGGTTCAAGCTGGCGAAGCTACATTGCTCTGGTGGTAAAAAGTAAGATTAGGAGCGGCCCAGCCACCCCGTATTTGCGGCAGAGTAAGAAGTTTCAGAGACCTCCTAATCTTACCATATTGCCAGATAAAATTACTAAATATAGAGTCTAGTGCTTTAATTATTGACTCTTCAATTTCCACTGGAAGTGCCCTAAATAAATATAATAACTTGGGAAGCATTACCATCTTGAGGACGTTGATTCTCCCTATGATAGTCAGATGTAATGAGTTCATCCGCCTGAGGTCTGATGCTATTTTATTGATCATTGGGTCAAAATTAATTTGTGCAATCCGATCTACATCCGAGTTGATCCTGACCCCAAGGTAAGTGGCCATGGGTACTCGCCGGTTATCCTGAAAGATGATGTTTTCGGTGCATATTATTTGGGTCTTAGACTTATTCAGTAGATACCGCGACTCTCTACTATATATGATAGCCATTGCTTCTATTTCCTTTATTGCCATATCCGGGTTAGATGTTAATATCGCAATATCATCTGCGTAAGCTAGCACTTTAGTTTCGAATGCCTGGGTTACGGCCGGGATGATGGCCTGATTCTCTATGATCTGTTGAATAAACAGATCAATATATAAAGCAAATAAGATTGGGGAGCATGGGCACCCCTGCCTTGTTCCCCTTGCCACTCTTATGATATCAGATTTTTTACCGATCATCTGAAGCTTTGCATATGGTGGCTTATACATTGCTTTAATTGCTGTAATGGCCCGTGGCCCGAATTCCTTGGCCACCAAAACTCCCCATAGATATTTCCAAGCCACCCGAACAAACGCCTTTTCCGCGTCCAGGAGGATCATATCCAGTTTCCCGTTGGTTTCCTTGGTGATGTCAAATAGAGCCACGGCTCGCCTTATATGATCTGTTGTATCTCTGCTGGGTATGAAGCCATGCTGCCAGGGCGATACAAGACTGGCTATGACCCCCCAAAGGCGAATTGCTAAGATTTGGAATAGATTTTTGCGTCCGCATTAATTAAAGAGATGGGTCTATATGAAGTGGGGATGTCGGGTGGATTATCTTTCTTTGGGAAGATAACAATATTAGTGCCCCTCCAAGAATCCGGCCGGCTTCCAGAGTATTGCACCCCCAAGAATAGATCCAGCAACAAGGGAGCCAGCTCGACTTGAAACATTTTATAAAATTCCACCGGTATCTTATCCGGGCCCGTTGCCTTTCCCGAAGTCAGCTGCTGTATTGCTATTTGCACCTCATCCAATACCATTTCGGACTCCAGTTTATCACTCTTGTGAGTGGATAGTTTATATATGCAGGAGAGATGGTGAAGTGGGGAAATTAAAGGAATTACATGAAGGAGAGAGTGAAAAAGGTGCTGAAGAGGAAAGAGTCGACTTGCTAGATATGTAAATGAACGATTTCAGAAAGATGGAGAAGAGAAAAAGAGTTAGCGTTTAATAGAATGGGAGACTGCAGAGGAAGGTTAAGGGGAGAAAAGGAGTAATTGAAACAGTCTAAAGACCACTACGCTTTCCACAGACCTTGGTAATCATTAATTAAAAGTCCCACATTTTTATTCTACTTATTCAGAACAAAATCATTGTTATTGCCAGTCTGATACTGCTAACAGGCACTGGGAAAGCTAATAGGTCTGGATTGTCTTTTTATGTGATCTATATGTCTGGATGCAATAACAGAAAACTCACAAGGAGACACCTATATATTTGTTAGATGGCATGCTGTGTGAAGGACAGGCTTTTGGGTAACATGTTTTAACCCGCAACCTTAATGTTATTTTAGAGACCCCCCATCCCCCTTTTCATCCCACTAAAAAAAATAAACAAGAACAATAAAGAGTAGTGGTATGCTGTTTAACCATATTTAACCATGAAAACAGGTTATGTCGTCCAAGCAATTTGGTCAAATTTTTAGAAAAACGTTTGTTGTTTCCGTCTCTGCAGCTGCAAAGCCATTAAGCATGTATGTGGATAGATGTTCTTAGTCTGCTCCAGTTAAATTATATAATGCCAAGTTAACAGATTCTAAAACGTCATTATTTGATCTTCCTACCTGCCTCTGCCACGCTTTCTTTTTCTTCTTTGTGGCCAGGGCTTGCTGTAAGGACTCAGGGCAGGCACCTTTAAATCACCGCTGGCATGATCAAAGAAGAGACAGGGTGCATGATAATAAACCATTACTGTACCAGACCATTGCTTTGTCTGACGACTAACTTAGCATTTTTGTGTGGCGGTTCCTTCTGCACCGAGTTGGGCACAACCAACAGTAGCAGAATGGAAGGAAAAACATGCGAAGATGCTCCCAGCAGCCTTAGCGGCATGACCCAGCTTACCTGCAGCTGCGCACTACACCCTGACTGGAGATGTGGTGCCACAGTATTTACACAGTCGAGCCAAGGACTCCGTGGCAGGCAGGTTTATGCGCAGATCTGCTACTCGTGCCACAATAGTCACACCATAAAAAAGGATAGTAAAAAAAAGAAAACAATATATTAAACATGTTTTAAAAGTCACAGTAATACAGGAGCCTGTGATTTTGGGGGCAGGCAGAAATATGGGCTGGCCTGGCCCTGCTGGGCCCCCCCTGTGGCTACGGCCCTGGGTTGGCCTAGTGCCTGCGACAGGTAATGGCACTAAATGCAACATGGACATATCACATTTTTCTAGTGAAAACTGACCCTTTTTTCGCAATGTGCCTATCTGTGGATTTTGGACCCTAGCTCAGCCTGCACATGGGGAAATCTAGCAAACCTGTACATTTTTGAAAACTAGACATCCTGGGGAATCCAGTATGGAGTAGAAAAATGTTGAGAGATCCATGCAAGCCACACCTCCTTGGACTCCCGTAGGAATCTAGTTTTCAGAAATGTTTGGGTTTGGTAGGGTTCCCTAGATGGCCGCTGAGCAAAGGACCAAAAATGCAGGTGACTCCCTGGCAAAAGCCAGGTAGTTTTGCGATCGATAATTTTGAAGTCTCCAAAGTACATTTTGGGCTATTTCCTGTTGCAGGCACGTGGCCTACCCACACAAGTGAGGTACCATTTTGATCGGGAGACCTGGGGGAACACTGGGTGGTAGGAAATTTGTGGCAGCCCGGTGATCCAACAACTTTCCCATACAGAATAGTGAGGAAAATGTGATTTTATTAGCTAAATTTGAGGTTTGCAGGGGATTCTGGGTAGGAAAATTATAGAATCTCTACACAAGCCACACCTCCCTGGACTCTGCTAGGTGTCTAGTTTTCAAAAATGTCTGGGTTTGGTAGGTTTCCGTAGATGGCTGTTGAGCACGGGACCAGAAATGCAGGTGACCCCTTGAAAAAACAGGTTATTTTGTGATCGATAGGTGGGCACCTGTGTTTTTAGTCCAGAGCTTGCAGACATGTAGGGGAACCTAAAAAACCCAGACATTTCTGAAAACTAGACACCCGTGGGAGTCCAGTGAGGTGTGGCTTGCATTGAGCCCCAACATTTTCCTTCTCAGAAACCGGTGCAAACCTCAAATTTAGCTAAAAAGTCAAATTTTCCTCTGATATCTGTGTGGGAAAGTTGTGGCATCACTGCACAGCACACATTTCCTACCACTCAGTGTTCCTCTCAGTCTCCCCATAAAAATGATACCTTACTATGGATGGGCCAAGTGCCTATGACATGGAAGGGCCAAAAACATGTAAAGATTGAGGGGGGCCCAAAGCGGGTCCAAAAGGACAGTTTGTATATACGTTTTTAGGCTGACGTTACTTTGGGCAACCACACAAGTGAGGTATAATTTTTCCCGTTAGACCAAGGGGAATGCTGGGTAGTAGGAAATTTGTGCCTGCACGATATCCTACAACTTACCCACACAGAAATGTGAGGAAAATGTTACTTTGCAAGTAGATTTGAGGTTTGGGGGGGATTCTGGGTAAGAAAACGCTGGCGGATCCATGCACACCACACTGCCATCCAAGAGTCAATACACACACATCACCATCCTTGCACACCACCAGGCAAGCGCCAATCTACACACACAGTCATCAAGTGCGAGTCCACCCACACCATTAGCCAAGTGCAAGTCAACACACACCGCCAGCAAAATACCAGCCAAAGGTCAATACACGCAGACCATCAGCCAAACTCTAGTTCACACACACACAAACTCCCCCCCTGGTTTCTAGTGGTTTTCTGCCTCTGCTTGAAGGCAGATGTGACTAAAAATATCACTGAAACAGCCAAAATGTGTGCCTAAAAAAGGGGAGCGACCCTTGCCTATGAGGCTTCTTTCTGACATGCCCATAAACATATCCCTGGTGCCTAATGGGCTTTTTTCCCCCCCCAGGGGGGCAGATAAGGGGCTAGTGCCCTGACCTGCCTTCCAGAGGGGACAGAAAGACGTTTTAGGGGTGGGGCATTAGCATGCCCATTCTGGGCAGCCCCCACCCCTATGTATAAAACAAACAGCATAATCCCTGGTGCCTTTTGGGTTTCCAGCCCCCAAGGGGGGCAGATCAGCATCTATTGCCCCCATCCACCTCTCGAGGGAGGCAGAAAGACTGTGGCAATTTTTATTGGGGGGTGGAACAATGGCAAGCACATTTTAGGCAGCCCGCACCCCTATGCATAAAAAGAACAATTCCTGGTGCCTAGTGGACTTTTTGCCCCCCCCAGGGGGCAGATCAGGAACTATTGCCCCCATCTGCCTCCTGGGGGGGGGCAGAAAGACTTTGGCATTTTTGGGGGGTGGGGGCATTCATGCCCATTTTGGGCAGCCCCACCCCTATATACATAAATCAAAAATCCTTGGTGCCTAGTGTGCTTTCTGCCCCCAGTGGAGCAGGTCAGGGGCTATTGCCCCCATTGGCCTCCTGGGGGGGGCAGAAAGACTGTAGATTTTTTTGGGGGGTGGTAGGGGCATTGGCATGGCCATTTTGGGCAGCCCCCACCCGTACGTATATAAAAAAATCCCTGGTGCTAGTGGGATTTCTGCCCGCCCGGGGGGCAGATCAGGGGCTATTGCCCCATCTGCCTCCTTGGGCAGGCAGAAAGACTGTGGATTTTTGGGGGGGGGGCTGGGGCATTGGCATGCCCATTTTGGGCAGCCCCCACCCTTATAGTCATAAAAAAAAATCCCTGGTGCCTAGTGGGCTTTCTGCCTCCCCGAGGGGGGGGGCAGATCGGGGACTATTGACCCATCTACCTCCTAAGGGGGCAGAAAGACTCTGGAATTTTTGGGGGGACATTGACATGCCCATTTTGGGCAGCCCCCACCCCTATAGCCATAAAAATAATCCCTGGTGTCTAGTGTGCTTTCTGCCCTCCTGGGGGGAGAGATCGGGGTCTATTGCCCCCATCTGCCTTCCAGTGGGGGCGGAAAGACTTAATTATGCCCAAAACTTTGGGGAGGGAGCAAAAGCCCTTGCGCAAGGGTCCGCTCTCCCCTCCCTGGTGCCTAGTGGGTGGATCCCTGCTTGGGGTCGCCCTCCTGCAGTGATCCTCAAGTAGGGATCCACTAGGGAGAAGTACCATTGGAAAGGGGAGGTTCTCCCCTTTCCAATGATACCTCTCCTGTCTTGCTATGCGCTCGGGTGGCTGAGATAGCCCCATGAGCACGTAGGAAGTGAAACTGAAATAGCCGATCAGCTCATTTCAGTTTCGGTTTCACTGAAATTACGTCAGCGCAACGTGCCACTGTCATTTCAGTGAAACAAACTAAACCGCCTCAGGAGCTGGGGAAGCTCTTCCTCAGCTCCCGAGGCTTTTTAGGGGGAGAGGAAATCCCTCTGGTGCCCACAGCAGAGAGATTCCTAGTGTCATGTGATTGGACGGCCAGGAGCCTTCCGACGCACACGAGCACTATGGCGTCAGACGGCTCCCGGCCGTCCGACACATGCAATGGGTTAGAGAAGCATTTGGCACAGACTTAACTATTTTCACCTAGATTTTGGGAGGAAATGGAAAATGACTAATAATGCAAATACATTTCTGATTTGACAATACTGGAGCGGGTCATTGACCTTCTGCATAATCTAAACGTATGTCAAAACAAAAGCCACGCAGAAAACTTCTCTTTATGGAGGCTGTCGATGAGGAGAACAAGAACAGCTTCCACTCTGACTTTACCTGCTGGATGATGGAAATTACTTTGGAAACCCTAATGATATAACTAATATCAATTAGATTGACTAATGGGTTGGTTTTGGAAGATAGCATATTGAGAGCAATGGAAGTAAAGTCAATGGGGGGCCAACAATAAACTGATTTACACATAGGACGGAAGTTGATGCAACATATTATTTTCAGGGATACCAAAAAGTATGGAAAAAAGAAGACATATTTGCATTTCTTTTCTCCTTAATTCCCTGACTCATGAGTTAGACTTTGATCCCCTTGGAATTTCAGAGGGCCCATTTAATACACTCCAGCAAACACATTAAAATTCCGTACCCAGAGACCAAGCATAGTTTGTTTTCTGCACTACCAACAGGCTCATCAAGCAATCTCTTTGACAAATAACCAAATTTGACTGATACTATTTAATAGTCACAAGATTTTATTTCTGCTGATGTCTGCCATGAGATGGTGGTAAAGAGAAAAAAGTTCCTCATGCTTTGCCTGACCATTCACAAATGGGAAACCATATACAAATTGCTGGAGCCTGCTAGATGCTTCTGACTGTAGATGCAATGGGAAGGGAATTCCATCAACCAGACAACGTGGAGGCTTTTCTGTATACGATGGGAACAATAGACATGGACTCAGCATTACCTCAGACAAAGGATCTTAACATGAAGTCAGGTACTTATAACAATGGCAGTCAACCTGAACCAGAGGATATAGTTCCCTGGTAACTGGGAGAGTGTAACACCACTCCGGCGACAAGCCTTCCCACTAATCAGGATGTATCGAAGATAATGATTTTAGGACATGTTGGGCTTGGCCCTTTTTGCAGGGTCATCCCTGAACTTTTTGCCTTCCTCCTGTATTTTCTCTGACCTGTTTTTGTTGGTTTTATGACTCTGGGCACTTTACCACTGCTAATCAGTGCTAAAGTGCATATGCTCTCCCTATTGTAAATTGATGTAATTGATTAGTGACTCCATGATTGGATTATTTGATTTACTTGTCAGACCCTAGTATAGTGCACCCTGTGTGCCCAGGGCCTGTAAATCAAATACTGCTAGTGGGCTTGCAGCACTGATTGTGCCACCCACAGAAGCAGCTTGTAAAGTGTGTCTCAGGCCTGCCATTGCAGAGCCTGTGTGCAGTCTGTGACTGCCATGTCGACTTGGCAAGTGCACCCAATTGCCAGTCCCTAAACCTTCCCTTTTCTGCAGATCAGACACCCCTAAGGTAGGCCCTAGGGCAGGGTGCATTGTATGTAAACGGTAGGTCATGCCCTGATGTGTGTGGCATGACCTGATAGTGAATTACAGCCTATTTCGTTTTTCACTATTGCAAGGCTACCTGTCCCCATAGGCCAGAATGGGCAGTTTGATTATAACATCTTATAATCCTAACTGACCCAGGGAACATGGTAGAAATTCGAATTTAGTATGCCTGAACTCAGAATGATAAAATACACCTTTTAGTGAAGTTGGTTTTAACATTCTGTGTTTGAAAATACCACTTTTAGAAAGTAGGTATTTTCTTGCCTAACCATCCAGCCTGCCTCTGCTAGCTTGTGTATTGTATGTCTGGTTTTGTGAGTGACAGGGGCTGGGGGACTCCAGGAGACAGGGTGAGTCAGCATTAGGCTGAATACACCTATCTGCATGAGGAGTGGTGGGAGGAGTAGCACCTGGGCCTGAATAGGGCTGTGCCTGCCTTCCACAATGCTGGCTCCACCTCCTGTGGTGTGTCTGA
Source organism: Calotriton arnoldi (assembly GCA_963921515.1). Taxonomy (NCBI): domain Eukaryota; kingdom Metazoa; phylum Chordata; class Amphibia; order Caudata; family Salamandridae; genus Calotriton; species Calotriton arnoldi. The sequence continues at coordinate 150,817 of CAWUFW010016191.1, forward strand.
TGACCCTGGCCCACACTGACAAAGGAAGAAGTTGTGCACTGGCAGAATGCACCCAGAACTGGTTTGCACTAGGTACAGGACCCTCTGCCTTCAGAGGACAAAGGATTAACTGGTATAAATAGTGGGGCCCAGAACTTTAGATCACTTCTGGAACAACAAGACAAACCTTTGCCAAGGAGAAGAACCAAGGAATCTGCAGGAGTTTGGAATGCCCTTCTGCCAGTGTGCTGTTTGCTGGGTTGGCCTGCAGTGGTCTTCACTGCCAAGGAAAGGAGAAGGAACTTTTAAAGAACTTTCATCATCTTGCAGAATATTTCTCCAAGGGCTTGAACTAGAGCTTGCCTCCTGCTGAAGTCTCAGGGCTACAAGACTTCACCACCAGCTCCCTTCTGAATTCCCTTGCTGGGGATTCTGTCTGCAAAAGCCTGTGTGTTGCTGGGAGCTGGAAGCGCGACTCAACGAGAAGAAGCATGTCGCTGTCGCAGCTGTTGCCGTCGCATCGCCGGAGAAGCGTGTCGCCGCCGCAGAGGCCGCCGCCGCATCACCAGAGAAGCGTGCCTTCGTCGCAGCTGCCTGACGTCGCAACACCGGAGAAGCGTGGCTTCGTCGCAACTGCCTGCCGTCGCATCACCGGGGAAGCGTGTCGCTGCCGCAAGGGCCGCCGCCACATCACCAGAGAAGCGTGTCTTCGTCGCAGCTGCCTGCCGTCGCATCACCGGAGAGGCGTGTCGCAGGGCCTGTCGCGGCTCCAACAGTTCAGAGTTCGCCGCACGGCCATCGGGTGTGCACGCATCATCTTCACGTCGTCGCATCGCATCAAGGGCGCACTCTCATCGCATCACACCGGATCGTCGCACCGCAGCGAGGCGCCTGCTTGCCGCATCGCCCTCCCTGCGGACCCTTTGTTTGTTTTGCGTTACGCATCCAAGGTACTTTTGTGAGAAACGTGTCGCATTTATCATCATCTTGAACTAAGTTACTTCTACCATCTTTAAGTCTATTTTGAGTACAGTATTGTGGATTTTTGTCGTTTGTGGTCTTGTGTTAAGTCTATATAAAGAATACTTAATTTTATAAAACCTGTGTGGTGTCCATCTGTAGTGTTTTCACTGTATTACTGTATGTGTTCACAAATGCTTAACACACTGCCTCTGAGATAAGCCTGTCTGCTCGTGCCAAGCTACCAAGGGGGTGAGCAGGGGTTATCCAGTAGTGTAATCCCCCTTTCCCTGACTAGAAGCAAGGGTCCCTATTTGGTCAAAGGTGTATACCATTGCCAACTAGAGACCCCCAGTTCTAACAGGACACATATCGCTCCTGCAGGATATATACACATCACCCATCTGAATACCATGTCTTCAAAAAGCAGCAATAGAATACTGAAACAGCAGTCCCTAAACATGAATGGAATGATGCTCTGTATAAAACAGCACTTTCTAGAATCATGACAGCACTTGACCACAAAAGGGTAGTAATAGTGGGTGACTGAAGCCTTGCACTATCCCCAATATTGGACTATTCTTGTTCGCTGAATAAGATCAGAGCTAACAATAGCCTAATCCTGTGTGACGTTATAAGGGACCTTGTCCTAATAATAGTCTACTTGCACCTTTCACATTCCAGGAAGCGAAGGTACCTTTGTATCCTGTGTACATGGTATCTGCTCTAGATACAGATATTTAGATACAATTATGTTCTACCAATGATCATCCCCTGCTGAATACTGGAAGAGGGCTTCTGATTAACCCTGGGTGGTGAACTCCTCTCTGATTGTGGAGTTTTCCGCACTCCGCGATACGTAGAGCTCGCAGAATTTTGAAAAAATCTGCTCCGCGGAGCAGAGTTTTTTCCCTGCTCGCAGTCGTCATCATCAAGTTGGTGAGCGCGAGTGAGTAAAATCCACCTCCCGGTGAGATTTTTCCTCGATCGCAATCGTCAACGTCAAGTTGGCGAGTGCAAGCATGGAAAATCATCCTCCCGGTGAGATTTCTCAACACAGGCGGTTGGATTTCTCATTGCGAGTGCTTGCTTATGCTCACGACCGCTCGCATTGAGAAATCGTCCGTTCGCGTTGAGAAAGCTGCTACTCGAGTAAAAAGTCTACTCGAATGGCAGAAAGAAAGTAGTGACTGCTTGCGCTGTGCATAGTGCCATTCGTGATGATTGCACAGTGTGGACAGACACCCGGCGCTGAAAATCACCGCGAACGGCATTTATCTAATGCACTCCACCGCTTGCTGAGCTCCGCGTAGTGCGGCAGAGATTTTTTTTTTTAACTCTGCGAACTCTGCACAGGTTTACTTCTGATCAAGCACCAATTACAGTAGAAATTGATTTAGAATACATAGATCCAGTGTGCAAACAAGCCAGGCTGAATATTACCAGAAATAGATCCCAAACGGAAAAAGCTTCATCAAAAAATAATTTTAGAAGATATCTAGATTGGAAAAAGGGATAAGTATTATCTGTGTGGGCCTTAAGGGCAGCCGATAAGGAAACAATGAGAGGAGAAGTAATTAGAGATATGGCTTTACTCAAGCACAATGGAGAGACCTCAACACTGCCTTGGGATGAAAGATTAGTGATCCCTCTCACAAAGTGATCACTCCTTTCTTGCAGGCAGCTTGCAAAGAAGTGGAAAGCTCTAATTGGTTAGGAGACATTATTAAAGGAATAATAAATCTCATCTCCAAACCGGAAAAAGATCTGCTACAATTTTCTTGTTCTGATGCCTTTTCCCTCATTAATGCATAGGTAAAGATCCTAGAGAAAATAATGTCAAACCACTTATTCATGATTCTCAAGCAAGTTTTGTCAGTGGATACACATGAAGAAACCACTTATGACAGTTAGCCAGTGTCACCTGACAAGGTTAAGATTATATAAATGAAGCAGTGGTAGTCCCATTGGATGTGCCGAAAGTGCTTGACTGTGTTGAATGGGCTTTTCTCTTTCCAACTTAGGAATGTGCAGGCATTGACCTAAATTTTATCTGTGTTTGCTCTCGCTTGGTGGGAGCAATTTCAAAGCTCCTGCCAGGCAACATCAAACACGAACTACGCTCTCAGCTGGCGGAAGGTTTAAAAATTCTCCGGTCAGCTGGGAGAAGACTTCAAATCTGTTTCCCTGCCCCCTGTTTTAACAAAATGGGATATTGGCCAAGATGAGAATCGTGCATGTTTCGCAAACTATTTTATTCTGTGACACAGTAAACAGACCTGAATATTGCTCCCGCCCTCAGGGAGCAGCATTTTAAGCTGTTCCCTGTGGGCGAGAGCAATTCCAGCTCCCGCTGGATCTGGGGAGCTGGCTAGGCCCGCAGGGGCCTTGGGGCTCCCCACGCATCCCCCAGCGAGGATATGCCCTAAGTTAACTATAATTTGCGCCCTCGCCATGCACTGCTTATACACTATATATCAGTTGTGACACCTTTTCTGACATCATTGATAATATCACTGCAACATTTGCAATAAAATTATTGAAGAGAAAACTGTGCATGGCAGGGGCGTGAGTTATAGTTACCTTAGGGCACAGGTTCTAGTTTCTTGAGATAAGTAGAACTATTGAATTTCTATGTTTTTTTGTGTAAAATCTGAAACAAACTATAACATCCCTGTAACCTATGGTCTCTTTAGTGAATTTCTAAGGATTTTTAAAATTATATTTCCTGACTATAATGTCCTTGTAACCTTTGTTTTTTTCAGTGAATATATATATATATATATATATATATATATATATATATATCTCCAAGGCGTGTAGTTGTGGCGTTAGGAATGGTAAATCTATACTTTCTTATATGCAGGTATTTTCAGTATTCTGCCCTCAATAACCATATTCTGGGGTTGATATTTACTAGCACAACCAATCACACCAATAATTTTTTTAAAAGCACCAAAAGGATTGTGTACTTTAAATCCTTGTATATCATACCTTTTTCCACCCAAGCATTTATGAAAGAGTACACCTATAGTACACAGTTTCAATGTTTGGTTATGGCTAAGGGCTATGCCCCCTAAAAAAATATGCTTTTGGCTATGGGCATGTCTAGCAATCTAGGTCTTTGCGTTAGAGACCATAAGAAGCGTTGAGGTTTCTGTGGTCCCTCAATATTACTTGGCCCTTAATCATTTTAGCAGAATTCACTGTGGAGAGTTTTATGGGGTTTTTCATGTTCTGGAGCACAGGGTTCTGTCCACGCTGCAAGGATGCTTCAAGGCTTATGGGTCTCTCATCCATCAAAGCGATGCAGGTCCTCCCCTAAATTGCAGTGGGTGGCTTCAATTCTTCCCTCCTTGTCACCTTCACATTACTTCTCCTTCCCGGCCGTGCCTTCCTTGTGTTAGATACAACGAAACAGCTGCCAGTACTGATAGTTATTCACCACTTCATTCATACCAATCACACGTGCAAAAACAGTTAATTCATGCTATTATTTTCATGAATATTTCAACCATTTTAAGACCACAAAAACATTACAACAACTAATGAATTTGAGTTTCATATGACCTGAATACAGAACTGTTTGGTCTAATTTCTCCATGGGTTTGTGTTGTATTCTACTTATTGTGTCGCATTTTCATAACCTTTCCTTTGGGTTTTCTTACTTTCCTTTCTCTTTTCTTAAGTGTTGCATGGAATTTGAGCTTGTTCATATTGTGTAAATACTTTTTATGAAATGTGATGTTGCGTCTTATTCGTAATTGTCAACGTAGTGTTATGCGGTTGTAATGTTTTTGTGGTCTTAAAGCGGTTGAAATATTCATGAAAATAATAGCATGAATTAACTGTTTTTGCGAAAAAGAGATATATATATAAAAATCAGAATTAGAAAATAAAAACATTGATTAAAACCTCAATCACCACGAGTGTCACGTGTCATTGGTATGAATGAAGTGGTGAATAACTATCAGTACTGGCAGCTGTTTCGTTGTATCTATCATAGTTTGGTCCAGCCTTACTGATTAAGGGCCAGAACCCTTTATTGATTTTCCTTGTGTTAGGGCACCTCCAATACCCCTCCTGAGCAGTCTGTCATCTCTCTCCCTCGAAGAAAGATCAAAGCAGCCTCTTCTAGGATGCTAAGTAGAACTCCCCAGTTATTTGTTCTGAACCTCTCTAGGGGAGTTTTCAATTTTCACCACATCTCTGGAGCACAGACTTTCTCATTCATGACTAGTGTGGAAACTCCATATTCTGGTTGAGAAATCTTGGCACACTGGTTGGAATTTTCTACCCCATCTTTGTACCAAAGCGAGCTCTGAGACTAGTTCGGAGCAGTTGCTTGCCTTTTGCTTATTCCACTCAGACAAGTTCAGTAATTGTCTCTGTTGTTAGGTGAAAGAAGGATAATGGGTGAAGTTGCAAGCCAACTATCAGGCGAGATCCAAAACAAAGATACAAAGGAGGCTGCCCTATCTAACTACAGGTTAGCCTGTGGGGGCAGCCCTTCCAATGAACAATGAAGCAGGACAGGGCTAGGGAAACTCCCGGAGCTTCAAAGAGGCCCAAAATTCTAACCTATTACAAAGGAAGTTTGGAATATCTTGAGGGAAGTGTGCAATTCAAATTGCTGCCTGGGGCTCTATCCACCCTCCATATTACATATTACTGTCATGTAGGAAAATAAATTGGAACCCAGTGTGGCTTCAGATGTGCTGCACTTTCCACACATCCTCTACACCTAGAAGTAATGCATTCACATGTGGAATCCCTATTCTACATGGATCATCGAAGGACCTGATTGCATGATTGCAAGGCACTTGCAGACCAATTTAAATAAAAAAAGTGGGAGAGGGTAGTAAATTATTCTTCCTGGCAATCCACCACTGTCAGACCTATACAACCCAGTGACCTGATGAAATTCCTGCTCCATATGTAAGGTGCACATGGTGTGCCCCTCCAGATCAGAGCCCAACTTTGGGTTGTAACCTGTGTCACCAAAAGGCTTTCAGCACACTTATGATGGTCATTTCTGCTGGTTGTGAGGGGCAGGGGAAAACCGACCGAACTTGCTATGATGAACACAACTTACGGATGCACACTGTCCAGAGCCTTCCAGAGGACCTTTCTCTATTCCAACATTCACCACTCTGTCTGCAGCTCTTTACAGTTAGGATCTGCTACTGGGAATACCATACCACACAGAATCTCTCTTGGACTGGTTAGTTCTATGAGTGCTCATTTCATATCATTAGATTTTGGGCCTCTTCCATAAAATAATGACAGAGATGATATAGGTAGTGATCCTGAGAACTGTGTGTAAGGTTGAATATGGCGTTTGAGTTGTGGTACAACCAACCTTGATCATTCGGTTATAGAGATCTGAAACAGCCACATAGTTCTGCCAGCAGATGTTCACCCATTGGAACCTTCCCACAGGTCAGAAGAAATGAATATGTGTGTAAGAAATTGGGTTATTGTTGGAAGGGGTGAACCCTTAAAGTCACTAAATTAACCTGAGGTCTACCCCTTGGTAACTATGGCACAGCGCAGACAGGCTTAAATTAGGGTAATGTGTAAACTATTTATGTATTATCAAAACAGTCAAAATGCAAAACAATACAAATACCAAACTGAATTAGAAAACAGAGTAAAATTTTGTAAACACAATGACACCAAAATGAGAAAAATCCAATGAGGAAAACTAGAGATGTGATTTTTTTAAAGTTTTAAGTAGAAATAGCAACAAAAGGCATAACATGCCAATGATAGTCAATGGTCGCAAAAGACCCAGACCTAGACACATTTTGAGACTTACTGCAATGGAGTGCGGGTCGAATAAACCAACCAGCTTCACCTTGGACAAAAATGTTCCCTTCCATTTACTTGCTACAATTTATCCCAACAGGCATGTTGGGCAGCAACGAAGAACCTCTACTTCTGTCTGTCTTGGGCAAGTTTCTGTACAGTGCCCCTGGATCAGGGTCTTCATTTCTGTTTACACAATTCACCTCTATGTGTTCTTTGGCTCACTTCTCTTCCATTTGCATTCTGCGGTCCAGTGGAGTGCTGTTCTTGTGATAGGGTTTTGTTATCTTTTGTTGGAGTGCCCTAACCATCTCCATTCCTGTAGCATGAACAGGAGGTCACCCTTATGACCCTTGGAGTCCACTCCTTTATCCTGGGTAACAGGGGAAGCAGGCCCAGTCATTCCTCGTTCCTTTCAGGACACTTACAGCAGGTTCAGTCCTCTTCTGTTCTTCCTCTGACCCAGCAGTGCTCTGAGGAAGGCACTGGGGATGCCACATTTAGCATGTGGGTGCAGGTGACTCCTGGCTCCTCCTGAATCAATGCAGTAAAAGTTCCCAGGTGTTATCATACCCACTTTTGGAGCATTTCCTGTGTAACTTACTGTAAACAATCCCACAGTGACCCCTCTCTGCCTAAATCTAAGGTTTGAAACCCTTCTCCCCTTGGCCACAACATGGATGTCCAACCCAGAGGACACCCATGTTGAGCAACCCCTCCTGTGTTCCCTTGAATCAGTTCTGGGGGTAGCTCTCTCCCCACTGTGATTGGAGTCTAGCTGACTAGGCAAATAAAGAAAGGGGTCTATGCAGGTGTCATCCAACATCTGTTTGTGACAGGGGTGGCCCCTTTGAAGTTAATTAAGTTCCTGTGAACTGCCCAAATGATCATCCTGCCAGAGGAACAGAAACATCTCCTCACACCCAAGCCTCTGTCTCTGGGAGCAGTTGTTCGGACCTGATTAAGGGTTAAGGACTCCAAGAGCTCGTACTTAATGCAAATTACCCTCTAGAGGCTTGAGGCAAGGAAAGAGTAACTTTCTAAAGGTGCCTTTTCCTAAATATTTACACAAAATCTGACTTCATCAGTGCATTGTGTTTTAATAACTTTAAGAAGTATTACAAAGAGTCCATGAATGCAATATGTAGGAGTTTCCTAGCCAGAGATAACTATATTTATTTTATTATTGCATCCCAGTGTTTTCCTATGGATCAGCCAAGCCTTGCTACAGTGAAAATAGGTTTTGGATCCTAGTCACTGTAAGGGCATGTGTTGTAGGAGAGTAGGATCTGCTTCACATGGGTACCCCCACTTTTTGCTGATGCTTCACTGTTTTTCGACCTTAGTCTGGCTGGGGCCCTGCTAATCAGAACCCCAGCCTAGCTGCTTCCTCTCTAAAATGGTTTCCATGTGCCTTAGGCACATCTCTGATTGGAATCTGGAGTGCCCTTATAAGTCCCTAGTATATGGTATACTATGTACCCAGGGCTTAGGTACCTCAGAGGCCTACCAGGGGTTGCAGCATGTATTGTGCCACCCTGGAAGGCCATCCAAATGACACCACAGGTCTGCTACTGCAGCCTGGGTAAGGTGGTGCATGCTCCCTTACTGTGATATAGGCTACCTATATCACTACATACATACACACATATAAACCTATAAGTCACTCCTATGGCAGGCCTTATCAATCCTGAAGGCAGAGTGCGTGGTTCCTATGTGAGAGGGTGCCCCTGCATGAGCTGGGCCCTCTGCAGCGTTCGGAGACCCTTCTCTGATGCTGTTTGTAGTGCAGCCCGACCATATACCCTTAAAGCGCATTATAACCTCGCGTTAAATGCTAACTTTCGGATGGCTGCACGGAAACATGTCGTGTTTGGTGTCAAACATCTTGGAATACTACCCTCCCGCCAGTTCTGGTGGTGGGGGTAGCATTCCACCCTTCTAGAAGGGAGAGACATGTACACACCGGTATACCCGGTACTGACTTGCCAGAGCCCTGGCATCACAAAATGGATGCCGCTGCCACAGACACGAGTCTGGCCTCCTGCTGCTGACCGGAAACTCCGGCAGGGAGGCCTGGACAATAGGTTTCCTGTTCCAGGGAGGTGTAACCACCTCCCCAGACAGGATAGTGTGTATTGGGGATGGGCGGGAGCACTCTCTGGTGCTTTGAAGTCCTGCACTGGGGGGCACATTTGGTGTCCCTGTGCATACCCAGTTCAAACCGGCTCAGGGGCTTCCAGTCCCTGCTCTGGCGCAAAACTGGACAAAGGGAAAGGGTGTAACCACCCCTCTGCCCTGACCCTCCCATAGGTGGGGCCACAGAGTATGTCCAACCCCCTACCTTAGTATAAGTATGGGACCCCAGTCCTTAGGACTTTAGATTTACCTGGACGAAACTCTGACACAGAATCCTGGACCTTCGACGCTCTACTTTAAGATTAGAGGACTGAAGAATCTCCTTGGGGTCAAGGAGTGACTCCCCTGCTTGGCAGGCACCAAAGAAGCAATTGTTCGGTCTGCATCGCTGAAGCTCCCCTCGGACGCCGAAGTCTTTGCATCACCAGAGGTAGATTTCCAGACTTCCCCGAGGCTGCCCTGAGTCCCCAGCAAAGCTGAGGCCCGTAGCTGTCGTGGGTAACGTGGAACCGTGACCCCTGGACACCGATTGCATTTGCAAGTGCATCCTCTTCTGGGTCTCCCACGAAGTCGTGCTTTGGGCTCCGAGTAGCCCCAGCCTCCAGCACCAACTTCACCGAAGATCACTGGCCTCCACTCCACGAGTGTCCTGTGAGCCAGCTCCACGTGCGTCGACTTGAGGCTCCTTTGCGGTCGCTAGTCCGTTGGCTAGTAGACCCTCCCGAAGGCCAATCTTTTTCTGCTTGGGCTCCCTGGTTGCTCCAGGCGTGCCCTGACTTACCTTCGCTGGGTGAGTCCCACAGACCTTGCTGGTCTGCAACATCGTCCTTCTTCCATTTCCACAAGACTTGCCGTTGCCAAGGTTTGTTGGGTCCAATCTGGTCGCCGACACCCCTGCAATCAACATCACTGGGAACAGCCCCGCCACCCACCGACCTCGTACGCAACCTAGGGGTCATCCTCGACCCCACCCTCTCCATGACTAAGCAGGTCAACGCCGTTTCCTCATCCTGCTTCAACATCCTCCGAATGCTCCGCAGGAGTCTTCAAGTGGATCCCCACCGAAACAAGAAAAACAGTCACCCAGGCCCTCGTCACCAGCAGGCTGGACTACGGAAACGCCCTCTACGCAGGAGCAGACGGCTAAGCTCCTGAGACGGCTGCAACGCATCCAGGAACGCCTCTGCACGTCTTATCCTCGACATCCCCCGACGCAGCCAAATCACACCCCACCTGAGAGACCTGCACTGGCTCCCTGTCAACAAGAGGATAACCTTCAAGCTCCTCACCCACGCACACAAAGCACTCCACAACTCCGGACCAGCCTACCTCAACAGACGACTCAGCTTCTACACCCCACCCCCGCCAGCTCCGCTCGACCAGCCTCGCCCTCGCCACAGTCCCCCGCATCCGGAAAAGCGACCGCCGGCGGCAGATCCTTCTCCCACCTCGCCGCCAAGACCTGGAACACCCTCCCCACCAACCTCCGACAGACCCAAGACCTACTGGCCTTCAGAAGACTCCTCAAGACCTGGCTCTTCGATCAGTAGCAGCACCACCCCCCCTTCCCCCAGCGCCTTGAGACCCTCGCGGGTATGTAGTGCGCTTTATAAGTGACATGATTGATTGATTGATTGACGTCGTGGGACAGCTCGAATCCAGCTCCTGGTCGTCGTCGACGCCTCCTGCACCTCGTGGCTGAAGAGTTAAGACGACCGTCAACCTACCTGAAGCACTCGACATCGGTGGGCATCTGCTCATCGCCTTCCTGGTCACTGGCTAGTGACCCAGACTCTGTCCCCTCTGCTTTCAGGTTCTTCAGATCTTCGATCCACCTTTGGATCCACCCGAACACTTTCGACTTGGCCGCCAGCAGCACTTTGCAGCAGATCGCCATTGAAAGCGGCAGACGAAACCCGACCCGAAAGACACCTATGCACCCGGCTCCCCTGGGTGAGGTAACTCGAGTACTCCGGTGCTCCCGTGGGTATTGACACTAGAACAGCCTAGTTCTCAAAGGGTTTGCTCCAAGTCCTCCTCTAAGTGTCCCTTTTCTTTTAAATTCTAATCGCGACTTTCCCCATAGAAGTTAACGGCGATTCGCGGCTGTGTTCATACACTGCACGCGTCCCCGTGGGTCCCCTGTGTCACTACCTTGGGTGGTTCCTTGTGGTCCAAGCACTTCTACAGGCTCTAGGCCTTGTGTCTAGCTCAGTCGTGGTTCTTATACTACTTTATTGGTATATGGTTTGAGTACGTCCCTGGGGCTCAAACGTGTATTTGTGCTATTACTGTAGATAACTAACTTATAATTTATGTACTTCAAACTCTAGCCTCATAAAGAGACTAGAGGGTGTGTTTAGCTAATAAATACATATATTTTGAATATATACCTGGTGTGGTCCTCTTTCATTTGGTCACTCAAGAGATTATAGACTGGTAAAACAAGCTGCTTTACATTCCTTCAAGACTTAGCCTGAAGGCTGCTCTCCATAGCTACCACTAGGATAGCTTTCAATAAAGGTTGTCTTTAACCTATCTCCAATAAGGGGTTGTTTGGACTGGTGCAAGGTGCCCACTATAATTAGTGGACAGCATATGCCAGGCCAACTTCTCACATTGGTGTGCAGCGTGTGGGATTCCAGCTTGCTATTGTTTTACCAGATAATCTCAATTGAATTGATCAACTGAAAACCACTAAGGGTACCTAAGGTACATATAAATCAAGCTTAGTAATACAGTAAGTTCTACTGAACTTAGAGTTGTGTGTTAAACGATAGCACACCCTTTCTACAACTCAAGAGAGTTTAGTAGGCCACACTAGAGTAGGTAGTGCATACACCACACCTCACTAGTAATGTCTTCAAAGCCAGGACCCAGTGAGTCCTCGCCAGAAGCCAGTGGGCTTCTTCCCTCCAAGTATGATAAACTCCCATTCTTGGAATTGAGAGCATTATGCAATACTAGGAAGTTGAAGGCAGGCAAAAGTGCCAGCACCCAACACCTCAGGGAGGTGTTACTAGCTGATGATCTCAGCAGGCCCCTAGGGTCTGAAGGGGTAGGCAAAGAGGGTGGGGCAGAAGATGAGGAAGGGGCCAGGGGTGAAGAAACCCAGGCCCCCCTCTGAAACTGGCCAGGAAGGTGAAAATGACCTTGTCCTGGAAAACCCAATTCCTCCTGTGGAGGAGGAGGGGAGGATCAGACTGACCTCCCCTTTGTCCCCCAGGAAGAGTTATGAGTGTGCCCAGAAGGTCTAGGTCTCCTTCTCAGGAGTCTAACCACTCTGACACCTCAATAGGGACCTCTGTCTCCTCTCATAGGAGGGAATCCTCTCATGAGAGGAGAAAGAGACTGATTCAGTATGAGCAAGCCCAGCTTGAACTCAGAAAACAGCAATTGGCTATAGACAGGAGTCCCTAGATCTCTATAGAGAGAGACAAAAGTTGGGACTAGAGTCCCATGGTGGCAGCAGTTTCCCCAAAGATAGGGAAAGGTCTTATGACCATAGAAACCTGAGCAAGATTGTCCCTCCCTACCAGAGTGGGGATGACATCCACAAATGGATAACTGCTCTAGAGAGGGCCTGTAAAGTACAGAGGGTCCCTCAGGAGCAGTGGGCAGCAATCTTGTGGCTCTCCTTTGCAGACAAAGGTAGAGACAAGCTCCTCACTGTTAGAGAGGAGGATGCTGATAATTACAAAGTCTTGAAGAGTGCTCTAATTGATGGGTTTTGGCCTAACCACTGAACAATACAGGTTAAAGTTCAGGGATACCCAAAAGCACAGACTCAAGACTGGGTGGACTTTGTTGATTGTTCTGCCAAGGCTCTGGAAGGTTGGTTATTGGGCAGTAAGGTATGTGACTTCACAGGATTGTACAATCTGATCATGAGGGAGCAGATTCTTAATAACTGTCAAAATCAGCTGTTGCATCAGCACCTGGTGGACTCTGATCTGACCTCTCCCCAAGAATTGGGAAAGAAGGCAGACAAATGGGTCAGAACCAGGGTGAGGCAGAAGGTACAGAACCAAGGTGGTGACCCTAAGAAGCAAGATTCGAAAACCTCTGATAAGGGTGGGGAGAAGGGTAAAGATCAAAAGTCTTCACAAGACCCCCAAAAATCTTCTTCAGGTGGGGATTCACAGTCTACCAAAGGGAAAGGCCAAAGGAAACCATGGTGCAAGGTCTGTAAGCAAAGACCCACTGGACCAGTGATTGCACCAAGTCCAAAGACTCTATTCCAGCCCCCACCAATGCCCCTAAGGCACCTGCTCCCCCTAGTGCAGTTACAGTTGGTGGTGGGACTACCCAAGCCAAGGGTTTAGTAGGGTTGACCCTGGGTAAAGAGATGAGCTCTGACCTAGTCAGAGAACTCACTCAGGCTGTCCTAGTCTGTGATGGAGGCATGGATATGACCTCCTCTGTGAGTCCCAGTAATCTGGGCAAGTACAGACAACAGCCCTTAATCAATGGAAGAGAGGCTTTGGCATTTAGGGACACAGGGGCAAGTGTCACCATGGTGACACAAGACCTTGTGAATCCTGGGCAGATTTACTTGGTGAAATGTACCAAGTGACTAATGCTAGCAACGTCAGAACAGACCATACTCTGGCAGTTGTTAACTTCTCCTGGGGAGGGGTAACTGACCTTAAGAAGGTTGTGGTAAGTGCAGACCTACCCGTTGAATGCTTGCTTGGCAATGACTTAGAAACTTCAGCTTGGGCAGAAGTGGAGCTCAGGACCCATGCAGAAATGCTGGGCATCCCTGCAGATGTGTTTGCTGTGACCAGGTCACAAGCCAAAATGTCTAACACTGAACAGGCCTTGGATTCTGGAATAATGGACCAAGTGCCCTCCAAGAAGAGGAGTAGTAGGGTAAAGGCAGTGCCTTCCCCCTTGGCTCAGAAGGAAGATCAGTCTCTTGAGGGGATGATCTCAGTCCTGAGGAAGGAACTGTCCCAGAGGAGCTTGAACCTGACCAGGTTGAGTTCTTGGGGACAGGGGGCCCTTCCAGGGCAGATCTGAGCCAGGAGCAGCAGAGCTGCCCCTCTCTTGAACCCCTCAGACAGCAAGCTGCTGCTGAGGCTGCTGGGAAAGCTAGTGGTCCCCATACTGTGTATTGGGATGATGGACTCTTGTACTCAGAGTGTAGAGACCCCAAGCCTGGTGCCACCAGGAGGTTGGTTATACCTCTGAAGTTCAGGGGCTTCCTATTGACCCTAGCCCATGACATTCCCTTAGCAGGTCACCTGGGCCAGAACAAGACTTGGGACAGAATTGTCCCTCACTTTCACTGGCCCCACATGTCTGAAGACACCAAGGAGTTTTGTCGCTCCTGTGTAACCTGCCAGGCCAGTGGCAAGGCAGGTGGCACTACAAAGGCCCCCTGATACCACTACCTGTGGTGGGGGTTCCCTTTGAAAGGGTGGGGATTGACATTGTTGGTCCCATGGATCCCCAAACAGCATCTGGGCACAGGTTTATCCTGGTGGTAGTGGATCATGCCACCAGGTACCCAGAGGCTATTCCCCTTAGGACCACTACAGCACCTGTGGTGGCAAGAGCCCTCCTGGGAATTTTCTCAGAGTGGGCTTCCCTAAGGAGGTTGTATCAGACAGGGGTGCTAACTTTATGTCTGGATACTTAAAAGCAATGTGGAAGGAGTGTGGAGTGACTTACAAGTTCACCACACCCTATCACCCACAATGCAATGGTTTAGTTGAGAGATTCAACAAAACCTTGAAGGGCATGATTAAAGGGCTCCCAGAAAAGCTTAGGCGAAGATGGGACATACTCTTGCCCTGCCTTTTATTTGCATACAGGGAGGTGCCTCAAAAGGGGTTGGCTACAGCCCTTTTGAACTTTTGTTTGGTCACCCTGTCAGGGGTCCATTGTGCTTGGTGAAGGAAGGATGGGAGTTACCTCTCAAGCCCCCAAAGCAAGACATAGTGGACTATGTACTTGGTCTCCGCTCCCGGATGGCTGAGTATATGAAAAGGCAACTAAAAACCTTGAGGCTAGCCAGGAACTTCAAAAAGCCTGGCATGACCAAAAGGCTGTACTGACTGTTTACCAGCCAGGACAGAAGGTGTGGGTGTTGGAGCCAGTGGCCCCAGCAGCTCTCCAAGACAAATGGAGTGGACCCCATACCATTGTTGAACAGAAGGGTGAGGTTACCTATTTGGTGGACCTAGGAACACCCAGGAGTCCCACAGGGTTCTCCATGTCAACAGGTTAAAACCATATGTGGACAGGGCAGACATGGGCTTGCTCATGGCTACTGATGAGGACAGGAGGAAGAGAGTGACCCACTCCTGACCTGCTCTCACAGAACCCTGATGATGGGTCAGTGGATGGTGTAGCCTTGGCAGGCAGCCTCACTACCCAGCAGCAGACTGATTGCAGACAGGTGCTCAATCAGTTCAGACACATATTCTCACTGACACCCAGTCAGACTACCTGGTGCACTCATGAAGTGGACACTGGGGACAGTCTGCCTATTAAAAATAAGATTTATAGGCAACCTGACCATGTCAGGGACTGTATCAGGACAGAAGTCCAGAAGATGTTGGATTTGGGAGTTATTGAACCCTCAGATAGCCCTTGGGCTAGTCCAGTGGTCCTTGTGCCAAAACCTCACACCAATGGTGGGAAAAGAGAGATGAGGTTTTGTGTGGACTACAGGGGTCTCAATGCAGTCACTAGGACTGATGCCCATCCAATACCAAGGGCAGATGAGCTAATAGACACTTTGGCCTCAGCCAAGTATCTAAGCACATTTGACCTGACAGCTGGCTACTGGCAGATCAGACTAGCTGATGATGCAAAGCCAAAGACAGCATTCTCAACCCCTAGTGGGCATTATCAATTTGTGGTGATGCCCTTTGGTCTGAAGAATGCACCTGCCACTTTTCAGAGGTTGGTGAATACAGTCCTTACAGGTCTGGAAGCCTATAGTGCAGCATATCTAGATGATATTGCTGTCTTTAGCTCCACCTGGGAGGATCACCTGGTCCACCTCAGAAATGTTTTACAGGCCCTGCAGAAAGCAGGCCTGACTATCAAGGCCACCAAGTGCCAGATAGGGCAGAGTCAGGTTGTGTACCTGGGCCACCTTGTGGGTGGAGGCCAGGTTCAACCACTGCAGAGCAAGATCCAGACCATCATGGACTGGACTGCTCCAACTACCCAGACTCAGGTGAGAGCCTTCTTAGGCCTGACTGGGTACTATAGGAGATTTGTCAAGGGGTATGGATCAATAGTGACACCCCTGAATGACTTAACTTCCAAGAAAATGCCCAAAAGGTTCAGTGGACAGTTAGCTGTCAAAAGGCATTTGATGACCTAAAGCAGGCCATGTGCACTGCTCCCATTCTACAGAGTCCTGATTACTCCAAGAAGTTCATTGTTCAAACAGATGCATCTGAATTGGGGGTAGGGGCTGTACTGTCACAATTGAATGATGAAGGTCAGGATCAGCCAGTAGCTTTTATTAGCAGAAGGCTGAGCCCTAGAGAGAAACGTTGGTCAGCCATTGAGAGGAGGCCTTTGCTGTGGTCTGGGCTCTGAAGAAGTTGAGGCCATACTTGTTTGGTACTCACTTCCTTGTTCAAACAGACCATAAGCCCCTCTTATGGCTAAAACAAATGAAGGGTGAAAACCCCAAACTGCTTAGGTGGTCCATTTCCCTACAGGGGATGGACTTCACAGTGGAACATAGACCTGGGAGTAACCATGCCAATGCAGATGGACTCTCTAGGTACTTCCACTTAGAACATGAAGACTCAACTGGGCAAGGTTAGTTTAATGTCCCTACGTTTGGGGGGTTGTGTAGGAGAGTAGGATCTGCTTCACATGGGTACCCTACTTTTTGCTGATGCTTCACTGTTTTTCGACCTTAGTCTGGCTGGGGCCCTGCTAATCAGAACCCCAGCCTAGCTGCTTCCTCTCTAAAATGGTTTCCATGTGCCTTAGGCACATCTCTGATTGGAATCTGGAGTGCCCTTATAAGTCCCTAGTATATGGTATACTATGTACCCAGGGCATAGGTACCTCAGAGGCCTACCAGGGGCTGCAGCATGTATTGTGCCACCCCTGGAAGGCCATCCAAAATGACACCACAGGTCTGCTACTGCAGCCTGGGTAAGGTGGTGCATGCACCCCTTACTGTGATATAGGCTACCTATATCACTACATACACTACACACATATAAACCTATAAGTCACTCCTATGGCAGGCCTTATCAATCCTGAAGGCAGAGTGCGTGGTTCCTATGTGAGAGGGTGCCCCTGCATGAGCTGGGCCCCTCTGCAGCGTTCGGAGACCCTTCTCTGATGCTGTTTGTAGTGCAGCCCGACCATATACTCTTAAGCGCATTATAACCTCGCGTTAAATGCTAACTTTGGGATGGCTGCACGGAAACATGTCGTGTTTGGTGTCAAACATCTTGGAATACTACCCCCCACCAGTTCTGGCGGCGGGGGTAGCATTCCACCCTTCTAGAGGGAGAGACATGTACACACCGGTATACCCGGTACTGACTTTCCAGAGCCCTGGCATCACAAAATGGATGCCGCTGCCACGAGACACGAGTCTGGCCTCCTGCTGCTGACCGAAACTCCGGCAGGGGAGGCCTGGACAATAGGTTTCCTGTCCCAGGGAGGTGTAACCACCTCCCCAGACAGGATAGTGTGTATTGGGGCTGGGCGGGAGCACTCTCTGGTGCTTTGAAGTCCTGCACTGGGGGCACATTTGGTGTCCCTGTGCATACCCCAGTTCAAACCGGCTCAGGGGCTTCCAGCCCCTGCTCTGGCGCGAAACTGGACAAAGGGAAAGGGTGTAACCACCCCTCTGCCCTGACCCTCCCATAGAGTGGGGCCACAGAGTATGTCCAACCCCCTACCTTAGTATAAGTATGGGACCCCAGTCCTTAGGACTTTAGATTTACCTGGACGAAACTCTGACACAGAATCCTGGACCTTCGACGCTCTACTTTAAGATTAGAGGACTGAAGAATCTCCCTTGGGGTCAAGGAGTGACTCCCCTGCTTGGCAGGCACCAAAGAAGCAATTGTCCGGTCTGCATCGCTGAAGCTCCCGTTGGACGCCGAAGTCTTTGCATCACCAGAGGTGGATTTCCAGACTTCCCCGAGGCTTCCCTGAGTTCCCAGCAAAGCTGAGGCCCGTAGCTGTCGTGGGTAACGTGAAACCGTGACCACTGGACACCGATCGCATTTGCAAGTGCATCCTCTTCTGGGTCTCCCACAAAGTCGTGCTTTGGGCTCCGAGTAGCCCCAGCCTCCAGCACCAACTGCACTGAAGATCACTGGCCTCCACTCCACAAGTGTCCTGTGAGCCAGCTCCACGTGCATCGACTCGAGGCTCCTTCGTGGTCGCTAGTCCGTTGGCTAGTAGGCCCTCCCGAAGGCCAATCCTTTTATGCTTGGGCTCCCTGGTTGCTCCAGGCGTGCCCTGACTTACCCTTGCTGGGTGAGTCCCACAGACCTTGCTGGTCTGCAACATCGTCCTTCTTCCATTTCCACGAGACTTGCCGTTGCCAAGGCTTGTTGGGTCCAATCCAGTCGCCGATACCCCTGCAATCGACAGACGTCATGGGACAGCTTGAATCCAGCTCCTGGTTGTCGTCGACGCCTCTTGGACCTCGTGGCTGAAGAGTCAAGACGACCGTCAACCTACCTGAAGCACTCAACATCGGTGGGAATCTGCTCATCGCCTTCCTGGTCACTGGCTAGTGACCCAGACTCTGTCCCCTCTGCTTTCAGGTTCTTCAGATCTTCGATCCACCTTTGGATCCACCCGAACACTTTCGACTTGGCCGCCAGCAGCACTTTGCAGCAGATCGCCATTGAAAGCGGCAGCGAAACCCGACCCGAAAGACACCTATGCACCCGGCTCCCTGGGTGAGGTAACTCGAGTACTCCGGTGCTCCCGTGGGTATTGACACTAGAACAGCCTAGTTCTCAAAGGGTTTGCTCCAAGTCCTCCTCTAAGTGTCCCTTTTCTTTTAAATTCTAATCGCGACTTTCCCCATAGAAGTTAACGGCGATTCGCGGCTGTGTTCATACACTGCACGCGTCCCCCGTGGGTCCCCTGTGTCACTACCTTGGGTGGTTCCTTGTGGTCCAAGCACTTCTACAGGCTCTAGGCCTTGTGTCTAGCTCAGTCGTGGTTCTTATACCACTTTATTGGTATATGGTTTGAGTACGCCCCTAGGGCTCAAACGTGTATTTGTGCTATTACTGTAGATAACTAACTTATAATTTATGTACTTCGAACTCTAGCCTCATAAAGAGACTAGAGGGTGTGTTTAGTAATAAATACATATATTTTGAATATATACCTGGTGTGGTCCTCTTTCATTTGGTCACTCAAGAGATTATAGACTGGTAAAACAAGCTGCTTTACATTCCTTCAAGACTTAGCCTGAAGGCTGCTCTCCATAGCTACCACTAGGATAGCTTTCAATAAAGGTTGTCTTTAACCTATCTCCAATAAGGGGTTGTTTGGACTGGTGCAAGGTGCCCACTATAATTAGTGGATAGCATATGCCAGGCCAACTTCTCACATGTGTAACATAACATTTCTACATGTCCTACTATTAAACATCTTGCACACTGCCTTATGGGTAGTTAGAACTACTTATGTTGGCTTATTAATAATTAAAAGGAAAGTTTAAACCTGTCAAAAGGGTTTATTTGGACAGGTCGAAATACACTTTAAAAGCTGCTTTAGACAGACTACAATGGCAGGCCTGAAGTCATGTTTAACACTGTCAGTGTATAGGATGGCACAATTGGTGCTGTAGTCCACTGGTGACATTTAACTTACAGCCCTGGACTTTGTACCATTAACAAGAAACGTATAGGTACGTTAAATAAACCAATTAGGGGTATACCAATTTCAGTATGTTAAAAGGAGGCACACAGGCACTTTACCACTGATTATCAGAAATAAAGTGCACAACGTTCTACTGCCATCAAAACAAGGCAAAACCCTAGAGGTACACTACACAAGAGAAGGTCATTTTCTACACTGTTGCATATGCAACGAGTGTGAACTGATCTTGGGAAGGAACAGGGAGCAGGTGTCAGTGCCATGGCAAAGATTAGAGAAGGATCCACGCTGCTTGTAGCCAGGAAGCAGGCACAAATGCTGCAGAAACAGGAGCAATCCCATGTGTAGCTTAGAAAATGACACTCAAGAAGGGGGAAAATGAGCAGGAAAGTTTGACATGTGAAGGTATAGGTGTAGCATGGGTGCTGTGGTTATTCCCAGCAGTCTTACTAATTTTAACATATGTTAATTTAAATACAAGTAATTTTCATTTCAAATAGTATAATGTTTTTATCATGTTATATTAATCTAAATCTACAACGTTCTTTTAAAGATGTGGCATTCATTTCAGCAGGTTTCGAATTTCAACATTTCATGCATCAAATCGATGTGTGCCATATATATTTCTTCGTTTAGTAAATTCAGTACAATATTCATTTGAAGGTTCCTAACATACATTTTACTTTGAGTGAATGGTGTTTTAGCGTATCATATTATTTTCAGTGTATTTGTTGTCCATTTCGGCAACTGTTAACTTAAACTGAGGTGCATAATTAGCAGAAAGTCACACAGTGCAGCAAGTCACTTTGCTGCGCTGTGTTGTGTAACAGGGAAAGGTCAGGAATGTGCCTTATTTAAAAGATAATGGTGCATTCCTGCCTTTGTCCCTGCCCTGGTACCGTTTTGGCTGCCTGGTGCCGATGGCGAATGCAGCACACATAGAAAGAGGAAGTAACAAGGAAAAATAAAGATATTTCTCCTCGTTACAGCTCCCTGGAGAAGGCGTATCTTTCTGGCTCATTTCTAGTCTACTACTTTTGGTAAATTTAGGACTACATCAAAAACCATGGGAGTTGCATGGATAAACCCCCACAATGCCCAGGGAATACCTTCCCAGGGCAGATTAAAGCAATGCAGCGATTTGCGCTGTGTTGCGTTACTCCAAATTTATGAAGTCACTCAGGGCCATGCAATGTGGGACTTGCGTGGCTTCATAAATCCCGTTTTGGGCTCGCATCTCACTTGCACCATGTTGCGTGGTGCAAGTGCGACGCAACCCCTTTTATAAATATGCCCCTGAATATATACATTTCAGTGCGTATCATTCCTTCCCATGGGGATCATAGTCGTTTTAATGTGGTAATATTAATGTCAAAGTATTTTATACTCAATTTGGTGCATGTCTTAGCCACACCTCAGTAGATACCATAATAGTTCTTTTGCTGACATTTGCTTTGGCATACATACATTTATGTAATCAGACTAAGCAAAATTCCTCCATTACACAATCATTTCATATGTACTTTTCAGCATGGCAAACTCTAGGTCTATGTTCTGAAACCCTGATTTCATCCAATTTCTATTTTACGTGACAAAAGCAGATAAAATAATAAAGCTATCTTAAGTATACGGCATTTGATGTGAATAACGTACTTTTGGCAGGTCTATTTCCGTAACAGACGGTAACCTTTACATATGTGCCAAGCTCAAGCAAATACGAATAGATTTATTCATAACATATACTGTAGCCAGGAAACTTAATTGGTAATACGCGTTGTACATATACACAGCTTTTTTAAAAACTGCGGTACAATTTGTCCAGATTTTGTTAATACCATCTGTTCAATTCTTGTTAAGATACAGTTTTTATAAATTCAAATCAAGGCATCAATTCCATTTCACATTTTCATCTTTCATTTTTAGCGTTATTGTATTCAGCAAATGCGTTAGTATCAGCATAAACCAATGGGTCATAATATGAAGTGATGCAGTACTCCCAAGCGCTAAAAAGAAATGTGAAAAATAAAACAAACAGAAAAGGATGATGCGACCATCGGCGGTCGGATGAGGAAGTTCTAGCCAGAGCGACCATGTTCTCAGCTCACAAGGAAATCAACCTCCTTTGCTTCAGGCGTCAGGAACCGCGGGATTGTTTTCCTCAGTCCTGGAGAATGGCCCAAATGTCTTAATGGAAGACGGGAAAACCTTTAGCCCATGGCCTAGTCCTTTCCACTTCTGTGCAGGGCCCTTGCAGCATAAACGCGAACGTGGAGCCTTGGCTCACAACAGCTCATGTCCCAAAATAATGGTAGTTGGGCCCAAGGTAACTGGATCCTTAAACTGAGTGTAGGCCCCGCAGCTTTGAGGGGAACCGGGCACAAGAAATGCATAATTCTCTGGGTGCTGGTTAGCTTCACATAAACCAGCTACTAAAAAACAGTCATTGTGGCATCTTTAGGACCTACAAGCATTCTATAATATTCATTGCATAGTTTCAGCAATCCTCACACTTCTAGTTATAGTATGAGATACAGAGAGACTCTGGAGAAACCGGAAATGATCCTGCTAATGGCAGTGGCACAGACAATGCTTTATAGTACATGTTCATATAAGATGCAATAGAACAACAATCAATGTTGAGGCATCATGGTCACCAACCCAATTATCACTGCATACAACTGGAAATTTACATCACTCCACTTTTGTGGGGAGACTTACCAAACAAATAGCCAAACATTCTACATTGAAAGCCGGATAACCCCTGGCTGGCACAGCATAGCTAAATATTTGGGGTCGCCTATAGATGGCCAATTATTATATGCAAAAAGGTGAGGTGATACCGGAGAATATCTAGGATGCAAATACCCTGAAGCTAAAGAGGTGCCCCACTGGGCATAAGTATGACTTCTTTATTCCCCCCACCATGATAAACAAATATTTTAAACAGTAGTTGGGGGCACAATCTGACATGAGTTTAGTCCACAGGACCTCCGTTGGACACCACCATAATACAGCATTTGAACCAAGGGGCATAATTACAAACAAGCCTTGAGCACAGCATCAAGGAAGGCTTACAGATGCATAAAACTGAATTCTTTTTACATAGAAGAGTTACAGAAAAACGTTTGGAATGCCACCTTGACATAAAACTTGCAGAACATCTACGGGCACAAAAATAATGTTCAGAGGCATTGTTGGTCACCCTAAATGCAGGAGTACATTTTGAATTGTTCAATTTGAACATCAATTAAAGGTAGTCAGGTTAAACCTGGGCATGTTCTTTTACGATTTCTACGGATGACAGGGATTTCATGGAGCATGATTTATCAAATAGCAGATTTAAATATATTTTGAAATTGTAACACTTTTTCCACAAACATCAGCTTATGTGTTCTGAAAATGAACACATTTTCATCTCTAATACACACTTTTCGATTTTGGCATGCATATATTAATTTGAACATGCAAAAGCTTCTAATTTAGTAGGCTGGGCTTACAGACAGGAGAGCTACCAGTACCTCGCCAGCTGCTTTTTGGAGGTGCCTGTTTAAAGGCAATACCGCTTATGTTATTTACGACGAGGAGAACCTTTTCTGCTACAATATGATTATGGCTTAGTTAGGTTTCCATTTTTTGTAGACTTGGCTACAGCCCCCCTCTCTGCAACAATCCATACAAACTACTTTACATCCAGTAACTGATGAAAGCTATATTCTTTAAACAAATGCATTCACAAAATGTGGGTACTGTGAACCCCGATCAAAAAAAGATATAAGAAAGATATGCAGTCTGTTACAGAAGGAAAGGTCATGTTTTGGAGAAATTTGCTTAATACCTCCACATGCTATATAAGTTCATTTTTTTATTCACGCTTAAGCCAATGTCCTCTTGCTGTGGATGCACACATAGCGCACAATGGCTTAACCTCCTTCAGTCATTGGCTTGAGTGAATCAGGCGACTTTATTTTTCTGCTCTTCAAATAGGCCAATCACATTTAGGGTCAGTGTAGGAAATTGGATTATTGTTTAGGTTAGGCAACTGCCCACCTCAAGGAATAATCACAACTCAAGTCATGGTGCACCATTAAAGTCACTAAATTAAACGGAGCTCAAAACCCACCAATACCCAATCCTGGTTGGCTGTGGCACAAAGCAGACTGGATTAACTTAGGGCAATGTGTAATTTATGCACTGCTCAATCAGTAGTAAAGTCAAACACAAAAAAATAAAAATCCAAAATCAAATTAGAAAAATAAGGTAAATTAAATAAACAAAATGACACCAAAACAACAAAAATCCAATTAGGGTGAACAAGACATATGTTTTGGAAAAAAAAATCTAAGTAGAAATTACGCCAAGAAAAAGTAAATCAGCAATGATAGTTATTGGCTGTGGTAGACCAGGACCAAGGTGTGATTTCAGGCCAATCACAATGAGGCCCAGGTCGCTTCCACCAAATGAATTGGTCCCTGAGGAAAGTGTCCAAGTCAAAATGTTCAAAAAAAGTTTCTAAGTCTCACTAGTTTGGAGGAAAAATGTTCAAAGGTTTCTAAACTTTGTTCTGTTGCCCAAACAACCACAGGAGTGTATTTATAAAGCTCCTAGGACCTCAGGGGAGAGACTTGGAGACTTACAGGGTTTCAGGTGGAGACTAACAGCAGGGTCCAATCAAGGTCCAATAGCCACTGACTAGCTGGGTACCTCCAGTAAAAGGCCTCTTGCAGCTTGATGTGTCCTTGTAGCCACACAGAAGGTCAGCCACCTAATCCTTGGAGCCCACTTCTTTGCCCTTGGAGCAAGGGGAAGCAGGTCATGTCATTCAGGGCTCCTTAGGTCCAAGACAGCAAGTCCAGTTTATTTTCTTCCACAGGTCCAGCAAGTGCTCTGATGGGGTGCAACATTTAGGTATGGCACTAGGCTATTTGGGAGGGAGGGAGGGGTGGGGGAGCGGTGACTGCTGGGCACACTTTAACCAAAGGGAATAAAGTTCCCAGGGGAACCCCTACCCATTTTTTCAGAAGTAAATTTGGGTCTTTGGGCTGTGGGTGTGTAGGGGGAGTGCATTATGGTAATCACATCCACATCCAACACTGAAATCCAGTTTGAAACAGGCACTGTACCTACAATAAATCGGAACACAGGAGTCTGGTAGGAGGAAAGCAGGGTCCTTCAGCAACCAGACAGGGGATGCACAAGAATTGGCCTGGCATCCTGTTCTCTTGCTTTTAAGTGAACCAAAGTGTTACATGTGGCTCAATGGACCTGTCAGGCATGATTTGACACTGGTGTCATTGGAATACCCACAGTGCCCACCCTGCATATTATCATGAGCTCAGAGGAGTCATCTCAATTCAATTCAATTTTTTTTTTATTATGATTTGGAGCTCCTAAGAGTTCCACATAAAAATATACGAATAAAAGGCTCTGATTTAACTAATCATCCAGAGCTATAATAACAGTAACAAAAAGAAAATACATATAAACACATATAAAAATACAAATATTAGACCAATTTCACGATTCTATTGGAATACTGACAATACAGTTTGGGTCAAGCTGTACCGTTAAAAACTCTAAAACTTTAACTTCATTATACAACATCTTAAAATTCTATATATAATATAAGTACAAGGTATATGCAGAGACTTAACGGTTACAGATTTCATTGTACATACTAAATTCATAAGAGCGTACAAGACAATTGAAAGTGCAAATGCAAATATAATATCAATATCAAACATCCTGTAACAATTTCTATTAAAGATAAAAGATGAACTTTGCTCAGACGGACCCCAGGGAAGAATACAAGCAATAGCCTAAAAGATGCAGAATACATTCATTATGCAATGCAGTCTACATAGCAGCATACATGATATCAAAAGTGCAAGTGCGTGAGTGCTATACCAATTTCATTCATCCTTTGATCCTTTAGGGAGCCAACTAACTAGGGAGGTGTAGTTCAGATTGTACCATTAGATTCTATAACATCTTTGAATATATAATACGAGGACCCTGCAATTTTAATTATGTAATATGCAATGAATATTGTCCACAAAGGACCCTCTTCAGCATACCACAGCCAACTTCTTCACGTTAGTTCTTATCTAAAATATATTTAAAAATTGTTTTAAAAAATATAAATTTTAAAACACAGATGTTCAGAGAGGGTGGGGGCAAAAGGAAATTTCAGGCCTCCTTGGCTGTGGCGATGTTATATTTTAAATACAATGGCCTCAGCAATTGACGTCGTAATGGTTGTAATAGGTGACAGAAAATAAAACCTGTACCCAGCTTCCATATAGGTGACAAAGTCTGTCCTGCCAGGCTAATTCCTCCCAAGCCCCTGTTATAATTCATAGGGGCAGCAGATTCATCCTTATCAACAGGATATTTCTGTGCACTCTGTGGGGAGATTCCATACAACATACGGTTGAGGTTGTTTATAAATACTGCTCCCAACTATTGTATCATTGCTGGAATTACCTAAGCACAGGCAGTATCTCTTTTACGACTGACTTCATAAATGATCTTTATGATTAGCATTTTCAGTGCTTGTTTTGTAAGGAGCCTACGCTACTAAGCCCAATTCCAAATAAGTCTGCCGCTTTCACATAGTTCCTAAAAACAACGTTTTTCCCCCTTCAGGCTTGCAAATATTTCCTGCCTTAGCGATGCCCGTAAAGGGTTCTCAGTGCTGTTCAGTAAGGCATTACTCCATCTCAAACATGCAGCCATGGCGAAAACATAGGTCGAGAGGAGCCCAAATTCAAGCCGGATCGCCGCTGTGGGGGCTGCTCAGTTCAAATTAGAGATCTGGTGCCAAATACGCCCCTCTACCTTCTCAAAATAACACCACTGCTGTTCGTCCACTAGTTCACAAGCGTAACTCAGTGCGGGTGGGATTTTAATTTTGTATACTGATAAAAACGTGTGCAAAGTGTCTTTGCCTGCAACATTTGTAAAATCTACCAATTGCGCATGCCTGAGATATTGCCTTACTTTGGCATTGGTCAGTATGATCACTGCTAGAGCATCTGCTTGTAAAAATTCTTCCCAGGTAGGGGTGCAATTTCACTACATCAATTTCATCTTTCCCCAGGAACCAATGCATATTTTTCCTAACTGAGTCATCTCTACCCTTTCAGGACAACTCATTAGTGCTACTGGGAGGAATTTTGCACCTCTTTCCAGGCTGGGAGTTGCTAGAGAGTTAATGAAAATTAGCCCACAGGAACTTTAGGCAGGGGTATATATTATAATATTTTTTTTAAACTCTAACTTCACCATTCAATTGGATTTTAAATAACTATTAGAAATAGCTATTTAAATGTTTTCTAGCTGGTCCCATTTACCAAGATACAGTATTAGTATTTTAGGTTCTACTCTAAATTTCTACATAGGACAGCTAGGCCTGCCACAGTGAAAATAGCACTTATAGGGCATTGTCCCCATAGGGGCATAGTAATATTTAATTTTCTACGTTTCCCACTTTTAAATACCATACCTAGTGGGCTACAAGGTCATCATAGGGGTGACTTATTAATATTTAAACAGGAGGTCTTATCTGTGAAAAAGTGTTAATTTGACAGGTCAACCAACACGTTGTACACAGCAGCAGTCAGGCCACACAGGGTAGAGCTGAAGCCATGTTTGCACTGCCATTTAACTTTCAGGGCCTGGGGGCATTTTCTACACCCTTTACAAGGGATGTACAGGTGAATTAATTTTGGCAATCAAGAACAAGCCAATTTAACAACAGTTAAAAGAGGGAAAAGAGGGACTTATTCCTGGTTATGAGGGGTAAAGTGTACAGAGTTCTAATGCCAGGTAAAGTAGTGATCAGTAAAAGCAAAAACATTCAGGGTGACCTCACAGAAAAGGCTGATTAGCTACAGTCAGTCCAAAGCATTTCGTAGATGTTAACATTTTTGAGAAAGGTGTTCCTCTGCACGCACTGTAATAGCCTATCTTTATACCAACTGTTTGCAATGCGGTTCCATGCAAATATTTGTTACCATCCTACATGGAAGAAGAGTCTGCCTTGCTGGGATTTTACTCACTAGCACGCCACATGTTGTCAGTCACATGAGTATAGCTGAGTGAGCCATCCCTATCTGCTTATGACTGACAGACAAAGCAATCCCCACCCACCTCCAGTGTTAATGAATGTATGGCTCAAGGAAGGAGAAAGTCCATGTCACCATGCAACGTGGCGTTTCCACGTAGAATGCATTTAGGAAATCCTTCTGAGTGCAGCGCACATGAAAATTACTCTCTAGAAATTAATTAAGCAATTCTTCATATACAGGCAGGTTCCTCAAAGTTCAGAATGAGGAACAAATAAACAGTTTTTCATATTAGTGGAAGCACCTCTAGCATTAATTTAATTGGGTAAAGCCTCTTTAACCAGTTCATTTTCATACACCTTGATTGTCAGCTTTACCCTTCCAAAAATAGGTAGAAGTATGCTCAATCTGGAAAGGACTTTTTGGATGCGAGTTTCAACTTTATCAAGGTAACATTTCAACACTTACTACAGTGCAGCGTCAGGGCCGCCAGTAAGCATGGGCCGTGCGGGCAGCAGACCAGGACCCAGCACTCAACCCATCAACATGGGGCCCTGCACCAGTGCGCCCCAGCCCCGTACACCGGCCCTCTTGTGCCCCCTGCTGATGTGAGTGAGATGTCTCGTTGCAATTAGTCCCATGGGAGGAGACTACCTCCTGTAGACGTCACAGCCATGGTGAAGCACAGCGAGGCCGAGGGGAGACCCCTACTATGGTTTGTGCTGCAATCGGACACCCTGTCCTGCTGCCAACACAGATGCAACATGCAAACAAGCCCATTGTCCTTCGTTTTAGCTCCTCAGCTGTATTATCCCTTGCAGATAAGTAACTCTCACAATTTCTGCCTTTTATGAGTTGTAAAGGTGTTTTTGTAGGTGGTTGAGAGGGAGGAGCTGCAGCACAGGCGTGGTCTGTTAAAAGCAGCTTCAGGAGCAGGGACATCTATTCAGATGCAAACAGCCCGAGTGTGTGAATGAATCCCATGCTGGGGACATGTACTGGGAGTAAGCCCTCTGTGTATATTTCCTCCATTAAGCCTGTTTCAAAGTACTATCAAACTGTTAGATCAGTTCATGGAGATACAGGGAGATTTTCTTTACCCAGGATCAAACAGTTTCTTAAATTATTAGACCCAAGACTGCAACACACTGCTAATTCTGCTGTTAAAGCTATACTTTGCATTTTGGAGAATAAGTCACGTGACTTGGTACTCCCCCTCCACCCCCCAGTAATGTGTAGTACATTTTGTTAACCACACACTTACTATCATCTTTTGACTTGAATCTAAATACTCCCAATCTTTCCAAAAAGGGATCGGATGAATAAGATTAAAAAGAGTAGTTGCCCAAAAGCACGCAATTTAGCAGAATGAGATGCCAGGAATAACAAGCATTGGCATAGCCAATAGGTCTCGCCTTTGGGGCCTTATAAGTGTTTAGCCAGAGCTATTGACTTTGCCAATGTCTTCAAGCTGTGCTGTAGAGAAGTGTGGCTGCTGTGCGGCATGCTGAAAAGTTATAATAAAAAGTGTCAGAAGCATTTTTGTTCCTTTATATATGACCAAGAAGGCATTATGTAAAAGTGAACGACCATATTAAAAAGTATTTACAATAAAAATGTCCTCAGTTTTCTTTTGTTCTTGCAATGCTGGCAACTTGTTTCTGCCTATTGCAATGGTTGTTTGTTAAAGCTTTTTTAGAGGGGGCATAAACAATCGGAGGGTGAAGGTTGGGAACTAGTACCTGTATTATAACACTAGCAGTGGCCAGACGCTAGGGGAGAATCAACAGATGCCAGATTCCGAGAGCAGGCTGAGGTGGTGCTGAGTGATGCTGAGGTGGTAGTGGTGGTGGTGACTGTTGCGGAGACGATGCTGAGGTGATGCTGAATGATACTCAGGTGTTGCTGAGTGATGGTGCTGAGTGATGCTGTGGTGGTGCTGAGTGATATTGTCTTGGCGCTGATTGATGCTGTGGTGGTGCTGAGTGATATTGTCTTGGCGCTGAGTGATGCTGTGGCGGCGCTGAGTGATGCTGTGGTGGCGGTGAGCGATGCAGTGGCGGTGCTGAGCGATGCTGTGGTGGTGCTGAGCGATGCTGTTGCGGCTCTGAGCGATGCTGTGGTGGTGCTGAGCGATGCTGTGGTGGCGCTGAGTGATGCTGTGGTAGCGCTGAGTGATGCTGTGGTGGCGCTGAGTGATGCTGTGGTGGCGCTGAGTGATGCTGTGGTGGCGCTGAGCGATGCTGTGGTGGCGCTGAGCGATGCTGTGGTGGCGCTGAGCGATGCTGTGGTGGTGCTGAGCGATGCTGTGGTGGTGCTGAGCGATGCTGTGGTGGTGCGGAGTCATCCTGTGGTGGTGCTGAGTCATCCTGTGGTGGTGCTGAGTGATGCAGTGTTGGCCCTGAGTGATGATGTGGTGTCGCTGAGTAAAGCTATGGTGGTGCTGAGTGATGCTGTGGTGGCGCGGAGTGATGCTGTGGTGGCGCGCAGTGATGCTGTGGTGGCGCGGAGTGATGTTGTGGTGGCGCTGAGTGATGGTGTTGTGGCGCTAAGTGATGCTGTGGTTGTGCTGAGTAATGCTGTGGTTGTGCTGAGTAATGCTGTGGTTGTGCTGAGTAATGCTGTGGTTGCACTGAGTGATGCTGTGGTTGCACTGAGTGATGCTGTGGTTGCACTGAGTGATGCTGTGATGGCGTTGAGTGATGCTGTGATGGCGTTGAGAGATGTTGTGTTGGTGCTGAGTGATGCTGTGCTGGCTCTGATTGATGCTGTGCTGGCTCTGATTGATGCTGTGGTTGTGCTGAGTGATGCTGTGGTGTTGCCGAGTGAGAGATAGAGTGAAGATATAATGCCCAATTAGAGAGGGTGGTGAGATAGAAAGAGAGAGAAAGGGTGTACATAGAATAAAGAGTGGAGCGGGATAGAGAGAGAGAGAAAGAAGGGGAGAGAGAGTGAATGAAGGAGTTTGAAAGAGAAACAGATAAAGGGGTGAGAGAGAATGAAAGGCTAAAAAGATAGAGAGGGGAGAGTTAATTAAGTAGAGAGAATTAGAGAGGAGAGAGAGAGAAGGAGAGAGACAATAAGAGTGGGGGGTGTGGAGTTTAAATAGAGTGAAGAAGTGATGCGGAAAAGTAACCTTAAATATAGCTTTGTGCTTTGCGCGAATAAATATTTAAAAAACAAACAGTGAGAGACAAAAATACTGCTAATTAGGCTGTGACTCCCAATATAAAACAAATAGCGATATAAGGTGAAATCAACCCACCGAAGCAATATTTCTAACTAGACAAAAAATAGCTTGCATTTCAATGCTAATCGCTGTTGTTTTACATGTGACTGTAGTCCAGGGCCCTCAGTTGGTAATGTGAGCTGCTGCTGCGATTGAAACATCAGAGTCCAGAGAGTTAATGAGCCATGACGAGGAAATGAGGAAGAGATAGGAAACCCAGATGCCAGCTGCGCGTGCACACCATCGTGAACTCAAGCTGGTGGCCAGCCGAAATCCAGTGTTTTCTTCTTCCAAAACCCACTTACTAAAACTCTCGGCCAGACCAGCGCAAGCGCTGGTGCAGGCCGAGACCTAAAAAACACATCCCCAGGCTCCACATTTGAACTATTCCACTCGACCACAACTGGTGGCAAGGCCACGGAGCTGCCCTTCCCAGAGAATCGGCACTATGGCTTTAGAATTCAGTCTTTATTTCCTGCATTTCAGGTGAAGTGGCAAAGCAGAGATTAGAGGTCTACTACCCCAGTTCCATGACAAAAATTACCCAATTGACCAGGTCCTGTGGCACTGGGCAGTATGCGTAATAGATACTGGTATTTACGATTGGTGCTTTAAAGCTTAAAACTATTTCATTCCATTTGGATACCAGAGATGTTCGTTTTATAGTTTACTCTTGGAGGTGGTAAAGGGATTAGAGCGCAAATGCAGTGTGAATATTAATCACAACTTATGTCCTCAATCTCTTGCGGAGTTATCTTTTAAAGTGGCCAGATTAATTGGAGGAGGATTTAGTATGAAACCCAAAAAACGTGTTGGGTGACTCAGACTCCTCTGCTCCTCAATAAACTTTCTAATGTCTCCGCATGCACAATGTGTCTCCACAAGCATAGTGTCTCCACACACACAAAGTATCTTGTGAACTAATCATGGAAAGTTGGCCACCCTACCTTGTCCTTGCATTGCTAGGCCAGGTCTCCGTGGGCCTCTCACATGTGCCCAGTAGCAATACAACATGGCTGATTCCCTTGGGCCTCACAATGCTAGTCCATGGCTGGGGGACTCACAGGAAGGGGGGAGAGGGGGTCACTCCCCTGGGCCTTGCAGCGCTAGGCTGTGAGGCCTAGGGAAGTGAGGGTCTCCCACTCCCCTAGGCCTCACAGCTGTGGTGTAGTACTGAGTCTGTGGGGGGTGAAGGGAGACTTTCTCCCCTGGGCTCAATTTTCCTTCAGTGCTCTACCTTTACTTGTGCACGGGTACATGTCAGGGTCCTAGCCACCAGTAGAGCAGCAGGTGCAATGTTACCGGGCCCCATGGATATTAGCAGTCATGTTTGGGCGATCAGGTAAGGGATCATCTGCCCAGGGTCTTTGCAGCTTCAAACCATGGGTGCGAAGCCTACGGGATTGCGACTCACTCAGGGTTACAGCTATCAATAGTGCAGCAGAAGCAGTGGCACCAGGACTAAGAGATACTTGGGACCCAAGCACCCAAATTTAGCTTGTGTTTGTTTTACTGTCCAGCATCATTTGCTTTCATCAATGGGTATGGCATCACTACTATGTCACTGGTTCACTATCCCATGTGCATCACAGCTATGATCTAGAGCAGCAAGGCCCAAGGAAAGGGGCTTCTCTGTATAGCAAGTGCAGTGACACCATGGCCCTGTGGGGATATGGGCCCAATTAACCCAAATTATGGCAATATTTTACTCTCCAGTTTCACAAGAAGGGTTGAGGAAAATTCTCCTTGCTTGCACCAGCGCCAATTGCATCCGTTATACACAACTGGCTCCCTCCACAGAGTTTATTCACCATCGTCTTCCTCTGCGAGGCTTAAGGGGGACAGGAAACTCCCCTGTGCCATGTAAAACAGGTTGAATGTCTTTTTATTGGATGCCTTTTCTTGAAGCTTTTCCTTGGGGAGATTACTTCAGATTTAGATATGATGAAGTGAAAAATATTTACTTCAGACTTTTTTTTTAGGTTATGAAGTAGCCGAGTTCCATGTTCTAGATCTGCTCTAAAACCTTGAGTTGATGGTACTTTTTCTCAGCATTAAAGAATGGGGGGTAGAGAAATCATTAGATGGTCAATCATTTCAATTCCAATTCACTATGACTCTTAAGAATCACAGACTACTAATTAGTGTCATTTGATTTATTACAAAGCCAAAAATAACTGGACATACAGGCACCTCAAGATGAGGGTGTAAAGATACATTGGAACTAATACAAAGCCAAAAGTGAATGAAATTAAGGTGGTGCAACATGTACAGAATAAGTATTTCAAGTATCAGGATACAAAAGATTAGGGAACAAACGTCCAGGTTCCCCTGCATCGGAAGTTCATGAGGTTAAAGCATTAATCTGTCCCTACACTAACTCTAAAGTGACATCTCTAAATAAGCATTTGCAGGGCAGGATCAGTTAAGGTTGTCAGTGTGTGAAGTCTTTCTAAGAAGTCTCCCCACAGGAGTTGGGTCAATCTGCATGAAGCTACTAAGCAGAGCTCGTTCTAAGATGCTCTCTCTCTCAAGGCAAGGCAAAGTCCTGGGGCTCTTTCCCTAGTTACGAATCATCAATAGCACAG
The DNA here is from genome assembly GCA_963921515.1 of Calotriton arnoldi. Lineage (NCBI taxonomy): Eukaryota > Metazoa > Chordata > Amphibia > Caudata > Salamandridae > Calotriton > Calotriton arnoldi. The sequence goes on from CAWUFW010016191.1 coordinate 184,443, forward strand.
GTGGTAACCCGGGATCCTTCGCAGGTCATGCCATCCAGTCAGGCCACCTCCTCAGAGGTACTTTTCCATTGGGCAGCGATGTTCCAGAGCTCGGCGAGATGACCTTGATTCCCAGGCTCTCTCCGATGAGAAAGTACAACAATTCCCCACTGTAGGAAGCTGGCTCTGTATATACTATACCAAAATGAGGTATAGTGTGCACAGAGTCCAGTGGTACCCCAAAGGTAGGCAGAGGTAAAAGTAGATAGCACCTTACTCTCTATTTGTGGTAGTGTGGGCAAGCAGTAAGGCATTATCAATGGGTAGTGTTAAGCATTTGTTGTACACACTCAATCAGCAAATGATGTCACACACTCAAAGACTGAACTCAGACCAATTTTGTTTGTATAAAAATATTATTTAGTTATATTTATTTCTAAAACCAGGCCTGGTGCAGGTAAGTGAAATAAATGCTTTGCAAAATCGTATGCAATGTTTTACAATTGAATGCAGGTTCAAATGCAGTTGATTGAAATACAGGTAAGTCAAAATGTCGAAATTTTCAGATTACTTTTTAAGTTACTTTTTCTACTCAGTGTAATATGCCTAGATATCACACTGGGATATTTCCTAGAGAAAAGGTAAGTAAATCAGTTTTTGTACAGTTGCAGTTTTTCAGGTTTTCATACAAATTAACTCCACACTTCGAACATTTTTCAAGGAAAAACAGTCAATGTCTTCCTATGGAGAGAAATGAAGTTATTGGTTAACAGGCAAGTACTTTGTTGTGGGAGTTGGTATTCTGGGGATAGAACCAAGGTTCCCCCAGGGTCAAAGATGCACTCTTGAAACACCCTCAGCGGCACTAGGGTGGCCGGGTGCAGAGTGCTGAGGCCCAATGTTATCCAATGCGGGATGGGGGCCTCCGGTTGGTGGCTGCTCACGAGCAGGCCACCAGGTTGTGGGAGCAAAGCTCCTGGTGTTCGGCTCAGGACAAAGGGGGATCCAGTTTAGCACACAAAGTGCACCCACAGCAGTTCAGGGGCGGCTGGGTGCAGGGTGCGGTTTTGGCGTCGGGTGCCCTGTTGTTTTTAATGGGAGTTGCCGGTTTTGAGTTTTGGCTGCAGGTTTGGTTCAGGAAGACTTCCGGGAGGAACCAACAGCTGGGCAGGTAAGTTGGAGGGCTCGGGGAAGTAGGTGCACCTCAGGTTCTTTTCTCCAGGGTGCAGGGCAGCTGGATGCAGGGGTGTCTTTTGAGGTCGAATTTCACTTTACTGGGCCACTCGCGGTTGAGGGGGTCTCCGTGCAGAGGCTGCAGGCGACGTAGGATAGTCCCGGAGGGGTCAACCCACGGTGGACTCGGGCTCTGGAGTACTGGGGAACCTCGCTGGGACCAATGGGCCACCCGGATTCAGGGCGTCGGGTGCAGTGGTGGTTCCAGGCATCGGGTTTAATTGTCCTAAGCAGGCTCAGAGTCTGTCTTACGAGTTTCTTTTGAACAGAGCTGCTGTTCACTGGAGATCTGGTCTTTGTTGAAGTCAGTCAGTCCTCCCAGGGTCCTGGAGGTTGCTGCCTGCAGGAGAAGATGACTTTTGGCGCAGGATCTCTGGAAACTGCAGATGGGCCGGTAGGGCTGGGGCCAAGTCAGTTCTTCTCTGCAGTCTCCTCTGCTGGGCATCTTCTTTCGTCCTTCTTCTTCATAGGTTGCGGGAATCTGTCTTCTTGGTTCAGGGCTGCCCCCTAAATACTGTATTTAGTGGGCGTTTTCGGGGTCTCGAGGTCAGTAGCCAATAGGCTACTGACCTTAGGGTGACTACACCCTTGGTGTGCTCACCCCAAACGAGGGAGTGGGCACAATCCCTTATCCTGATTGGGGAGTGCCTGCCATCTGCAAGATGGCGGGCACTGCAGAGTGGGCTTCACCTCGCCTCCCCCACTTGAGGGGTGGGGATTGCAGAGGTGGGCACACCTTCTGGGCTGGCTAATTTTTCTCGTCTGTCTCCCTGCCGAAAAGGAAGGGAGACATGAAGGGGGCCTGCTCCTGATAGCAAGAAAGGCTGAGGGTGGCATTACAAAGGCGGCAAGATCTTTGAAGCTCCCCTGCCGCAGATGCCTCTTCCTGACCTGGGGAAGGTGTGAATACCTTCGCCCAGGAAAGGCTTTGTTTCTGGGCTCAAGAAGTGAAGGCTCCCACCCCAGGGGTCCAGAAACATGTCTTGTGGTGGCAGGCTGGTGTGTAGCAGTCAGAGAACCCACCAGAGGCTGGTCGTTTTTCAGGGGGCATCTCTAAGATGCCCTCAGAGTGCATTTTTTATGAAATCCCACACTGGCATCAGTGTGGGTTTACTGTGCTGAGAAGTTTGATACCAAACTTCCCAGTTCTCAGAAAAGCCATTATGGTGCTGTGGAGTTCGAAATGACAAACTCCCAGCACCATATACTCTTAATGGCATTACTGCACTTTCAATGTCTAAGAATTGGTCTAGACACTGTAGGGGGACAGGGCTCATGCACCTGTACCCTCACCACTGGTATAGTGCACCCAGCTAAAGGGGTGGCTGACCTATGCCAGGGCAGTGGGTTGTAGGAACCTAGCTTCCTACATCCACTATCCGTATCAACGCTCAATGTATTCCCTTCTCTCCTTGACTAACTCCTAAAACAAAGACATTCTAGCTAACAAGGATGATTCATCCTCCTGCAACAGAAATGTGAGAACGAACAGAGTCCAACGTGTGCATGCACTCAAACTATTAGTTCTAATGCGAGAGCCTCCAGGGAAAATGCATTTCAGGCCTACAGAATTCAGCTAACATAAGAGAACTGGAACATGAGCTTTACGAACTGACATAGGAAATCAGGCTCATTCAATTAATATTCCTACCTACATATAAAATGACACAATTAATAACACATTCAGTAATAAGTGGTTGTCTGTTGCACAACGCGAGTGTTCTGTTAGTGTTTCTGCTGGTTACATTTAATTATTTCACCCTAATTCTTCACATATTCTATATAATAGCCTAAATAAGTCATGTTCATGTTACCACGTTACAAAATTCGAACACTTAGGTTAACACAACATAAGATTATATGAGGATGCAGTCTACACGTGTGATAATGCAGCCCCACAATGAAAAATTGATTTTGCACTACATCAGTCCCCCCCTCTGATGACCTGTGTCATCACAAACACCACAATTCCCTGTAGAGAGGATAGATCTAAACAGATGTCATAGCTAGTCTTCCCTGTGTAAACTCCTCCAGCCACTTAAGATTTTTATAGTGACTGTCCTGCAGTATCTCTATTCTTCTTTCTCTCTCTCTCTAACGGACCTCTCTGCTTGTCTCAATTTATGCCACTTGTAAGCCTTCACAATGCCTGTTAGAAATGGGGGTCTCTAGTTGGCAGAGGTAGGTACCTTTGTACAAATAGGGACCCTTGCTTCTAGCCAGGGTAAGGGGGATACACACTTTAGATAACCCCTGCTCACCCGTTGGGTAGCTTTGCAAAACACACAGTAATACACTGATAACACCACAAATGTACACCACACCAGTTTAGAAAAATAAAGTATCTTTAATCAAAGTCAACAAGGCCAAAACGACAAAAATCCAACATACATGTATTCAGAATACAACTTTTCAAAGGTTTCAAGTAACTGGGTCCATAGAAAACTATGGATGCGTGATTCCACACAAAGTACCTGTAGATGCGTCAAAATTCACAAGGCCACCAGATACAGACTAATCCAGTTTAAATACCTTCACAAGGTGTATTACACTCGCCATAGGCTTTGGAAAATGGGTGCAATCCAGTTCCCGATCTGTCTCCGCTGCCACGTGGACGATGGGTCGTTTTTACATACGGTGTGGGGCTGCGTGGCGATTCAGCCGTTCTGGTCCAGTGTGTTGTCTTGTCTAGGTCGTGTCCTGGCATGGGATATCCCATTGGACCCCAGACTGGCGCTCTTACATAGCACTGAGGACATTGGGGGGAACCGCTACAAGAGACACCTTTTATTTGTGGGCCTCACCTTAGCTAAGCGCGACATAGCGCAGCACTGGAAAGAGCCGTCCCCTCCCAGTGTCACTAACTAGAAAAAGGCACTGGACAGATGCATGTCTGCGGAGGTTGTAGTGTTTCAGACGAGGGGGTGCCCGCAGAAGCACGGGAAGATCTGGTCTCCATGGGCCGATTACAGGGGTATAGAGTTACCTCCAGTGTCGCAGTCCGCCGCTCGTGATCCCATTGAACAATTGGTGGTGAACAACTTACCTGTCTAGTGCAATGTTAATGGAACGTGGCTGGGAATTTTCTTAAAACTATATGTAATGTTTTTCCAAGTATGTATGGTGAGTTTTAGGGGGGTGGGGGGTTTCATGTTTTTCCGGTCTGATGTTCTGCAGACTATTGGGGGTCTCTCCAATGTATCCAGAGACATTATCTTATGCACTTCCTTTGTATTTTCTCGTTGGACCTTGTCTATCTGGTACGCTGAAAATTCAATAAAATTTGCTGTTTAAAAAAAAAAAATCACAAGGCCAAACAGCCGCAGAGATGGGAAGCGTTGAGAAACAAAGAGATGCGTCAGTTCCTGAGTCCTTGGGGAGGCGATGCAACAGTTCTGCTGCACACAGGGAAGGTGATGCATCGACTCCAAGACGATTCTGGTCCGAAGGTGATCCATTGAGAAAACTTTTCGCACAGGTACGATGCGTGGAAATCCGGGATGCTTCGGCGATCGATGCGGCAGGCTGCGTCATCTCGGAAGCAGAGCGGCGATGCGTGGAGATTCTTCTTGCGCCGCGGTCCTGCCTCGGGAAAAACAGCCACAAGACGAGCGATGCATCGATTTCTTCAGTTCTTTAGGTTTCTTCCGGCTCCCAGAGGCCCAGAACTGGACAGGCACCTCCTGGCAGGTCAGAACTCTCAGCAGCAAAGTTCAGGGGAGCTGGGGGGTGAAGTCTTTGTGTCCCAGAACAGGAGGCCAGCACACACAGGCCCTTGGAGATTCTTCTTCAAGCAGGTTCACTGCAAGGTTCCAGTCTTTGTCCTTCCCTTGGCAGAAACAGCAACTGCAGGCCAACTCCACACAGCAAAGGGGCAGTACTCCTCCTCACAGCTCTTCTCCTTGGCAAAGGTTCCTCTTGAGTCCAGAAGGGATCTAAAGTTCTGGGGTTTAAGGTCTACTACTTTTAGCCAATTTTGTCTTTGTTCTCTGTGTGCAAGGGTCTCTGAGCCCAGTCCAAACCAGTTCTGTCCTCATTGGTGCAGTATGACCACAGGAGGTGGAGACAGTATTGTGCAAGGGAGACAGGCCCTATTCAGGTGCAAGGATATCTCCTCCCACTACTCTAAATGCAGCCAAGCCCCATTCACCTCAGCTCTGAGTCTACCAGGAAGGGCCAGGCACACCTCAACCCCCCCGCGTGGCACGCTGTCATCATTACACTGAAAATGTAACTGAAACTTAGCTTCAGTTTCACTGTTTAGGTGCTCATGGGGCTCTTTCAGACCCCAAATACCGAAACACGAGAGGTATAGTTGGAAAGGGGAGAATCACCCCTTTCCAATGGTACCCTTCCCTAGAGGATCCCCAAGCAGGGATCCACCCACTAGGCACCAGGGAGGACGGGGGGCCTTGGGCAAGGGCCTTTGCTCCCCCCCATTGAAATATGGCATAATCAGTCTCTCTGCCCCCCGGGGGGGGGGGGGCAGAAAGCAACCAATACACCAGGGATTCTTTTTTTATAGGCCAGGGGTGGGGTCTGCCCAGAATTGACATGTCACTGCCCCCACCCTTTCCTCCCAAAAATGCAAAAGTCTGTCTGCCCCCCCAGGAGGCAGAGGAGGCAGATGCGGACAATGGCCCCTGATCTGCCCCCCCCAGGGGGGGGCAGAAAGCCCACTAGGCACCAGATTATTTTTTTATACGTAGGGGTGGGGACTGCCCAGAATGGGCATGCCAATGCCCCCACCCCCCAAAAAAAATTCTACAGTCTTTCTGCCCCCCCCAGAAGGCAGATGGGGCAATAGCCCCTGATCTGCCCCCCAGGCACAAGATTCTTTTTTTACGTAGGGGTGGGTGCTGCCCAGAATGGGCATGCTAATGCCCCCACCCCAAAATACATTTCTACAGTCTTTCTGGCCCCCCCAGAAGGCAGATGGGGCAATAGCCCCCTATCTGCCCCCCAGGGGAGGCTGAAAGTCCACTAGGCACCAGGGAATATTTTTTTGTCAAAGTTCAGAGGTGGGGGCTGCCCACAATGGGCATGCCAATGCCCCCAACCACCCAGAAAAATGCCACAGTCTTTCTGCTCCCCCCATGAAGCATATGGGGCAGAAGCCCCTGATCTGCCCCTCAAGTGCAGAAATCCCACTAGGCACCAGGGATTATTTTTTTAATGCATAGGGGTGGGGGCTGCCAGGATTTTGCCACAGGCTTTCTGGCACCCCCGGAGAAAGATGGGGACAATAGCCCCTTATCTGCCCCTCACCCCCCCCCAAGCACTGACCTTTTTTTCGCACTGTGCCTAGCTGTTGAGTTTGGGCTCTAGCGCAGCCGGCACCTAGGAAAATGTGGTATTCTGCTTTTATGTCTCTCCTTTCTGTACCTTGTATTGCGCAATCTCCTTTTCTGAGGTTGCTAGGTTGTGTTCTATTGTGGAACTCTCCCCCTTGAGAGAGAATGTCATTATTGGAAAGCTTTTGTCAGTTGGCTTGGACTGTTGGTGGTTGAGGTCCCTTGCATGAGATGTACAATAAACGTATGCTGTTTCTTCAACTACTTTTGGTCTCCTGCCTGCTATTTATCCTGAGGAGAACACCTCATTTTGGCGACGAGTGAACTTACTTTCATCAAACAGGGATTTCAACACAACTCAGCTTAACTATCCAACTCAGCCACTTCTGAAGATTGATTTCATGCTTGAAGATATAAGGTTGCTTTTACCTTAAATCTTTCATGAGGCTCATCAGGTGTGCTGCCCTCAACTAAGGTCTTCATTGCTTCATTCAACGTGAGGTCTCTTCATAGATGACTTTTCAAACTTCCTGCTCTTGTCTTCCTGAGGAGCGCGCTGGTGTACTGTACCCTGAAGACAAACGGTAGGGTTTGCTTTTCCTGTTTCTGGCATCTGCTCTGCTGGCTTCACAACGCGCTGCTGTGTGCCGCTTTGGGCCTCCTCGCATCTGCCTGGCCTCGCCTGGAGGCCTACGTTTGTCTAACTTTGCCTGAAGGCCTACGTTTGCCTGACCTTTGCTGGAGGCCTACACTTGCCTGTCTCTGCCTAGAGGCCTACGTTTGCCTGACCTTGCCTGGAGGCCTACGCTTGCCTGTCTGTGCCCGGAGGCCTACATTTGCCTGACCTTGCCTGGAGGCGTACGCTTGCCTGTTTTGCCTGGAGGCCTGTCGGAGCAGGCCCATTTGTTGATTCTCGGCGCTTACATGCACTTCTTTTATTTCATATTTTCACATCTGTGTTGATGCGCACAGCTTTATTATTTTTTTATTTGTTTAATCAGGTTTCTCGCAAAGTACATCAGGCTCGCATAATGTTCTCCTCCTAATGTTGGCTTGAAGTCTGTTGCCTGACCTTGCCTGGAGGCTTGTTGGAACAAGCTCATTGCTTCATTGTCAGCGCCATTTAATACTCCAACACCTGCGCTGCTGCACACAGCTGTAATCCTTTCTGTAAAGTTTATCATTGCTACTTCTGCGCTGATGTGCACAGCTGCGTTTGCACACCGCTGTTATTTAATATTTCTACACCAGCACTGATGTGCACAGCTTACTATTATCCCAACGCTGATGTGCATAGCTGCAATTCTTAATATTGACTTTATTATTGTAACCTTATGTGCACAGCTGTGATTTATTGTAGGTATTCACGTGCACAGCTGTAGTTCTCTTTGTTTATTTCCACACACAGCTGTTTACTTAACCTTTGTCTCATTTATTTTCTTGTCTTTCTTAAAATATTCACAATTGCTTACGTCTGTATGAAACTCTCTCCTTAATTCTTAAACATGCAGAATGTCACTGCTGCTCCATTTTTTCTAGCTGCACCTGGTGATCCTTTATTTCCGTGGATCAAATAGAAAAAATTCTTTGCCAATTATGCTAGGGTCTGTGGCACTTCCTTAAGTGCGGAAAGGAAAGCCTCTTTGTTTATGCATTGTCTGGGTTCGGAGGGTCAGGAAGTCTTTGAACATCTCCCTGATCTTCCGCACAGTGAAGCTGCCGTTTTAAATGACTATGAAATATGTGTTAGAAAGATGGACATACATTATCTTCCCAGAGTAAGTATGGTTCTTGAGCGTTATCATTTTGGGAAGAGACTGCAAAGACAAGAGGAAACTGTAGAGCAATATATTACCATTTTAAGAAAACTAGCTTCTACTTGTTGCTTTGGTGCAACCTTGGAGGAGAGGTTGAGAGATCAACTTATGCTTGGTTGTTTTATTGATAAAGCCAAGGACAGTGTATGGCAAAAAGATAATCCCTCCTTACAAGAAGTTATTACTATTTTGAAGTTACATGAGCATTCTAAAGCTTGTGTTGACACCATTAGAAAGGAGTGCTCAAAAAACAGTGCTGTTGAGAAAGATGAAAAAGATGTTAAAGAGGTTAGTATCAAACCTCCCTCTAAGAGTAGATCTGATAGGCCTTCAGTCTCAGGCAAACCTTCAAAAAGTTTTTCACCTTCTAATAACACTTTGTTTCAAGGTAAATGTTTTAGGTGTGGCAATCCTGGGGACATGGCCAACTTTAAAGACTGTCCTGGGTGGAAGGTCTCCTGATCCAATTGTGGCAAGAAAGGCCATTTTTCACGTTGCTGTAGATCCAAGAGGGAGCAGAAGAAAGTTAGTGAAGTTGATGTTTACGAGCAAGATGGTGAGGTTGTTGAGATTGGTCAAGTTGTTGATTCAAGGAATGATGGGCATTTTGAGAATGTATTGATAAATGATCAGTCTATAAAAATGCTATTTGACTCTGGTGCCAAAATCACACTTATTCCTAAGTTTTTATGATCAACAGCTATGTAACAAGGTCAAATTAGTCAAGCCAGACATCAAACCCAGAGGTTATGGAGGAGAAGTTATTGATCTTTTGGGGTATTTCTGGGGGACTATTGAATTCAAAGGCAGGATTGTTCCTGGGAAAATGTATCTCTCTATGAGAGGGGATTCTTTAATTAGTCGGTTCCACCAGCGGGATCTTTACGTGTACCTAGATCCAAATCAAACGCCCTTGGTGTGTTTGCGGGATATGCCAGCTGTTATAGCTGTAAATGATGGGGCTGATGTCTGGATTGCGAAATATCCAGAAGTCTTTAGCAAGGAATTAGGCTGCCTCAAGAACTGTGTTCACCACATAAAGATCAACCCAGGAACTGTACCCAAAGTAGCAAAGGTCAGGGGTGTTCCTTTGCTAGTGAAAGATAGCATGAAAAATGAATTAGATAAGCTTATCAAAAATGGAATCATTCAAGAGGTAGAGGCGACTGAGTGGATTTCTCCAGTCGTTATGGCTCTCAAGGCCAATGGGGAGGCTAGATTATGCATAGATTTGAGGGAGTTGAATAAAGAAGTCATCGTGGACCATTATTCTCTCCCCAATATCACTGAAATGTTGTCCACTTTGGCTGGAGCCAAACACTTTTCCACATTGGACCTTTCATCAGCGTACCATCAGGTCAAGCTTCATCAAACTTCACAAGATCTTACCACCTTCATCACGCCTTTTGGTACCTTCAAGAGTCTCAGGATGCCTTTTGGACTTATCTCTGCGGCCTCTGTTTTTCAGAGGGTGATGGAGAGAGTTCTCAGTGGTATTGCTAGGATCAAAGTATAGCAAGACGACATCCTTATCCATGGTGTTAACCTTGAAGAACATGATAAAAGGTTAACTCTGGTTTTAGAAAGGCTCTTTTCTGCTGGTCTCACTCTGAAGTCTGAAAAATGCAAATTTAATGTTGGGGAAATTGAGTACCTGGGTCATATAATTTCTGGTTCTGGGATTAAACCCAAACCCTCTTTGGTACAAGCCATTTCTAACTTGGAATATCTGAAGGACAAAGAGGAATTAGTAAAGTTCCTGGGTATGGCAGAATTTTATAATAAGTTTGTTCCCAATTTTTCACAAAAACTGAAGTTTTGCGTAGCTTGCTAAAAAAGGGTTGTGAGTTTGTGTGAGTCATGCCTGTAGTGAAGAGTTTGATGTCATCAAACAGTGTTTGAATGATGCCCCTTCCTTATCTAGCTTTGATCCCTTGTTAGAGTCATATCTCATGACGGATGCTAGTTCAAAAGGTTTGGGTGCTGTTTTAGTACAGAAAGCTGGTGGTTCTGAAAAGACCATTCTTTTCATTTCCAGACCCTTGAGAGGTGCGGAGTGCAATTATTCTGTCGTGGAGAAAGAAGCTCTGGGAGTCTACTGGGCCATTCACAAGCTAAAGAAGTTTTTGTAGGGAAAATCGTTTCATGTTGTTTCTGATCACAAACCTCTTAGAGGTGCTGTATCGGTGTAAGGATTTTTTAGTATCGACAGGAAGAATGGCGCTCAAGCTAATTCTGCGTATGTTGGCTAAGCTGTGTGTATGTACGGTGCTACGAGGTCGGGGGAACAAAACACCTTAAAAAACCCCCGTAGGTATGCGAGTCCAGCAACCCACACATATGAATGAGAAACATTGTCCCGGGCACACGTAGTTGGGGTCAAGGTATAGTCACTGGATGTCCAGTGTCAAGAACAGAATCTGTGGTCCACACCAGAATGATGTTTTGAAATGTATTTAATCAATGTAACCACGGAAAAGCACCCAGCCGACACGTGTTTCATCACCTATTGGCGTGATCCCGTGACTTCTTCAGGGCTGGGGGGGGGATACAAAAAACAAATGAGAAGGGAATACTGGGGAATCTTAAATGTAGTGGATGCTAGGACGGACCAGCATGACCAGCCGGTCATGCGGTAATACAATATCGCATTTACGTGGAAACCCTAAGTGCGTAGTGACGGTGGAAGACTGTGAGAGTTAAAAAAAACAATAATACTGTGACTCCGTGGAGTGTATGTAAATCAAACACAAAGAAAAACCGGGGAGAGGAAAGTGACATGATCCTGACACTTAGTGAGGGGTGTGGTGGTGGTGACAACCAGCAAGATCTACACAATTGTAACAAAAAAAAGGCGTTCAAGAGAATCAGACGTAAAATTAAACACTTTTGTACTGAAGTAGTAATCATAATGTAAATAGAAGTAAAGGCTAGGTTGCTGACACTGATGTTGAAATAATGATGAGATTGAAAGTCAAGGCTGGGTAGCTGACACTAGTGTTTGCGAATCAAGTAAAAGGCGCTGGGTGGAGCATTGGGATTGAAAGTAATCTAATAAAGAAGCCAAGGCAAGTGACAACGGACAAGGCGAAGATAGCGAGTTCGAACCACGAATGTACCAGTAAAGGGTCAGGATCATGAGCGTAAGACAGTAGGGTAATAAAAGGACGGAGGTACCTGAAAGAGCTGCAAAATTCAATGGAGTAGGCTGGCAGGGAAGGAGGGAAAGGAGAGAAGCAAGAGTGAATATATGCAACAGGGGGGCAAGATCGATAACGGTGTAAGAACATGAGAAAAATCTCAACAAAGGAGTCCTGAATAGCTACTGTGAGCGGTGAGGTCAAGTATAGCGAACTCACCCGCAAGCCGGTGATAATTCCAACCCGGCCGGGTATTCGTCAAACGAATGTTGAGGGAAAATAAAACAGGAACCGCAGTAGGTGTATACGATCTGAAAGGAGGGATGTAGAGCGTTAGAGGAAAGAATGAGAGGTGGGGGAGGGAAACGGAGGGTGTGCAAAAGGGGATTGCTTACCGGAGTGCAGGTTAACGAATACTAGAATTCAATCAAGGGAAGTGAGATGCTATAAAAGAAGGGAGAAGGTGAGGGAAGGTAATCGGGAAGAAATGCGGAGTGAAGGAGCAAGGTGTCAGGGGGAAGGAAACCAAGGCGGAGCTTACCCGTATTAAAGGATTAGAATACGGTCCAGTGTACGGCGTGAGAGCGGCGGGTAGGCCTGATCACAAAAAGTCTGGGGAAAGTAAATACGGCTGTAAGTCGTGGGTAACCAGGACCAAAAGGGAGCGAGAACGTGTGCCAAAGAAAAGCGCCACGTGGACTTACCCTCAATAGTGGGGAGAGGATCAGAGTAACACTGGTGCCGAGTCGCTGTCCGGATGAGGAAGCGAACGGAAGCCAGTAGACGGATATTTATGGTGGTCAAGTGATCAGGACAACTAGAACACTGCCGATAGTGAGCACGTGAAAACGGAAGTAGGGAATGGCGCGACGGCCAAGGAATTAAAACGAGCCGGTGAAACGGTCATTAATGAGATGAGAGTCGCCGAGACAGCCACTAGTTGGCTCGTATGAGTAGAAGAGCCATATGTCATGTGAAAACAAACGATAAATAAAACATATGGTGGCGGCTCAAAAGGAAGTGAATGAGGGTAACGGGGTAAGTCAAAATAAGAACATGGGGTATGGCAAGTGTAAAAGCCCAACTATACAGCAGCTCAAATAAGGAGTGAATGAGGGCAAAGGGGATAAGTCAGAAATAAGAACTTAGAGAGTGACAAGTGTAAAAGCCCAAGTATATGGAGTAATGTATGGGCAATTGGAGAGTAAGAGTGGTACTCGGACGGTAGGTGTGCAGGGCATACGCCAAAATATTCGTATGCATACGCAAATGTAAAGGGCCAGCAAAGGAGGCATGTGAATGTCAGGACATTCAGAAAAGCTGCACCCAAGGAGAGAACCCCAGAGTAGGATGTACCTGGGTGAAAACGTAGGAAAGGCAGGAGATGGCGTGGAAGGGTAAAGTGGGTACATATGTATGTGTTCTATGCATGACATCTCATTAAAAACAATACAGTAAGCAGTACGTGAACAGGACGACAGTTCGTGCAGTAATGTATACATAACGTGAAATGGTAAACTATGAACCACTTTAAAGACAGCTCGATAATTGTGTACAGGTCAGGTTTGTGGTACTTAAGTGACCAATTTTACGCACGAGTACGGGAGACAGTGTGAAGACAGCTAGAATGCTGTGACCAGGTCAGGTAAACAGTACTCTTGTGATTAATAATGCGCATGAGTACAGAAGACAGTTCCCGCAGTATGAAATGTTCAATCACCAAGGAAGTAGTGCAGTTCATGGTCAGTGTTCAATCCGTATTGCACCGTCTATAAGCGCATAATCCAAGTGGCTTCCAGACGTCTGAGTCTTAGTTCTCTGTTGCCACTTCTTGCACTGACGGTAGCCACATTGAAGCCAAAAAAGGAGAAGCGTTTCTTTGTGCTTTGGGTTGAGCAGTTCATTACGTGTGTTGCCATAGGATATCTGCTGTCCTGATTCAAAAGTGCCCTGACATGTTCGCCAATGCGATTTTTCAATGGTCTGATGGTGCTGCCGATGTACCACCGTTTGCATGTGCACTCAAGGATGTAGACCACAAAACGTGTATTGCAGTTGATGTTGTTTCTGATTGTGTACTTCATCTTGTTTTTGGCAGTGAATGTCTTTACCCCGTTCTGGGCTAGTCTGCAGATGCCGCAGCAGCCACATTTGAAGAATCCCAAGGTGTGGGTGGTGAGCCATGTTTGCCTGCTGAGGGGACTTGGTATACTAGGACTCAATCTTGTTCTTAGCGTTCTACCCCGTCTGTAGGTGATCTGTGGTCTCGCTGGGATGATCCCTTTGAGGGATGTGTCTGCCAGTAGAATGCCCCAGTGTCTGTTGAGACTCTTTTTCATTGCCAGACCCATGTCACTGTAGTCTGTGATTAGTCTCACTTTCTGCTCCTGTTCTGTGGCTATCCTTTTCTCGTGTAGTGTTTCTTGTCTCTCTGTGTTGCATATCCTTTTTTCTGCTTTGCTTATGGTTCGCGCATTGTAACCTCTAGCTCTGAATCTATGTTTCATGTTGGATATACATTTTTGGAATTCTGGTTCTTCACTACAGTTTCTCCTAGCCCTGACAAACTCCCCATAGGGGTTGGCCTGTATCTGATGGGAAGGGTGGGAGCTCTCCGCGTGTAATATGGCATTACATGAAGTGGCCTTTCTGTGCAGTCTACTGTGTAGGGTGTCTGACTTTATGTAGAGTTCCACATCGAGAAATGTGATGTTTGATGTGCTGCACCCGCTCGTGAATCTCATATTCATGTCATAAGAATTGAGATGTCTGCAGAAACTATCAAGTTCGCTCTGGGACCCTGCCCATAGTAGTAGACAATCATCTATGTAACGTCCCCAGTAGATTATGGAGTCTAAGGTGGTACAAACAAAACAAAGGTGTAGCCATGGGGTCCAAATTCTCCCCATCGTTTGCCAACCTCCACATGGGTGTACTTGAATCTGATTGGATCTGGAGCACTAAAGGGGCTCCTTGGGTCGACTCCATAATCTACTGGGGACGTTACATAAATGATTGTCTACTGCTATGGGCAGGGTCCCAGAGCAAACTTGATAGTTTCTGCAGACATCTCAATTCTAATGACATGAATATGAGATTCACGAGCGAGTCCAGCACATCAAACATCACATTTCTCGATGTGGAACTCTACATAAAGTCAGACACCCTACACAGTAGACTGCACAGAAAGGCCACTTCATGTAATGCCATATTACGCGGAGAGCTCCCACCCTTCCCATCAGATACAGGCCATCCCCTATGGGGAGTTTGTCAGGGCTAGAGAAACTGTAGTGAAGAACCAGAATTCCAAAATGTATATCCAACATGAAACATAGATTCAGAGCTAGAGGTTACAATCGCGCGAACCATAAGCAAAGCAGAAAAAAGGATATGCAACACAGAGACAAGAAACACTACACGAAAAAGGATAGCCACAGAACAGGAGCAGAAAGTGAGATTAATCACAGACTACAGTGACATGGGTCTGGCAATGAAAAAGAGTCTCAACAGACACTGGGGCATTCTACTGGCAGACACATCCTCAAAGGATCATCCCAGCGAGACCACAGATCACCTACAGACAGGGTAGAACGCTAAGAACAAGATTGAGTCCTAGTATACCAAGTCCCCTCAGCAGGCAAACATGGCTCACCACCCACACCTTGGGATTCTTCAAATGTGGCTGCTGCGGCATCTGCAGACTAGCCCAGAAGCAGGGTAAAGACATTCACTGCCAAAAACAAGATGAAGTACACAATCAGAAACAACATCAACTGCAATACACGTTTTGTGGTCTACATCCTTGAGTGCACATGCAAACGGTGGTACATCGGCAGCACCATCAGACCATTGAAAGATCGCATTGGTGAACATGTCAGGGCACTTTTGAATCAGGACAGCAGATATCCTATGGCAACACACGTAATGAACTGCTCAACCCAAAGCACAAAGAAACGCTTCTCCTTTATGGCTTCGATGTGGCTACCGTCAGTGCAAGAGGTGGCAGCAGAGAACTAAGACTCAGACGTCTGGAAGCCACTTGGATTATGCGCTTACAGACGGTGCAACACGGATTGAACACTGACCATGAACTGCACTACTTCCTGGTGATTGAACATTTCATACTGCGGGAACTGTCTTCTGTACTCATGCGCATTATTAATCACAAGAGTACTGTTTACCTGACCTGGTTACAGCATTCTAGCTGTCTTCACTGTGTCTCCCGTACTCGTGCGTAAAATTGGTCACTTAAGTACCACAAACCTGACCTCTACACAATTATCGAGCTGTCTTTAAAGTGGTTCATAGTTTACCATGTCACGTTATGTATACATTACTGCACGAACTGTCGTCCTGTTCACGTACTGCTTACTGTATTGTTTTTCATGAGATGTCATGCATAGAACACATACATATGTACCCACTTTACCCTTCCACACCATCTCCTGCCTTTCCTACGTTTTCACCCAGGTACATCCTACTCTGGGGTTCTCTCCTTGGGTGCAGCTTTTCTGAATGTCCTGACATTCACATGCCTCCTTTGCTGGCCCTTTACATTTGCGTATTCATATGAATATTTTGGCGTATGCCCTGCACACCTACCGTCCGAGTACCACTCTTACTCTCCAATTGCCCATACATTACTCCATATACTTGGGCTTTTACACTTGTCACTCTCTAAGTTCTTATTTCTGACTTACCCCCTTTGCCCTCATTCACTTCTTATTTGAGCTGCTGTATAGTTGGGCTTTTACACTTGCCATACCCCATGTTCTTATTTTGACTTACTCAGTTACCCTCATTCACTTCCTTTTGAGCCGCCACCATATGTTTTATTTATCGTTTGTTTTCACATGACATATGGCTTTTCTACTTATAAAAGCCAACTAGTGGCCGCCTCGGCGACTCTCATCTCATTAATGACGTTTCACCGGCTCGTTTTAATTCCTTGGCCGTCGCGCCATTCCCTACTTCCATTTTCACGTGCTCACTATCGGCAGCATTCTAGTTGTCCTGATCACTTGACCACCATAAATATCCGTCTACTGGCTTCCGTTTGCTTCCTCATCCGGACAGCGACTCGGCACCAGTGTTACTCTGATCCTCTCCCCACTATTGAGGGTAAGTCCACGTGGCGCTTTTCTTTGGCACAGGTTCTCGCTCCCTTTTGGTCCTGGTTACCCCAGACTTACAGCCGTATTTACTTTCCCCAGACTTTTCGTGATCAGGCCTACCGCCGCTCTCACGCCGTACACTGGACCGTATTCTAATCCTTTAATACGGGTAAGCTCAGCCTTGGTTTCCTTCCCCCTGACACCTTGCTCCTTCACTCCGCGTTTCTTCCCGATTACCTTCCCTCACCTTCTCCCTTCTTTTACAGCATCTCACTTCCCTTGATTGAATTCTAGTATTCGTTAACCCGCACTCCGGTAAGCAATCCCCTTTCGCACACCCTCCATTTCCCTCCCCCACCTCTCATTCTTTCCTCTAACGCTCTACATCCCTCCTTTCAGATCGTATACACCCACTGCGGTTCCTCTTTTATTTTCCCTCAACATTCGTTTGATGAATACCCGGCCGGGTTAGAATTATCACCGGCTTGCGGGTGAGTTCGCTATACTTGACCTCACCGCTCACAGTAGCTATTCAGGACTCCTTTGTTGAGATTTTTCTCATGTTCGTACACCGTTATCGATCTTGCCCCTCTGTTGCATATATTCACTCTTGCTTCTCTCCTTTCCCTCCTTCCCTGCCAGCCTACTCCATTGAATTTCGCAGCTCTTTCAGGTACCTCCGTCCTTTTATTACCCTACTGTCTTATGCTCACGATCCTGACCCTTTACTGGTACATTCGTGGTTCGAACTCGCTATCTTCGCCTTGTCCGTTGTCACTTGCCTTGGCTTCTTTATTAGATTACTTTCAATCCCAATGCTCCACCCAGCGCCTTTTACTTGATTCGCAAACACTAGTGTCAGCTACCCAGCCTTGACTTTCATTGTCATCATTATTTCAACATCAGTGTCAGCAACCTAGCCTTTACTTCTATTTACATTATGATTACTACTTCAGTACAAAAGTGTTTAATTTTACGTCTGATTCTCTTGAACGCCTTTTTTTGTTACAATTGTGTAGATCTTGCTGGTTGTCACCACCACCACACCCCTCACTAAGTGTCAGGATCATGTCACTTTCCTCTCCCCGGTTTTTCTTTGTGTTTGATTTACATACACTCCACGGAGTCACAGTATTATTGTTTTTAACTCTCACAGTCTTACACCGTCACTACGCACTTAGGGTTTCCACGTAAATGCGATATTGTATTTCCGCATGACCGGCTGGTCATGCTGGTCCGTCCTAGCATCCACTTCATTTAAGATTCCCCAGTATTCCTTTCTCATTTGGTTTTTGTATCCCCCCCCAGCCCTGAAGAAGTCACGGGATCACACCCATAGGTGACGAAACACGTGTCGGCTGGTTGCTTTTCCGTGGTTACATTGATTAAATACATTTCAAAACATCATTCTGGTGTGAACCACAGATTCTGTTCTTGACACTGGACATCCAGTGACTATACCTTGACCCCAACTACGTGTGCCCGGGACATTCAACCTCTTAGAGGTGTTTTCTGCAAGAAAGGGGTTGACTTTGTCTCGCACAGGATTAGGAAGTGGTTGTTGCCTTGCAAGAGTTTCAATTTGATGTTTCTCATCTTCCCGGCTCTAAAAACATTTTGGCAGACTGTCTCTCCAGGCTTTGTAGTCAAAATGATATTGCTGATGTGCCAGAGGAGTCTGAGTTCTTTTTTGGCGAAGAGTTTGAAGAAGAGGTGAATGTTTGTGTTATCACTGAGGGTTTCTTTTCAGAGGAAGTGTGGAGAGAAAATGTTGATCAGGATAACTGTAGGAAGGTGGAATCTGACTATATGGTTGCCCCCACTTTTTTCCTGGTGTTTTGCTGGTTTATGACTTAGTTGGACTGGGACCCTGCTATTCAGGGCCCCAGTCTATCTGCTCTCTCTAAACGACATGGAGTGCACTCTAGGTGCACTAGTGATTGGATACTGTGGTGCCTTATGAGTCCCTAGTATATGGTACCTTAGGTGCCAAGGGCATAGGTACTTCACAGGCCTACCAGGGGCTGCAGCATGTATTATGCCACCCCTGGGAAGCAGTCTAACTCTGACACCACAGGCCTGCTACTGCAGCCTGGGTGAGGTGGTGCTAGCACCCCTCACTGAGATATAGGTTTCCTATATCTCTCCTGCACACACATATAAACCTATCAGTCACCCCTAAGGCAGGCCCTATCAATCCTGAGGGCAGGGTGCTTGGCTTCTATGTGAAGGGGTGCCTCTGCCTGAGCAGGGCCTCTCTGCAGCTCTCAGAGTCTATTCTCTGGTGCTGTTTGTGGATGCGGTTAAACCATATACTATTAAGTGCATTATATCCTCGCGGTAAATGCTAACTTTGGAATGGCTGCATCAAAACATGTCGTGTTTGGTGTCAAACATCTTGGAATACTACCCCCCGCCAATCTTGGCGGCGGGGGTAGCATTCCACCCTTCTAGAGGGATAAGACATGTACCTGCTGTGGAAACGCGGTAGAATCCTAAAGAGCCCTGGCATCACAAAATGGATGCCACCAGTCACAGACACTGGGCTGCCCTCCTGCTGATGACCGAAACTCACAGTGGAGGAAGCCCAACAATAGGCATCCTGTCACAGGGAGGTGTAACCACCTCCCAGACAGGGTTTAGTGTATTGGGGCTGGGTGGGTGCACTCTTAGAGTGCTTTGAAGTCCTGCACTGGGGGAGCAGAAGGCTCCTCTGTGCATATGCCAGTTCAAACCAGCTCAGGGGCTACCTGCCCCTGCTCTGGCGCGAAACTGGACAAAGGGAAGTGGGTGTAGCCACCCCTCCCTTGACCCTCCCATAGGTGGGGTCATAGAGTTAGTCCATCCCCTCTTTTTAGTATAAGAGGGGGAACCTTGCCATTGCAAAGCAGATAACCCCTGGACGACGCTCTACAGAAGAATCCTGGCCCTTCGACGTTCCACTACCTTTGGAAGACAGAAGAATCTCCCTTGGAGTCAAGGAGTGACTCCCCTGCTTGGCAGGCACCAAAAACGACAACGACGGTCGCAAACTACGCCGCTCCCGCCGGAGTCCGAAGTCCCTGCAGCCCAAGAAGTGGATTTCCTGACCTCTCCCAGGCCATCGTGAGTCCCCAGTGAAGCTGAGGCAAGTGGACCCCACGAGTAACGAGGAACCGCGACCCCTGGGTACCGTGCACTATTGTCGAGTGCAACCCCTTCACAACGTTCTACGAACTTGTGCTTTGGACCACGTGTGGTCCCGACCTCCAGCAGGAATCCCTCCGAAGATCAGAGGCCTACACCGTCCCGAGTGACCGTGGGCCCCTGTTGAGTGATTCCGCCCGAGGTGTCTTCACAATCCCTTGCCCGCTGGCTTGTGGGTCCCCAGAAGACTTCTTAAAGAAACCAAAGGGCTCCCCTGGTTGCTCCAGGCCTGCCCTGACTTACCCTCGCTGGGTGAGTCCCTCAGACCTTGCTGGTCTGCGCCATCGACTTTTCTTCATCTCCCCGAGACTTGCTGCTGCCAAGGCTTGTTGGCTCCTATCGAGTTGCCGACACCGCAGTCAGCTGCAGACGTCGAGGGACACACCGAATCCAGCTCCTGGTCATCGTCGACACCTCCTGGACCACGTGGCTGAAGAGTCAAGGCACCCACAACCGACCTGAATCAACCGACGACGGTGGGCATCCATCTTCCTTGCCCCGGGTCACTGCCAAGTGACTTTGAACACTGTCCCCTCTGCTTTCAGGTCATCCTTCTTCAGAATCCAGGCTTGGATTCCACCGGACACTTCTTCAGCTCCCGCAAGCAGCAAGTCTTCTTTGTTCGCCATTGAAAACGACGCCGCGACCCGACACCAAAGGACACCTGTGCACCCGGCTTCCCTGGGTGAGGTAACTCCAGCACTACGGTGCTCCTGTGGGTGTGGGCCCTAGAACTACTTACCCTGTAAGTGACTTGCTTGTAGGTTCTCCCGAAGTATCCTAAAACTCTTTATTTCCAACCGCGACTTGCCCAATTGAAGTTAACGGCGATCCGCGCCTGTGTATCCACACTGCACGCGTCCCCCGTGGGTCCTTTACTTACCTGCCTTGGGTGGTTTTGTGAGGCCCCAGTACTTCTGAAGGCCCTAGGCCTTGTCTCCCTGCAAGTCGTTGTTACTAAGTCTCTTACTTAGTATATGGTCTGGTACGCCCCTAGGGCCCCAGCCATATTTTGTGCTTAACTTATTGTGAAACGTTGATTTGTGCATATGTTTGTCTTCTAATCTCATAAAGAGATTAGTAGAGAGTTATTTAGAAATAAATACATATATATTTGATATATATACCTGTGTGGTGTCTTTTCATTTGGTGATTCAAGAGATTATATGGTAAAACAAGCTGCTTTACATTCCTCCGAGACTTAGCCTGAAGGCTGCTCTCCACAGCTACCACTAGGATAGCTTTCTTTAAAAGGTTGTCTTAAACCTATCTACCATAAGAGTCGATTTGCCCTGGTGCAAGGTGTCCACTTTAATTAGTGAACAGCATATACCAGGCCAACTTCTCACATTGGTGGGCAGCGTGTGGGATTCCAGCTTGCCATTGTTTTACCAGAAAATCTCTATTTGAATTACTAACTGAAAACCATTATAGGTACTCAAGGTACATATAAAGTCAAGCTTAGTATCAATAAGTTCTACTGAACTTAGAGCTGTGTGCCAAGGGATAGCACACCCTTTCCACAGCTCAAGCTAGGATCAGTAGGCCACAAACTAGTGTAGGTAGTACAACACTGCACAACACTAGAATGTCCTTAAAGGGTGGACCCAGTGGATCCACTCAGCCTCAGTATAAGGACATGGCTTTCTCTGACTTGAGAGCCATGTGTGTTGACAGACACCTGAGACTAGGACAGAGTCCCTCAACACTACACCTGATAGATCTGCTGACAGCAGATGACCTTAGATTGGCTCTAGGAGCTAAAGGGTTTGAATCAGTGGGTGGGTCAGTCATAGTATCTGGGTCAGATGATGAAAATCAGAATGACCAAGACTCTGTGATTGAAGGGCCAGGCTCCAAGGGGCCTGAAAAGGACAGAGGAATTCTCCCTAAGAGAACTGACAGAGAGGAGGAGAGGCACAGATCCCCTTCCAGGGAATCTGACCACTCTTATCACTCTGGCAGAGAATTTGTCCAGCAGAGGAGCTCATACTTTTCCTTAAGAGAGACCTCCTCTGAGAGAAGGTGCAAACTGCTCCAGTATGAGGAAGCCAGAGTGGCCCTCAGAACCAAGCAGTTGGCACTGGATAGGAAGCCCTGGAGATCCAGAGAGCTTCTAGAAAAGAGGGGTTAGAACCCCCTGGTGGCAGCAACAGTGTCCCTAGAGGCAGAGAATATATTCCTGACCATAGGAACCTGAGCAAGGTTGTTCCTCCCTACCAGAGTGGGGATGATATCCACAAGTGGATAACTGCTATGGAGAGGGCCTGTAGAGTACAGCAGGTCCCCCAAAAGCAGTGGGCAGCAATCTTGTGGCTCTCCTTTTCAGATAAAGGAAGAGACAAGCTCCTCACTGTTAGAGAGGAGGATGCTGATGATTATGAGGTCCTGAAGAGTGCACTGATAGATGGGTTTGGCTTAACCACTGAAGAGTACAGGTTGAAGTTCAGAGATACCCAGAAGGCACAGACTCAGGACTGGACAGACTTTGTAGATTGTGCATCCAAGGCTCTGGAGGGTTGGCTGGTTGGCAGTAGGGTTACTGATTTCAAAGGATTTTATAATCTAATGATGAGAGAACAGATCCTTAATAATTGTCAAAACCAGCTTTTACACCAGTACCTGGTGGACTCTGATCTGACCTCTCCCCAAGAATTGGGAAAGAAGGCAGACAAATGGGTCAGAACCAGAGTAAGGCCTAAGAATCAGGGTGGTGACCACAAGAAAGATTCTACCAAGTCCCAAGAGAAAGGTGGGGATAAATCTAAGGATAAGTCCACTACAGGGCCCCAAAAGTCCTCTTCTGGGGGTGGGTCCCAAACTCCTTCCTCTCCTGAAAAGAAACCCTATTGCCATGTCTGTAAAAAGCCTGGGCACTGGAAATCTGATCCCAGTTGTCCCAGGATTGGCAATAAAGAAAATGTTCCTCCAACAACTACTACCACCCCTCCTGGTACTACCAGTAGTAATCCTCCAGTTGGGAGTAGTGCACCCAAAAAGTTAGGTGCTTTTGCAAGAGGAACAGAGGTGGGCCCTAGTTCAGACAGGACCCCCTCAACAGACTCCTCAGATTCTGATGGTGGTATAGGATTTGCCACCTTTACCGTGGGTCCCACAGCATTGGGCAGGTACAGACTGGAGCCAATAATTAATGGTCAGAAAGCTGTGGCATTTAGGGACACAGGGGCTAGTGTCACCATGGTGGCAGGGAAACTGGTCCCCCCTCACCAGCTTTTACCCGAGTTTAAATACCAGGTGACCAACATTGATGGTGTCAGAACAGAGCACCCCATGGCCATAGTCAATCTCAGCTGGGAGGGGGTCACAGGCCCAAAAGAGTGGCAGTGTCCCCAACCTTACCTGTAGATTGCCTGATGGGCAATGATCTGGAAATTTCAGCCTGGGCTGAAATTGAACACCAAACCCATCTGAGGATGTTGGGTGTCCCTGTAAAGGTTAGTGGGGCTGTGATGGCCACAGCCACAGCCCCAGCCCAAGATTTTGGAGAGATGGAGCCTGGAAGAATGGCCCACTCTCCCCCAGAAGAGAGCACAAGGGTTGAAGAAAAGTCTTCTTCCCTCCAGACAGTAGGTAAGGGTCAGCCTCCTCAGGGAACTGACCCTACCCCTAGTGAAGGAACTGCCACAGAGGTAGTCAGGCCTGGCCTGGCCCCACCCCTGATGGCAGAGGACCCTTCCAAGGTGGTACCCAGTCTGGAGCAGGTAAACTGCCCCTCTCTACCCTGCCTCAGTCAGCCCAGGGCTGCAGAGGTCAGGGAGGTCAGTGGACCCCCAGGGCCCCCTGTCCAGAGGAACCCCCCATCAGAAGATTAGGGGCACCCAGTCTAGTAGCCCTAGCCAGGTGAAAATTCCTCAACCCACTGAGGGATCCCCCATACCTTTATGTAGGGACCTCCCCCAGAAGGACTCTGTTAGGCAAGGGCAAACCTGGCACCAAAAGGTTCCAAACATGCCATGTCCCTCCAGTGTTCCATCCAAAGGGACCCAACCCCCAGCTGTAGGCAGTCAAAGGTTGACCCTTAGAGCAAAGTGCAACTCAGTCATGGAAAGACAGGCATACATGGTGACCAGTGATCTGAGGAAGCTGAGGCCAACCTTCCTAGGGCCTCACTTCCCTACTCAGACACCCCACCAGCCTTGTACTTTACCAAAGCACACCAGAGGTAGTGATTCCCCATGGTGGAGACCCTCTCATACCCTTAGGGTGAGGGATTGCTTAGGGGACCATAAGACAGGGGGCAACCATGCTAGTGCAGGTGCTTCCTTATATGGCCACTTAATCAATAAAGGCTCAACTGGTCAAGGTTAGCCTTATCTCCTTTCATTTGGGGGGTTATGTAGGAAGGTGGAATCTGACTATATGGTTGCCCCCACTTTTTTCCTGGTGTTTTGCTGGTTTATGACTTAGTTGGACTGGGACCCTGCTATTCAGGGCCCCAGTCTATCTGCTCTCTCTAAACGACATGGAGTGCACTCTAGGTGCACTAGTGATTGGATACTGTGGTGCCTTATGAGTCCCTAGTATATGGTACCTTAGGTGCCAAGGGCATAGGTACTTCACAGGCCTACCAGGGGCTGCAGCATGTATTATGCCACCCCTGGGAAGCAGTCTAACTCTGACACCACAGGCCTGCTACTGCAGCCTGGGTGAGGTGGTGCTAGCACCCCTCACTGAGATATAGGTTTCCTATATCTCTCCTGCACACACATATAAACCTATCAGTCACCCCTAAGGCAGGCCCTATCAATCCTGAGGGCAGGGTGCTTGGCTTCTATGTGAAGGGGTGCCTCTGCCTGAGCAGGGCCTCTCTGCAGCTCTCAGAGTCTATTCTCTGGTGCTGTTTGTGGATGCGGTTAAACCATATACTATTAAGTGCATTATATCCTCGCGGTAAATGCTAACTTTGGAATGGCTGCATCAAAACATGTCGTGTTTGGTGTCAAACATCTTGGAATACTACCCCCCGCCAATCTTGGCGGCGGGGGTAGCATTCCACCCTTCTAGAGGATAAGACATGTACCTGCTGTGGAAACGCGGTAGAATCCTAAAGAGCCCTGGCATCACAAAATGGATGCCACCAGTCACAGACACTGGGCTGCCCTCCTGCTGATGACCGAAACTCACAGTGGAGGAAGCCCAACAATAGGCATCCTGTCACAGGGAGGTGTAACCACCTCCCAGACAGGGTTTAGTGTATTGGGGCTGGGTGGGTGCACTCTTAGAGTGCTTTGAAGTCCTGCACTGGGGGAGCAGAAGGCTCCTCTGTGCATATGCCAGTTCAAACCAGCTCAGGGGCTACCTGCCCCTGCTCTGGCGCGAAACTGGACAAAGGGAAGTGGGTGTAGCCACCCCTCCCTTGACCCTCCCATAGGTGGGGTCATAGAGTTAGTCCATCCCCTCTTTTTAGTATAAGAGGGGGAACCTTGCCATTGCAAAGCAGATAACCCCTGGACGACGCTCTACAGAAGAATCCTGGCCCTTCGACGTTCCACTACCTTTGGAAGACAGAAGAATCTCCCTTGGAGTCAAGGAGTGACTCCCCTGCTTGGCAGGCACCAAAAACGACAACGACGGTCGCAAACTACGCCGCTCCCGCCGGAGTCCGAAGTCCCTGCAGCCCAAGAAGTGGATTTCCTGACCTCTCCCAGGCCATCGTGAGTCCCCAGTGAAGCTGAGGCAAGTGGACCCCACGAGTAACGAGGAACCGCGACCCCTGGGTACCGTGCACTATTGTCGAGTGCAACCCCTTCACAACGTTCTACGAACTTGTGCTTTGGACCACGTGTGGTCCCGACCTCCAGCAAGAATCCCCCCGAAGATCAGAGGCCTACACCATCCCGAGTGACCGTGGGCCCCTGTTGAGTGATTCCGCCCGAGGTGTCTTTGCAATCCCTTGCCCGCTGGCTTGTGGGTCCCCAGAAGACTTCTTAAAGAAACCAAAGGGCTCCCTGGTTGCTCCAGGCCTGCCCTGACTTACCCTCGCTGGGTGAGTCCCTCAGACCTTGCTGGTCTGCGCCATCGACTTTTCTTCATCTCCCCGAGACTTGCTGCTGCCAAGGCTTGTTGGCTCCTATCGAGTTGCCGACACTGCAGTCAGCTGCAGACGTCGAGGGACACACTGAATCCAGCTCCTGGTCATCGTCGACACCTCCTGGACCACGTGGCTGAAGAGTCAAGGCACCCGCAACCGACCTGAATCAACCGACGACGGTGGGCATCCATCTTCCTTGCCCCGGGTCACTGCCAAGTGACTTTGAACACTGTCCCCTCTGCTTTCAGGTCATCCTTCTTCAGAATCCAGGCTTGGATTCCACCGGACACTTCTTCAGCTCCCGCAAGCAACAAGTCTTCTTTGTTCGCCATTGAAAACGACGCCGCGACCCGACACCAAAGGACACCTGTGCACCCGGCTTCCCTGGGTGAGGTAACTCCAGCACTACGGTGCTCCTGTGGGTGTGGGCCCTAGAACTACTTACCCTGTAAGTGACTTGCTTGTAGGTTCTCCCGAAGTATCCTAAAACTCTTTATTTCCAACCGCGACTTGCCCCATTGAAGTTAACGGCGATCCGCGCCTGTGTATCCACACTGCACGCGTCCCCCGTGGGTCCTTTACTTACCTGCCTTGGGTGGTTTTGTGAGGCCCCAGCACTTCTGAAGGCCCTAGGCCTTGTCTCCCTGCAAGTCGTTGTTTCTAAGTCTCTTACTTAGTATATGGTCTGGTACGCCCCTAGGGCCCCAGCCATATTTTGTGCTTAACTTATTGTGAAACGTTGATTTGTGCATATGTTTGTCTTCTAATCTCATAAAGAGATTAGTAGAGAGTTATTTAGAAATAAATACATATATATTTGATATATATACCTGTGTGGTGTCTTTTCATTTGGTGATTCAAGAGATTATATGGTAAAACAAGCTGCTTTACATTCCTCCGAGACTTAGCCTGAAGGCTGCTCTCCACAGCTACCACTAGGATAGCTTTCTTTAAAAGGTTGTCTTAAACCTATCTACCATAAGAGTCGATTTGCCCTGGTGCAAGGTGTCCACTTTAATTAGTGAACAGCATATACCAGGCCAACTTCTCACAATAACGTCTTGAAACTTGCGTTGGCGAAAGTTCGTGATGGCTGGGGCAACAAGCAGGACTGTGATGAAAATCTTAAAGGCTTTTGGAATGTCAAAGATGAGTTAAACTTGGTGAGTGGTATCTTGATGCGAGGTAGTAAATTGGTAGTTCCAGACACTTTGAAAGATAAGCTGGTGGACAATTCCCATGTGAGTCACATGGGAATAGCAAAAACCAAAGAAAGGGTTAGAGAGGCTTACTGGTGGCCAGCGATGGAGGTTTTCATAGAAAGGGTTGTTCGCAATTGCCCCCAGTGTGCTGGGAGTGACAAGGTGCTGAAGTGCAGGACGCAACCAATGATCATCCGGGAACAGTCTTCTGGTCCTTGGGTTGATCTTGCAATTGATATTTTGGGACCTGTGAAGTTAAGGTCTCAGGATCGATTTGTTTTGGTTTGTATGGACTTATATTCTAGGTGGCCTGAAATTAAAATTGTCAATTCTGTTGAATCTCAGGTTGTTGTGGCATTTTTTGAAGAGCTCTTTGAGCGTGAACGGTTTCCAATGTCTTTATTGTCTGACAACGGATTTCAGTTTACTTCGCATTTCTTTGAGGAATTTTTGGAGGAGAGAGGTATGAAACATAAAAAGGCTGCCTTATATCACCCAGAGTGTAATGGCGCCGTGGAAAGGTTTGTCAAAGTGTTGAAAGATGCCGTGCAGCTAGCAGTTGTTTCTGGTGATAATTGGGAGTTGGCCATCAAAAGAAAGGTTGGTGAATATAGGTTTACACCTCAACCATCCACGGGAGTGGCTCCCTTTAGATTATTTAGGGGTAGGTCAGCCATTACTAATATAATTCCATCTTGGGTGGCCTCCTGCAGGAAAATGTCTAACTGTGGGTCTGAAGATACTTCTGGTTGGAGGGAAAAGGAGTTGGGGTGTATGCAGAGGAGGAAGGATTTGTTTGATGTGAGGAAGGCTGCCAAGAAAATTTCTGTAGTTGTTGGTGACTGGGTCAGAGTGAAATTACCAAGAAAAGGTGCTGCTGCCACAAAGTTTGGTAATCCCTTGCAAATTATTAAATTATTCAACAATGCTGTCAAGACCAGTGACCACAGGGTCTGGAACCTGGGTAGGGTTGCCAAGTGTCCTCCTTGTGTTTCCTTTGGTACTGGGGTTCCTGCTGCTTGCTCTACTTCTCAAGCGCCCAGGAGGTGTTCTTCTCATTTGAAGACCACTCCTCGTCGCTTACAAGATTGTGTTCGCTAAGTATTTCATAATTTTTTTTGTTCGTTTGTTTTTCTTTCTCTGTATTGCTTCATGTTTATGCTATAAGGGGGAAGGTATGTGGCATTCTGCTTTTATGTCTCTCCTTTCTGTGCCTTGTATTGCGCAATCTCCTTTTCTGAGGTTGCTAGGTTGTGTTCTATTGTGGAACTCTCCCCCTTGAGAGCAAATGTCATTATTGGAAAGCTTTTGTCAGTTGGCTTGGACTGTTGGTGGCTGAGGTCCCTTGCATAAGATGTACAATAAACTTACGCTGTTTCTTCAACTACTTTTGGTCTCCTGTCTGCTATTTATCCGGAGGAGAACACCTCAGTAAACCCATCAAACCTTTAAATTTTTTTAAACTAGACACCAAGGGGAATCCAGGATGAGGTGACTTGTGTGCCTCTCACTAGGTTCTGTTACCCAGAATCCCTTGCAAAACTCAAACATAGAAGAAAAAAAAAAAAATTCTCACATTTCTGTGATGGAAAGTTCTGGAATCTAAGGGGAGCAACAAACTTCCGACAACCCAGCATTCCCCCAAGTCTCTGGATAAAAATGGTACCTCACTTGTATGGGTAGGCCTAGTACCCGTGACAGGAAATGGCCCAAAACGCAATGTGGACACATTGTTTTCCTACCCAGAATCCCCTGCAAACCTCAAAATTAGCTACACAAAATCACAATTTCCTCACATTATATGATTTTTTTAGCTAAATTTGGGGTTTGCGGGGGATTCTGGGTAGGAACATGTTGGGGGATCCACACAAGCCACATATCCCTGGACTTCTCCCGAGTGTCTAGTTTTCAGAAATGTGTGGGTTTGGTAGGTTTCCCTCGATGGCCTCAGAGCCCGGGACCAAAAACGCAGGTCCTAGAATGCTTGTTTCCGGTCCAGGAGGACCTGGCTTGGCAGTTCGGGCTGGACTGTTCCCATGAGGCACAGGGTCAAGACTGATTTGCATATGGCCAGGTCTAAACTGGGGTGGCATGGTGAGCAAAAGAATGATGGATTTAACCCAGATCTCTTGACTGGGGGGTGAATGTTTTGATTTGTTCTGCATTCCGTCCATCAATTGTGTGTCTTTTGCTTCCCCTTGCAAAACCAGCACTTTTTGTGATAGATAATTTTGATGTCTCCACAATAGGTTTTGGGCCCATCACTGTCACGGGTACTTGGCCCACCCACACAAATGAGGTACCATTTTTATCGGGAGACCTGGGAGAACGCCGGGTGGTAGGAAATTTGCGTCAGACCAGTGATCCTACACAGAAATGTGAGAACATTTTTATTTTTTTTAGCAAAATTTGAGGTTTGCAGGGGATTCTGGGTAAGAAAACATTGGGGGATCCACGCACGTCACACCTTCCTGGACTCCTCTCGGTGTCTAGTTTTTGGAAATGTCTAGGATTGGTTGGTTTCCCTAGGTGGCCGCTGAGCCCGGGATCAAAAACGCAGGTGACTCGCTCACAAAACAAGGTCTTTTTGTAATCAATACTTTTGAAGTCTCCACAGTACGTTTTGGGCCAATCCCTGTCGTGGGAATTAGGCCTACCCACACAAGTGAGGTACTATTTTTGTAGTGAGACTTTGGGGAATTCTGGGTATTTGGAAGTTTGTGGATTCACACAGATTCCAGAACTTTCCATCATAGAAATGTGAGGGGAAATGGTTGTGTTTTTTTTTTTTACAAAGATTTGGGTTTGCAAGGGATTCTGGGTAACAGAACCTGGTGAGAGCCACACAAGTCACCCCATCCCGGTTGTCCCTGGATGTCTAGTTTTCAAAAATATATAGGTTTACTAGCTTTCCTTATGTGCCAGCAGAGCTAGGGTCCAAAATCTGCAGCTAGGCACATTGCCAAAAAAAAGGGTCCATTTTCACTGGAAAAATGTGATGTGTCCACGTTGGTTTTGGGACGTTTCCTGTTGCAGGCACTCGGCCTACCCAGACAAGTGAGATTCTATTTTTAATGGAAGACTTTGGGGAATGCTGGGTGTGTCGAAGCTTGTGGATACATGCAGATTCCAGAACTTTCCATCACAGAAACATGAGAAAAATGTTGTTGTTTTTTTTTACAAAGTTTGAGGTTTGCAAGGGATTCTGGGTAACAGAACCTGATGAGAGCCACACAAGTCACCCCATCCTGATTTCCCTGGATGTCTAGTTTTTAAAAATGCATAGGTTTGCTAGGTTTTCTTAGGTGCCGGCAGAGCTAGGGTCCAAAATCCACAACTAGGCACATTGCGAAAAAAGGGTCAGTTTTCACTTGAAAAATGTGATGTGTCCACGTAGCGTGTTGGGCTGATTCCTGTCGCAGGCACTAGGCCTACCCACACAAGTGAGGTAGCATTTCTATTGGGAGACTATGGGGAACACAGAATAGTATAACAAGTTTTATTACCAATTGACTTTCTTTGCATTTCTGCCTTCCAAATGTAAAACAATTTGGTAAAAAGAAGTCATTTTGAAAAAATGACTTCTAATTCACATGCTTGTATGGGTACCCACAATTTTGGAGATGTGCAAATAACCACTGCTTCTAAATTCTATATTTCATTTCAGAAATATATAGGTTTCCTTAGTACCTATTTTTCCCTCTTTATATTTTACCAAATTAATTGCTATATACCCGGTACACAATGAAAAACAGTTGCAAGACGCAGCTCAGTTATTGACTCTGGGTTACTCGGGTTTTTGGTGAACCTACAAGTCCTACATATCCCCACAACCAGGAGAGCACAGCAGATGCAACGCTATATTTCTTTAAAAAATCTGTCATACTTAGAAGAAGTTACAGGTGAAAACGTTGGCACAAACGGCTTTTTTTTTAATCTCAATATTTTTTATTTTTAACTGTTAGTTTCTATAAAAAAAACCTTGAAGGATCTACACAAATGACCCCTTGCAGAATCGTATCTAGTTTTCAGAAATGTATAGCTTTGCGGTATCTAATAATGCTTTCATACCCATTTCTACCACTAACTGGAAGGAGGTTGAAAGCACAAAAAATAGCAAAAATAGGCTATGTCCCAGTAAAATGCCAAAACTGTGTAAAAAATGTTTGTTTTCTCACAGAAGTCTGCCTGTCCTTGAAAGCTGAGAAGATGGCGATTTCAGCACCACAAATACTTTGTTGATACCATTTGCAGGGGAAAAAAAGATGCTTTCTTCTGCAGCACTTTTTTCCCCATATAAAATAAAATTACATTGCTGTATTTTGACTAATTTCTGGGTCCCTTCCAGGGGAATCCAGAAAGCCTGGGTACCTTTAGAATCTTCAAGATGTTGGAAGGAAAGGACGCAAATTTGGCGTGGATACCTTATGTGGACAAAAGGTTACAGGGGCCAAAGCACGAACTACCCCAAATAGCCAAAAAAGGCTTACGCCCAGGGTTGGGGGGTGGGTGTGTGGGGGGGAGCAGTAAAGGGGTTAAACAAAAAAAGCCTCCTTTCTAAAAGTGGCATTTTTAAACACAATTTAAAAACCATCTTTACTAAAAGGTGTTATTAAATTCTGAGTTCAGAGAGCCTAAACTGTATTTCTCTATCTTGTCCCAATGGGAAACTATACTTGTAAGATGTTGCAAAGTATCTTCCATTCTATCCTATGAGACCGATAGCCTTTCAATACTGAAAATCGAAATTGGCAGTATTTCACCATCAGGACATGTCACACACCAGTACATGTCCTACCTTTCATATACACTGCACCTTGCAACGGGGATACCTTGGGGCTACAATAGGGGTACCTTACATGTACGAAAAGGGAAGGTTAGGGCCTGGCAAGTGGGGGCACTTGCCAGGTCGACATGGCAGTTAAAACTGCATGCAGACACTCCAGTGGCAGGTCTGAGATACCTTTTCAGGGCTACTCATGTGGGTGGCAAAATCAGTGCTGCAAGCCCACTAGTAGCATTTGATTTACAGGCCCTGGCACACTCCGTGCACTTTACTAGGGACTTACCAGTAAATCAAAGATGCCAATCAGGGAGAACTAATTGTAATAACAATTTACACAGGGAGCGCTTGCACTTTGACACTGATCAGCAGTGGCAAAGTGCCCAAAGCATCTAAGCCTGCAAAAAGGAAATCCAGCACAGCATCACAGAAAAAATAGAGGCAAAAGGTCAGGGGAAACCACGCCAAAGATGCAAAGTCTAACACATACATACATAGCAGTCTTTCACATCCATAGTATCCATATACTCGTACGGCAATTTTGCATAAGCATTCAGCGTGTAATTACCTTTAGACAAGTCTACGTGTAGCAAGCGACTAATTTGCTCAGTAGGTGTGGACGTCCCATGTACCCCCCCTCCCTTAACCTCCGCTTCGTGTGAACTTATAATGGACATAATAATTACTACAACTATCACTATAATTACTCCTACAATAAGTGTACCTATTATACATTTGTGCCTACGGTTCGGACTTCCAGACTCCATTTTCAAATTGGCTCGAATTGTAGCTGTAAGAGGATCAACAGAACGTCTCTTTCTTTCGCCTCATTTCCATGCAACAAAGTTTTTGAACAGTTTCTTGAAGTCTTGGAAAACAGTTATCAGTCTCTGGCACAATATTTACATGGCTTGAAAGACTTCCCTAGCCCGCTTTCTTCTTCTATGGAAAATGTCCCTGTTTTTATTCTTCTTCCACTAGGGCCTAGGTTATCTTCTCAAGCAAAATGATTTTTATTTATAGTACAATTTACATCCCTTATGAGATCAAAGCCAACTTCGTCAATTACTCGCTGTAAGAGTTCAACTCAAAATGCTGCAATCTCCTGAGGCGATGGCTGGTTTCCAAAGGTTGGAATTGTGAGATCTCCCAAGATCAAACTTCGTAGGCCACTCAGTCTTGGTGGATATTGTACAGTCAATGTCAAAACCCCATCAGCCTCTACTCCGGGAACTCAACTCAATCTAAATTATCAATATTGACGTCCTGGACCTCACTCTCCCCGGCATTTTTAGCAAGTTAAGGCCACTCTGGAGAGGCGTATCTCTGGCAAGGCACCCTTGCACTCGTTGATCTCCCCACATTCCCCTGAGCTTGTTCTGACTCACTTTGGTCGGATTCAGATGATTTAGTTATGGGAGCAAGATCCTTCTCAAAAGCAAGTCTCAAGTTTTGCCTTGCCTGTCTCACCGGCCACCATTACCTTGCAATCTCTCTCCTCCTTGGCAGCACACGACCACTTTCCACACTTGTCTCTTCAGCTGAGTCAGACTCTACACTGCTCGCAAAGTTACCGTCTCCCTCAGAGCCTATACCTGGGCCTTGTGTAGCTTAACCCCCCTCAGCTCGACTTGGTGGGTATCCAGCCTCATCAGGAACCCCCACAGCTTGGCTTGTCCTCTCTGGTGATCTTGCGACCACTGCTGGAGTCACTTTTGGGAGAGGAGGTGTTTCTTCAATGGTCCTGAGACTCTACGGTGTGCGAGGCATATATCCAGTTCGGCAGGCCTCCGCACTTCACAGCTGTGTTCACCACTAAGATCACCTGGTATGGACCACGCCACCATGGGTCAAGATAGCTCTTCCTTACATGCTTTCAGACCAGGACCCAATCTCCCGGGCCCAAGTCGTGGCAGAGGTCTTTCGAGGTAGGTGCAGCTTCAACCTGGAGAGAGACAGAATGAACCACATCAGCTAATGCTTTGCAGTGATCAAGGACCAAATAATCAGTGATGTTAATTAATGCTGTGGATGGGACTGCAGGTAAACGCATGGCTCTCCTCATGATGATCTCGTACGGAGATAGCCCAGTCCTTCTGTCTGGAATGCTGCACAAACTCATTAAGACCAAAGGCAACGCATTAGGCCATTTCAAAGATGTCGAGGTACACACCTTTGCTATTCTCATCTTTAAATTCCCATTTATCTGCTCCACTATTCCAGACGCTGCTGGCCTGTAACTACAGTGCAGTCTCTGATCAACGTTTAAGGAAGTACACAACAGCTTCATGATCTAGTTATGGAAATGTGCCCCTCTATCTGACTCCAATGGAAACCCGAAGTGCGGGATAAGCTCTCAATAATAATTTTGCTCTGTGAGGCTATCACACCTTCTAGCCGGAATAGCTTCCGACCACCGGGAAAAAATACACACAACAACCAGAATGTACCTCAATACATTACACACAGGCATTTCGACAAAGTCCAACTGTATTTGGTTGAAAAGACCTCCTGATGTGACTCAAAGCAACCACAGGTTTCTTTCCAGCATTCATTTCCTGGCACGTGACACATCGATGACACACTGCATCAGCAATCACACAGAATCTGGGGTTAAAACCACTTGCCTGAACAACCTCACCATTGCATCTCTCCCTGTGTGGGCTGCTCCATAAATCTGTCTCGCCAAAGGACTCAGCAAACAATCCAGCAACACTGCTCTAGCATCAGTTGAAACCCAAATGTCATCTTCCCTCTTCACATCCTGCTCTGATCCAACCAGCTTGTTCCTGGTCTGACGCTTCCCCTTATAAACGCTTAACTTCATCACTTGTGTCTGCAATAGTTAGCATCATGTTGAGTTCAGTCGTCTCTGTGCTCTCGCCAAAGTATTCCCCATTAAAGATGCAAGCATGGGTGGTGCAAAAGTGGGCGACTTCATTCGCGTATCCGTTACCCACTGTCACAAAATCTTCCCACTTCCCATGTGCAGCACATTTAATGGCAGCCACTTCTTTTGGTCACTGCAATGCTTCCAAAAGTTGTTTCACATATTCCCTGTTTCTTATAGGAGATCATGACGACTTTAGAAAACCCCTCTGTGACCATAGCTGTCCAAAGTTATGAACTACACCGAACTCCAAGGAACATGCACATACCCTCCGCTAGGCACCTCTCGCAGTGGATAAGCCTCAATCCCTGATGTTCCCCCTCCAGGAGGTGGTGTTTCACCCGTCACCTTCCTAATGCTCTTCTTCTTTAACCATCTTTCCTCCCATTTGTCAAGCATGCTCCAAGCATGTATCCCTATAATCAGCTCTCAAATGTGTACTTTCAAGCCTGTTACTCTCTTCTCTTCCAATTCCTGGTCACTATAGTTCGACCTATGGTTTCCCTGCAGCATTTTCATTTTAGACAGATCAACATCGTATTTCTGAGACAATTCCGACAATTTCTCATGTGCTTGTCTCGCCTTGCAGGTGACATCCTTTGCTATTAACAATAACGCGTCTGGCTAATAGGTCTCCATCCTCCCAAAGGCAAATTCCCACTGAATATTTTGTCCACCTCAGCCTTCAACCTTACCACTTCGAACAACTTTGCCTTTACCACAAACTTTATTGTGCCCTGACTCGACGTGCCATTCGGTCCTTCCCGCCCATTATTTCGATTTCTCAGCCAATTCTCTAAATCTGTAGCATGTAAAACATGCTGATTTCCAGAGGTTCCCTGACTTGCACTTGCTTCTGGTGTTACACCCATTGGTCCCCTCACTGGAGCTTCCCACATTCTCAAA
Organism: Calotriton arnoldi; assembly: GCA_963921515.1. Taxonomy (NCBI): domain Eukaryota; kingdom Metazoa; phylum Chordata; class Amphibia; order Caudata; family Salamandridae; genus Calotriton; species Calotriton arnoldi. Next base: position 220,039 of record CAWUFW010016191.1, read on the forward strand.
TCTGAATTCAAGTTTTCGGAGGATACAGGTTGTATGGTACTAGAACCAATACGTGCTCTTGAAGGATCTGTAGTCTCCTGCGAAGGGGCACTAGATTCCACAGACACTAAGGACAGACTGTTTCCTTTCGTGGTCCTCCTTCCTCCTAACCCGATTCTCTTCTCCAACCCGGACTGTCACTGACTAGTGCTTCCCACCGAGTCCGGATCATACACTGGAACTACTCTGGTGACCGGTACCGTAAGGACTTCCGGTAACCATGAAGCAGCGCTGACTCTGTACCTCCCAAAACAGATATTCCTGTTCCTCCTACTCCTGTTGAAATCTTTCCCACTATCCCTGCACTAGAGCCTGTCTGGGACATCGACACACTTTCCTTATTCCCTGCATTTGCCAGTTCTCACCTCCCTTCCTTTGAATGTGCGTTGTAAGGTGGAGGACGCTCCGATAATAACTTATCCAACAAGCTGTCATCCGTGTCACTGCCATCATTTCCATTTTATCCTCCATTCCTATCCTGAGAATTTCCCTCTCTCACCAGCATCGGATACAACCTCTCTCCCTCAATGGTGTCTACCCTCCATCTTTTAAGTTGTGCATCCCATTGTGCATCCTGATATGCCTTCATTGCCTTCTTGATCTTCCCTTGAAATCTCTCCCTATTATTTGCATGTGCTGCTCGCATCCACACATCTAATCCCTCAAACTGTGTTGGGAGAGGCCGCAGTCCAGACATCACTCCCCTCAACTGATATAACACCTCCAATTGAATGAATTATAACGTGGAAATGCCAAATCCCATTCCTTTTCAGTGATCTTATGTCAATTTGAAGCCAAATTATGGTATGGAGTCCTACGTTTGTTGCCATATAATGTGCTGGAGTATCCTCAGGCGGTGCTTCTTCACCCACTCGAGTAACAACTCCCTGATCTCCCTTAAACAAGTCCCGCAACACCCTAAAACATTGCATGATTAGATCAAAATTTCTCCTCGAGAGACAAGATTTTTCTCAATCACAACTTCCTGATGACTACCAACCAATCCCAGTGCGGCGTTACACCAACCAACCTATTGCAGCGAGGCACGCTCTGACATCACCTTTACTTCGCGCAGCAGTTCACCCTCCTTCACAATTTTTCCGTCCAAGTTCACTCACACAATTGCAACTCCGTAATTGCCTGCCTTCTACAAGATAGATAGAATTTTATCATGCAAGAAAATTCGCACACGGCAACCCTTGACCTGCGCTGGTCACCCTAATCAGTCTAGTCCATCCCTGTACACAAGGTTAACTACACGATTTCCACATGTCCCATTCACACAAAGTTCCATGTCTTAGGTGGAACTGCCGATGACGTCTCACGACAACTCCTCAAATCTGCAGTCAGAAAATCAATCAATCAGGGTTGATGAAGCGTGCTACTCACCCTTGAGGGTCTCAAGGCACTGAGGGGGGGGGGGGGTGCAGCTCCGGATCAGCCGAAGGGCCAGGTCTTGAGGCTTTTTCTGAAGGTGTGCAGGGTAGGGGAGCATCTGATGTTGACTGGGAGCTCGTTCCAGGCCTTTGCCATGATGTGGGAGAAGGCTCTTCCCCCTGCTCTGGTTCTGCGGATGCGTGGTGTTTGTTAGGGCGAGGTCAGCGGAGCGGAGGTTTCTTTTAGGTACGTGGAAAGATTTTCTTTCGTTGAGGTATTTGGGTCCGATGTTGTGGAGGGATTTGTAGGCGTGGGTGAGTAGCTTGAAGGTTACTCTCTGCTCGACAGGGAGCAAGTGGAGGTCTCGCAGGTGTTGGGTCATGTGCTCGTGTCGTGGAGTTCCGAGGATGAGTCGGGCCGCGGTGTTCTGGATGGTCTGGAGTTTGTGAAGGAGGGATTTGTTGATCCCGGTGTAGAGGGCGTTGCCGTAGTCTAGTCTGCTGGTTAGGAGTGCGTGGGTGACGCTTTTTCTGGCTTCGGGGGGGATCCACTTTAATGTCTTGCGGAGGATGCAGAGGGAGTTGAAGCAGGTGGAGGCAACGGCGTTGATCTGGCAGGTCATGGTGAGGGAGGAGTATAGGATGATGCCGAGATTCTGGGCGTGGTCCGTCGGGGTGGGTTTCCGAGGGTGGAGGGCCACCAGGTGGTGTTGTCCCAAGCGGATGGGGCAGGTCCAAGGACAAGGACCTCTTTCTTCTCCGAGTTGAGCTTTAGGCAGCTGCTGCTCATCCAGGCAGCGACGTCCTTCATTCCTTCCTGGAAGCGGAGTCTGGTGTCTTCAGGGTTCTTAGTGAGGGAGAGGATGAGCTGGGTGTCGATGTAGGATACTATACTGAGCCCATGTTGTCTGACGATGGCGGTGAGGGGGGCCATTTAGATGTTGAAGAGTGTGGGGCTGAGCGATGATCCTTGGGGTACTCTGCAGTTGATCTCTGTAGGTTCGGAGAGGACGGGTGGGAGTCTGATCCTTTGGGTTCTGCCGCAAGAAAGTAGTGGATCCAGTCGAGGGCGGTACCACGTATGCAAGTGTTGTGGAGTCTAGCTGCAAGAGTGCGGTGGGAGACGGTGTCGAAGGCTGCGGAGAGGTCTAGCAGGATGAGGGCCGCGGTATGGCCCTTGTCGAGTAGCATGCGAATGTCATCGGTGGTGGCGAGGAGGGCGGTCTCGGTGCTGTGGTTGCTGCGGAATCCAGACTGTGAGGAGTCGAGGATGTCGTTCTCTTCGATGAAGGTGGTCAGCTGGGCATTGACGAATCTCTCGGTGATTTTGGCTGCGAAGGGAAGGAGAGAGATGGGCCAGTAGTTTTTCAGGTCCGTCCGGTCCGCCGAGGGTTTCTTGAGAAGGGGCTTGACCTCTGCCCGCTTCCAGTCATCGGGAAAAATGCCGGATTTGAAGGACGCGTTGATGGTGCGGCATAGTTCGGGTGCCATGGCGGCAGCATCTCTGTGGTAGATGTGCGGCGGGCAGGGGTCCGTGGGGGCTCTTGAGTGAGTGCTCACAATAACTTGGTGTCTTCTACACCATTTAATATATCCCGGGATCTTAGGCCACTTTGGGACCTGAAACTCAAATCTCAATCCTTGGACCACGTCTGGCCCAAAACCACATTCACTTGACTCTCATGCAAACTCCGCCAGATATCACACAACGTTATCACTCCCGCAATCTAGCACACAACGCATCCCTATTAATACTCACTCCTCCGTTCACGGCTGTTCTCGCTGCACCGCCAAACTCTGTTGGTCTCCGTCAAGGTCAATCACTCTCCGTTCTCGATCATTGGGCTCCATTTTGGGGCGCTAGGGTTCTTGGTCTCTTTTCTAGTTTTTCTGGATTCTCCCCCCACTTCATGTGAGAACCATCCTACTCTGCTACCAACTGAAGGAGCAGAGTTCCGTGTTCTAGATCTGCTCTAGAACCTCGAGTCAATGGTACTTTCTCAGCATCGAAGCATGGGGGTGAGAGAAATCATTAGCTGGTCAATCATTTCAATTCCAATTCACTATGACTCTTAAGAATCACAGACTACCAATTAGGGTTAGTTGATTTATTACAAAGCCAAAAATTACTGGACATACAGGCACCTCAAGATGAGGGTGTAAAAATACATTGGAACTAATACAAAGCCAAATCTGCGAATTAAATTAATGCGGTGCAACAAGCACAGAGTAAGTATTTTGAGTATCAGGATACAAAAGATTAGGAACAAACGTCCAGGTTCCCCTGCATCGGAAGTTCGTGGGAATAAAGCATTAATCTGTCCCTACACTAACTCCAACGTGACATTACTAAATAAGCATTTGCGGGGCAGGATTAGTTAAGGTGTCAGCGTGTGCAGACTTCCTAAGAAGTCACCACACATCAGTTGGGTCAAGCAGCATGAAGCTACTAAGACAGAGCTCGTTCTAAGATGCTCTCTCTAGGCAAGGCAGAAGTCCTGGGGCTCTTTCCCTCATTACGATACATCAATAGCACAGGTGTGTCCCAGGATCCTTCACAGGTCACGGTCATCCAGTCAGGCCACCTCCTCATAGGTACTTTTCCATTGGGCAGCGATGCTCCCGAGCTCAGCGAGTTGACCTTGATTCTCAGGCTCTCTCCGATGAGAAAGTACAACAATTCTTCACTACCAGTATCCATTCTCAATGTATCTCCTTCTCTCCTTGCCCAACTCCTAAAACAAAGGCATTCTAGCTAACAAGGATGATTCCTCCACCTGCAACAGAAACGTGAGAAAGAACAGAATCCAACGTGTACATGCATTTCAACTATTAATTCTAATGCGAGAGCCTCCACGGAAAATGTATTTCAGGGCTGCAGAATTCAGCTAACATAAGAAATGGAACATGAGCTTTATATGAATTTACACAGGAAATAAGGCACATTCAATTAATATTCCTACCTACATATAAAATGACAATAACCCATTCAGTAATAAATTGTTCTCAGTTGCACAACACAAGTGCTTCTCTGTTAGTGTTTCTGCTGGTTACATTTAATTATTTCACCCTAATTCCTCGCGTATTCTATATAGTAGCCTAAATACGTCATGTTCATTAGGTTAAATACAGATGCAGTCTACACGTGTGATTATAATGCACTCCTACCATGAAAAATGGATTTTGCGCCATCAGTCGCATCCCCTGATCCCTTAACAACCCTTTCCTACCACAAAACTCCAACCATCCCAGAACCCTTAAAATCATGCATGACAGTAAACTCCACCAATCTCTATCCACTAAAACCCCTTACAAGCCCTAAACTACACCCATCCCTAAAAAAAGAAACCCCAACCTTAAATTCCACCCATCCCTAACCCCTAAAATACTTTCTGTACCTGTACACTCTAACCATCAATGAATCCTAAAAATCCCTCACCACTTTAAACTATCTTTCCCGAAACGCTAAAACTCCTCACCCCTCTAAGACTCACCAATCCCTGAACCTTAAAAACCACCCTAACCTCAATCCATCCCTGAGCCTTAAAACACCTCACCACCCATAACCCCACTCAATCCTGAACCCTAAAAAACCCTCATCACCCTTAACTCCATCCAACTCTGGCCCCTGAAATCCCCTCAGCACCCCTAAACTTTACCTATCTCAGATCCTTATAAACCCCTCTCTAACCAAAACTCCACCCATCTCGGTCAGTTAGAGCTGGCATCATTGGTGTGTTATTTCCCTAAACATTTTGCATTCACTGCCTGATTTTTGATTAATTTGTTTTTGTTGGCTTTAGGACTCTAAGTGGTCTCTCCTTAAAACATGGTAAAATTGTCCTACACCCAATTGGCATATTTTATTTACTTGTATGTCCCTAGCAGATGGAACAACATGTACCTGTAGATTAAATGCTGCTAGGGGGCCTGCAGCACTCACTGTGCCACCTACTAAAGTAATACTTTAAAACATGTCTCAGGCCTGCCACAGCAGCCTGCAATGCAGTTTTAAATTGCATTTTGACCTGGCAAAACAAACCATTTCCCAGAACTAGACCTTCATTTTGAATACTTGTTACCCTTAAGGTAACCCCTAAATGGTCCATAGGGCAGAATCCTTTGAATTTAAAAAGTAGGACGTGTGATTAAGTTTTGCATGTCCAGGTAGTGAAAACATCTAAGGTCACCTTTTACTGTTGTAAGGCCTATCCCTCTGACTAACTTTGGATTACCATATTACATTTAATAGATGCTAACTTTAGATTGGGAGCAGGTAGAGAAATTCAGTTTACACAAAATAATTGCAACTTAAAAACCCCTTTAATGTTAAAGTCACAATTCTGAAAAGTACACTTTTAGAAAGTTGTAATTTTCTTGTCCTAACAAACTGTGCCTTTCTGCCAGTGTCCTTCGTGCGAGTGGCATGCACGCATAAAAATAGTTCAACAACTATGTCCCTCCTTCAGGAACACATACGGAGCACTCTTTGGGTTTTTGAAGTCCTTTATTACACCCAGCATGACGCGTTTCGTCTACTCAGACTTCCTCAGATGCTGTCCGGTGAGTAAGGAGATCTGTCGCTTCACAGTTTATTTAAAAACCTCATTAGGCTCCTCCTGCCCAGTGTTCAGCAAGGAAGGACCACGCTAAAAATACAATCCTTCCTGATTTTTAGCCGCCATCTTTGAGTGTATGTTCCTTTATTTGCCATACTATAGTGGTATATTTTACAAGGTTCGTTCTTTTAGGTAAACTTCCATTATGTAATGGGAAAAAGGGCATACCTCTCTGATCGCACTGTCACTGAGCAGTTAATTGTGGAGCCTCAATGTTCGTTTTTCAACCCTTTCATCAGCCGCTTTTGTTACATCACGATATCCTGAATCTGAGAGTGTCGGTTATAGTAATCCGCACTCTATCATGTGGTCATGTTCCAACTACTTGTTGGCAGATGCATCATTTCCTTAGCTGCGGCGGTTCTGGCAGAGCACATTAAAAGTTCCAACAAACGCCACAAGTTCTGCCGAACTCATTACTTGATGGGTGCCTCCGTGCGAGTGGCATGCACGCATAAAAATAGTTCAACTATGTCCCTCCTTCAGGAACACATACGGAGCACTCTTTGGGTTTTTGAAATCCTTTATTACACCCAGCATGACGTGTTTCGTCTACTCCGACTTCCTCAGATGCTGTCCGGTGAGTAAGGAGATCTGTCGCTTCACAGTTTATTTAAAAACCTCATTAGGCTTCTCCTGCCCAGTGTTCAGCAAGGAAGGACCACGCTGAAAATACAATCCTTCCTGATTTTTAGCCGCCATCTTTGAGTGTATGTTCCTTTATTTGCCATACCATGGTGGTATATTTTACAATGTTCGTTCTTTTAGGTAAACTTCCATTAAGTCTGTAGTATTTAACTGTGGCAGGTAATCCCCATTTTTTCATTACGCTTTAATTTATTTCTATTGTGTATAAGCTAGTACAACCGAGTGTATGCACCAGAGAATAGCCAAGTGAATTTTTGCTCTCAATGGATGTGTTCCTTTACTACCTTAAGATATCCAATTTTATCAGGATCTGCCTTTTTGTCATGAAAGTTTCTCTGTGCATTTAAATATATTCTAAAGCATTCGTCCGCAATAGCCTTTACTTCGGCTGATTAATTTAAGTGTAGACATTTCATGGGCATCGGGCATCGAGCACAATCAGGAAAAACAGGCACGCGGGAAGATAACGGAAAAGCAGTAGGCCGAGAAACGTCACGGGGCTACTTTGTTACTGGTTATAGGAGGCTGGGAGACAGCAGGGATCAGGCAGTAAAGGGCAGAAAGAGAACTGCAAAGCACAATGTTATTGCATGTGTGATGGAACGACTGGAAGGCTCACTTCTGGTAGGGCAGAAAAGGTCCCTGGAGGCCGTAGAGATTGCGCCTAAAAGGCTAGGCCTAGGTGCACTCAGACTGCTGGGTTCATGGTGGTGCAGGTCAAGAGGGCAAAGGGGTACAGGACGGTTCAGATGGAGAGCCAGGACAATCCTGAAAGGCAGAGGAACACAGCGGTGGTGGTGCCACTGAACTAAACCAAGCCAAGTGTTCAAGACCTGGAGATAAAATCCCCTTCATGCTCCCCATTTTCAGAGAAGCAAGTGGTCTCTGTGCTCTGTGTTCACAAGCACCTGTGAAGGGTGAAGAGAGAGAAATAAAGTCCCCAATAACAAAGCTAGGCAGGGGCTGGAGGGCACTAATTGGGTCCCTCCTCATAATGAGGACAGGGCAGAGGAAGATGCTGATAAACTTGCTTCTGAATGTGATCGGAGAGAAAGAGCATATCAGTGCATACAAGAGAGGTTTTTGAATCCCACCAGTGCAGCACTCGGGGGGGCTTGTTGTGAATTAAAGGCAAGACATAGGATTCAGAATGTTGGGCTCAACTTTTAAGCACAAATGCAGAAAATATATTATAACTTACACTCTTTGGAAGGTGCTGCCCACCATAGAATTATGTTCAACCTTTAACAAGTTAAATACTTTATCTTGGCTTCAGTAGGGTCACAACCCAGGCTAGCCTTCCTCACCCAGCAAAAGTGTGCTGAGTTTTTTTCAGGGGGTGGAGTGGCAATGCCACACTGAACCCACACCCTACATTGAACTAGGGTATACGTGGGGCATAACAGAAGCGTGGGGCATAACAGAAGCGTGCAGCAATATGTATGAGAGGGATCAGTCAAGCAGCCCAGAGTGAAGCTATTAAAAATCAGCCATAATGCCCTCATGCACCTAATGCAGTGGATCAAAACACAAAAGAGTCTACATACGCTACTCAGAGGTGGCAAGAGGGAAGTATGGACATGAGAGAATGAAACCAGTCCTAAACAAGAGTGAATCACAAAAAGGATCATTCCACGTCAGGGGGCAGAAACGGTGGTCCACAACAACAGAGGCAGTAGTATGAACCCCATGAGGGACACATGCCCAAACGTCCAGTGCCCCACTGCTGCACACCAAAGCCACCAACATGGCACCTCCACAACTGAGCAGAAGGAAATATAATGTGCATCGCACCATCACCAGAACTGTGAAGGCATGCGTAAGAGGATCTGAGAAATCCACACATCTGTCCAGGGAGGGAAAATAAGGTAACTGAAGGACCTGTTTTGACACCTTTTTCTGGTTTTCTCAATTTCTGTGTTATTTTACTCCCGATTTTTTTAAACTCTAATTTTCCTTGAAATATTTACATTCTTTCCTAACTATGTTGTTGTTTTGTCTAGTTGTTCAATTGTGCTGCATCCATTTACCAAGAAAGACATTGCTGTTCTAGTCCGTTTCTCAAGGGTGAGCCAGATGTTATTTACTGAAACGTTTACATTTTTGTAGTCTGATTGTTTAGGCCTTGCTGGAGCAACTCAGTCACAGTTCACATCAAGACTGTCACCTCTGGTTCTCACAGCTTCACAATTTTAATTCCTTCGGCTATTGTGTGGACTAAGACACCTTTAGACTGGCAAAGTATATAGGCATGCATAGCAGAACTTGTGCCGCAATGCATGCAATTGCAGAAAATCCTAATGTCCCAGGCAAGTGCTGTGAATGTATTTAACACGGGCTAATGCAAAAAACACAAGTAGGTAGTCACAGCAGCATGAGATTTTATTTAATCCCTCAACGCGCATTTTTATGAATTTAATTCAGTTTCACAAAAGAGAAACACGTGTTTAATGCATCATCGTTTATTAATGGTTATGAAAATATTTAAATACCTAAAATTAGTTTGACATAAGTGCTTTTCATTTCTTTGTTCTTTTTCTGCCAAATGATTTATTGAATCAGAAAATTGTACAAAGTATAGAAATATATTAACATGAATCATGAGGGAAGAAGCAGCACACTATTATAACAAGTACAATTCTTTTGTAATCATTGAATCCTGCTCAGCAATCAGTCAAGTTTCAATCCTCTATGGAATAATTTGGATTGACAACTAGAAATGGGTCCTCTTCCAGCACGGCTTCATCATCCCCGGGTTTGAATGCTTTTAACCCAGTTTTGTTGAGTTCTAATAAAATGTTATCCTGAAAGAAAAGTAGGTTGAGGTTATACACAGGTTCAAGAAAGAAAAAGGCAATTAGGCCAAGCATCAATGCTGAAATTTAGCTTTAGGATGCTTTGGGTTCCAAATTACATTTAATTTGCACAGGAATCTCATCTATCTAGCAAGAATACTTCAAATATATAGGATTGGATTTGTGACAAAATCGAAAAAATATCAAGCTATACTGGACATGACATTGAATATTAATATAATAAAATTATGTATACTATACATTGCAAAGTAAATACAAACTTAATAAATGCGTGCATTATAAACAGTGAAATAAAAGTCCACTGTAAAATGAAGTAAATCCATATTGCTTTGACATAAGACCTGTCGGAGGAGGTCTGACCGCCACGGTCTTGTCAGAAGCAGTCGGTCCGACTGCCCGATTACGATGCATGCATCCTGTACTCTGACCAACTGCTGAAAGAACACTGACTCAGACAGCCTTTCTCCGACCACCAAGATGGCAGTCAGAGAAGAGCAGCATCCGTAGGGCAGTACATTGATCTCCAACCGCCGTCCGGATTACGATGTTGGTTTCAAACAACCCGACTGTAGCGGTCCAACTGACTGCCTCAAGTCTTGGGAAAGAAAGAATTGAAGTGCAGACTCACCCAAATCAGCTTCTCCCTAACTGTCTCTGGCATAGATCCCTTTCTCCAGGTCCCCCATACACCGCGACAGCTGAACCCTGAAGACTGACCCTGTGTGCGCTGGAATGCAGGTAAGTCTGTAGGTGGCATGTATCCCTATTGACTGGACTGTGTAAAGATCACCACACTCCAGCAGTGGATTAAATGGTGCACATGCATATCTCCACATAGGTCATGCATCTGTGTACATATCACATGTTTCCTGTGAGTTTGCACACACTTGCAGTGACATATTCGGGGCATGTGCACCACCATAGATGAGACCTCTGCAGTAGCAGCTGTTGTATCGTAAAACGGCAGGGGGAACTTTCCCGACCTCGGAGGTCAGAATCAGAACGCGGCCGTGACTGTCGAATGGTTGGTTTCGACAGGGATCGTAATAAGGCCCTAAGTGTGATCAAGCCAAGTGGGGCACTTTACTTTCTCTATTTTTTCTTTCTTTGTTTCAGAAAATGGACTTAAAAAAAGGAAGGGCAGAGACGCACAAGTGTGCAGAACAGAGAGGCATTATCACAGTAAGCCCTCGGCAGTAGCCAACTGCGAAGATTGCGGCATGGTTTAGGGCTATTTATCTTATGCTCCAAAGCCTTACCTCAATTTGGCAATATCTATTGTGGTTCAGTTCTACTGAATTGAAGGAGAAAACAAGATGTCAACACTCTTATAAAAGTAATCAAAATGGTTCTCCACCTTCAGTTAGATCCAAGGTTGGGAAAGTTACTGAAACACCAAGCTCATTGACAGCTTAATTTTCCTAAGCATAAAGTGTTTACAATTTCCTCTAGTCCACATCTTTCCCATTCATGAATGATATCTTGTCACTAAAAACAAACTTCTGTTTATCCATTTTTACTAAAACAAAACCAATATTTTTGACCATGATATATCTTTATTCCTTAATATTGACAGTTTCACTGTTGCTTCCTCTCGATGGAGTATGATTGTTGATGTCATCTTAAATTATGATAATAAATCAAAGAGGTCATCCTCTATTACTTTATTTGTAATAGTCCAGGAGCAACAATGATAATTTGATGGGATGCTCTTAAAGCTTATATCAGAGGTATAACAATTTCAATGATGGCATTTGACAACAATATTTTCAACTAAATTATAGGGGAAGGTGGAATGTTTCATCCTGCCTATGGAATTGGTGGAATTTTGGTCACTCTGTGTTACTCTTTAATATAGACTTCAAGCCAAATTCTGCCAATTTCTGTGTGATGGAATTTTTCTCGTGCAATGCTCCAGGAAATGTGGGGTAGCACGCAAGAGGCATGGTGTCCCCTAATGCAAATTTCTAACACTGGTGGTCAGATGGCTGCCGCTCTAATAGATTTACTGCCGCTCAAGCAGATTTTCTAGTTGAGCTGCAGCAAACCCAACTTTAATGGCTACGCACTCTTGTGCAATGTATGGTGCCATTCGTACTGATTTTTCAGAGCTGCTAGTGCTACCGGCACTAAATTGCAGTACGAGCTGTATAATTTCCTCCCATTGGCAGAACTCTGCGGAATCTCGCTGAGTTTTTATGTAACTCTGTTGAATTCTGCAGACTGAAGTGCCACGAATTCCGACTAACCCTACTAAATTAATAAATTAAGAGAAAGAAATTTCCAAAACTGAACATCTCTTTATTATATCTGTTAGCAATACATAGAAATTAAAGCTACAGAAACTTCACTATGAATATATATGACTACTCCATAAGCATGTGGCCCTTCAGATTTCGAATGAGAAAGTGAAACTGCATTTTAATTCCAATAAAGCATGTAAATTGCTAATTTACATATCAAAAAGATAAAACTCAAATGCACGCTATAAAAGAGTAAATATTATGACTTTGCACAATAATTTTACATGAATAAAAAATGTTTTGCTAAAATCTATACAATAAACCTCAACCAATATATCCCACAGAAATGGATATCTTTTTAGAAGCATGTAATTTACCTGTACCTTCTCATTCTGACAGACTAAGTTTAAAGTACACCATTACTATGAAGGATCTTAATTCGACTGTCAAATCTCTTGAAACAAAGGCGGCGCCTGGTCCTGATGGTATTCCTGCAGAATTTTGCAAGCTTTCTCTGCTCAATTGTTTCACCGTACTTACTCTTGACAGAATTTGGAAAAGTTGATAAAACATCTGAATCATTTAAAGATATTTTGACAATAGTATCCGAAGCTCACAAACATCCCATTATAATTTCTAATTACCGATCTGTTTAATTAAGAAGGACTGCAAAATATCCGCGAACAGACTACTTAAAGTACTCAATAGTATAATTAACACTGGTTTTTTGAAAGGTAGATTTTCAGCTAATACCATGTTCAAATGCCATGTATTATGCAATATGCATTCTATTCAAGACCACATAGGGCTCCTTGCATTAGATGCTAAAAAAGCTTTTAATAAAGTGAACTGTCAATTTTTGTTTTGTGTTATGAATATTTTGCAACTTTGTGATAATTTCAGAAAAACTATCGCTGTTCTATATGCTCAACCATCAGCTATGTTATTAGTGAACAGCTGTTTTTCTTTTCAGTTAGAGAGTTACGAGACAAGGTTGTCCATTATCACATTTTTTATTTTTAGTAGCCATCAAACCTCCCATTTGTCTCATCAGAAATTCAGAAGCAAATAAGGGCATCTACATTAAAAATGCTGCTCTTGAGATCTCTGCCAATGCTGATGACATTTATTTATGAGCATTTCTGAATGTTCCAGTCCAATGATATTAAAACCCAAATAACTATACTGCCATATTAGTTTATACTCTTAAACGTAACAAAAAACTGTTTTTTTCCCCCATTAAAAGTTTATTGTTAAGACATTCATCAGTCCAACATTCTGTTGTGTAAAGACAAAATAAAATATCTTGGTATTTTCTCTAATTTGATAAAGGACACAATAAAATAAAATTGTGACCATATTATTAATATAATCTAAGAGAAGGTTCAGAGGTGTCGACCCTTCATTGAAATTGGGGAGATATGATTGAAGATATTAAATGGCAATTATCCCACAGATATTTTATGGGCTTTCAGTGTTCCCGGTTTAATTTCCGAACACTTTCTTCAGGTACATAGATAGAATTATTTCCAAATTTATCGGGAACAACAAAACACCTAAAATGCAATCAATTGAGAACACGTAAATTAAATAGGGTTACTGGCTTTGTCAAATACCATGAAGCTTTTCTAATTAAAAATTAAATTATGGTTTCAGGAGCCTAAATCATCCAGTTTACCTAAATGGGATCAAATTAAACAAAAGTTGTTAACCACTCTCCAGGAATTGACAACAAACTCCTTCAAAGGGAAATAGTTTGGACAAAGCAGCTGAACATCTTGCACCCTAATGGCTGAATGAGATTGAAGATTTTTTTTTTTTTAGGGGTTACTGGTATATTGATGCATTTGCTCATGTATTGCACAGTATATAATGATTTATTCTTTGTGCATTCGCTTTTCAATTATTTCCTTCTGTTACGTTTCATTCATTTTGATTTATCTTGACTACTTTTGAGCATGAGTGGTGGGGCTCTCCTTTGGTTTTATATTGGGGCATCTGGCCACAGTGCTTTATACTTTGTTTCACTTTAGCACATACAGTTCTGAGTCTTGATCAAACTTTATCTTAGGATATTGCCATGAGTGGCAGAGTTTTTTATACTAGGTTTTGCGTGGGGACAGGACTGCTTTGCTGCCCCTGAAAGGACTGCTTTGATGCCTGCTGCCTGCCTTGAACCCTAAAAGGCCTGCCCTGCTGCTTGAGCTCTGTTGCATCACTTGAACCCAGGACTACCAGTATGACTCCAAGGGCTAGTTGGCTGGCCTGATGAGACTCATGGACAGAAATGGCTCCAACCATCTTAAACCTGCACCCGGACCCAGCCAGAGTGAGTCCTAACCCCCCCTCTCCCCACCCCCTCAATGTGGTGCCCCTCCAGTCCTGGCCTCTTGGTGGTGGTGCTAAAGGTGCCCAGATAGTCAAAATCCAAAACTTCGGACTTGAACAAATTTTGGCTAGAAACTGCTCCGACAACTGGGAGAAGACTGGGATCAACCTGCTCTTCTATCCGACCAAGGTGCATCGCCGGTCGACCTGACTTTGTGGCAGCTCCTGCTACCTTCTTCACAGCAGAAAATGTTTGACAGTGGTCCTTCCCCAAAGGGATATCCGGCCTCCTGGAAATTTCATCTGCTACAGCCCCCAGTTTTGTCCCACTGGAGCTTTTCAACTTCCAAAAAAGTGACTAATTCCGAACGTAGAAATCTTCACCACGAGTTCGTCCAGTGGCTTCCCTGACAATGACCTCCATCCTCAGACATGCCTGCAGCCTTGCCACACTGAACTTTACTTTCTGAGAACTCTTTTCTTCAAAATTTTGTCTAAGTGTGAAAATAAGTGCTGACCGGACCCAATCCACTTCCAGTATCAGACTTGCGCTCCATCAAGGTCAATCATATTTTTCAACTTTGACCCGACCTTGCGTGACTAGATGTCCTTAGTTAGTGCTTTGATTTTTTAGGCATTGTTTTTACCTTAAACTTTAAAAATTCATAACTCCGGTAGTACCGATTAGATCTTTGTCATTTCAGTGTCAAATAATGCATTACATTTTGCTCTATTTTTCCATATTGGTGAGAGATTTTGCTTATGTTGTGTTTTCACTTTATTACTGTTTGAAGTGTTGCATAAATACTTTACACATTGGCTCGAAGTTAAGCCTAAATGCTTTTGTGCCAAGCTACCAGAGGGTTCAGCACAGGTTGATTTGGGGTTTGCTTGAGTTTCACCCTGACAGATTGTGGTTGCTGCTCAAGTAGGGTTTAACCCCCTCCAACCAGTAGCCCAATTTCCAATACATAGTAAACTGATTTTTTTTCTATCACTATCTTCAATTGTAGTGGTGCTGCAAGAAGAGCTGCATCATCACATTTCCCATTGAAGCATTTGTGTACTAGTGCTCAAACGATAAATGTACATGTACAATACATTTCAGGATTTTTAAAATTATTTTCCTGGTGTTTATGTCACTCAGCTTTGCACAGTTTGCTAATTATAATGGATTGGATAAATTGGTATGTTCCATTCATTCAAGATTGTGTTTGTTCTAGAAAACTAGTTGTTTCAAGTCTCTGTGGATACAGAACCGGCTATTACCCCCAGTCCTAGTATTACCTTGAGCACACAAGTGAAGGAAAGCTTCTAAAATCCAAGTTCTCCATTCAAAACCATTATATGAAGTGGAGTAAGCATTGATATTTTGACAAAAAAAACTAAGTTGCAACCTATTTATAATTAGAACTGTATCCTGCTTTCTTCAAACTCCATCAGTCTAGCAGTTTTATGTTTTAACAGCACTACACAACCTAAAAAAACTTGAAATATTTAGCATTACTTTGCAAATACCTGGACATTTGTCATACACGGATACAGTGTAACATTAAAAGATTAAAGACCACGCCTCAACTTGAAATTTTATATTGCTAAAGACCTGTTTACTGCAACGAGGAACTGCTAGTGCTACATAAATTGAATGAAAAAAAAGTCTCAGTGCCCAAAGTGAAGTCCACATGCGATAAAGGACAAATAGTTGTTCCCAATCTGATCAACATGTGACGTATAAAACAATCTGGCTGCCCAAGTTAGAAGAATTGTGCGGTGACTAGACTGGTTGCAAATAAGTCCAAAGAAATGGGCATTTTATAATTCAGAAAGAAGGTCATTAACATTTTAACCCACTCATAGTAAACACAAGGATCTTCCTTAGGACAAAAAAGTCAGAAACAACTGCAGTAGCACTGAAGAGCAGACATTGTCCAAGACAAAAGTGCCAACAAGAATCACTACGGTGTAGGTGTAAGGTTTACGTACTAATAGTGGTACCATCAAGGTTTATCACAGTTTGTTCATGCACATATATGATCCATACTTCCACAAAAAAATCGGATCAAAAAACAGAGGACTGGCAGCCTGATCTTCTGGGGTTGCTTCTCTTGAAGGAGATTTTGCACTTGGACAGTAAATTCTGAGACTGAACGTCTATAAAAAAGAAATGCTAATGTTGGGCCATACCTCCCCTTCTGGCCCCTTTGCATGTAGGAAGCACCTGTTCTAGTGTCAAAAACAAAGGAGCCTTCTGCTCCTGTTAATCTGGGTTGAGGCCGTTATCTATTACAGATCTCTCAGTCAGGTATTTACAAATGACGACCATGAAGAAAGTTTTTCCCATCACCACAACAAACTAAAGAGCAAGTGTGGTTAATGCAGCTCTTATCTCCAAATTTGACTACACCGTGCCTTTTATCCTTTCAGGGCACATACTGGTGCTCGTGAGAAATTCTCCCGTCCTGTTGCCGTGACACCAATTGAAGTGCCATTGCATAGGGGGGATATGCCCTGCCGGCATCACAGATTTGTTTTTCTTGCTCCAATTACCACTGAAAACTACAAGAGGGTGGAAAGTCATTCTTGGCTGTGACTGCCCATTACCCTTTTTGGTTGCGGTTTCTTGGACGTTACTGTCACGATTTGAACAAGACTAGATGACAACAAGACTAGATGTTACTCACCTACCTCATTTGATATTTGCCCTGAAGAAGTCCATGTTATGCTGGACAAAACGTGCTGGCTGGTGCTATGAGCATTTTAAAGAAGCATCTATAAAATAAGATCATTTGATTTGTGAAATTCATTGTTACCATTGTTTATCACTGTTGTGATCATTCAAAGAAAATTCTGTGTTTGTATGTGGTGCACCTCTAGCTGTAATATTTGGTAAATTTACACCATGCAAGTTATCTTGGTCTCCCAACTATAAATTACAGCCAGTTCAGATTATGGCAATGTGACTTATTTCCAATTTAGAAAGTCTGATAGTGTGTTAAAGGCTTGGTAGACACTGCACTGGCAACCTATTTCTAAACGGATCCAATATGGCACATGTTTTTGTCAAAGCATTTTATGCATCCTTCCAAAAATTCTAGCATAATCTGCTGACCAGGTATATTCCTTAGTGATCACCTTGGACTGCTTCTCTGAGCCCCGGTTTACAAAATTAAAACTGGAGGGGGGGTGATGGGAGGCACATGCTTTCTTTGTACTGACGGCCCGAATGTGGTACATACTCTTGGCAAGATTTCACCAAATGCATAATTTTTAGGGCTTTAGAAAAGCTTTTAAGACCCTCCTCTTTTGCCAAGCTCGGCTTCCTGGCAATAGATTTTAGTTCTCCAAGTGCCAGGTTTGAAATATTTGGGTGTTGATGAAGAATATAGTGCTCAAACAAGACAATGGGCACAAATGAAGACTGTGTGGCAAGGAGATGGTTAACTTAGCATACCATAGTTGTTTTTTTAAAATATTTTATTTATTAGTTTCATCATAAAACTCAGTACAAACAATTGCACACACAGTTACATCGATACAAGGCATCTTAATACTTGTCAAAAGCATTATGCAAAAACATGAGTCAAACAGTTAGGGGTTACCAACCTCCCAATGTCAAGATGGGGTACATCTCGGGTAGTGCCATCAGAGGCATCAGTGCAACCCGCCATTGGCTCACATGAGTCTTGGCTCCCTTCTGGCGGCTCTACCATTTATGTTATATGTGTGGCCGTGACTTCCTTAGACATCTATGTTCCCACCACCTACGATGATGTCTCGAGGGGAGTAGTCTGTGGGTCTGAGACTGTGTCAGCGGCAGTGTTAGAGAGGTATTTTTGGTATGGTTCCGAGTAGTCCCTGGGACGGCTTCTGGGAGGGAGTAACTCATTGTATAAATCGGCCTGTGTATTACAATACAGCATGTCAGCATGCCATTCTTTAATCAGTGGTAGTGGGACGCCCATCCAGCACAGTGCCACATGGCGTTTAGCTAGGAGGAGCCCAATGGCAAGCAACGGCCTTACTGTCTTGCTAGCTGTGAGATCCCACCCCAAGAGGGCCATTTTAGGGTCCGGTTCCAAATCAGCACTGATGATTGTACCCAGCTCCTGAAACACCTTGTCCCAGAATATCTTGATCCCCGGACACTGCCAAGCGAGGTGCCAGAATCCAGCGTTCTCCGCCCCACACCTCTGACAGCAGGAGTCCTCCGCTAGCCCGCACCGGAACTGACGTGCAGGGGTGCAGTACGCTCTGTGTAGAAATTTATAATGGATAAGTCTGTGCCTCCATTGAGAGAAACTGACCGGGTACGGGAACAACAATACTGCCACTCTTTGTCTCTGAGCGGGGTGCCCAGGTCCCGTTGCCATTCCAATCTGACTCTAAGGACCTCAGAACCACGAGTAGCCTGTAGGCGGGCGTAAAATTTAGTAATCAGCTTAAGGGGCTCTTCGACCTTGATGAGGGTAGTGTCTCCATAGCTGTGGTTCCTGTAAATCGACGCCCAACAGAGCGCGCCATGTGTGTCTAGCCCTGAAGAAGTGAAACAGCACCGCTCCCGCCGGCTTTACCTCCGGTCGTTACAGAGCCTCCCAGGAGGTCAGTATACCATCTCGAAAGAAATCCCCCATTTTTGTGATTCCCACAGATTCTAGTGCCTGGCTTGCTCCTGCGTCCTGACTCAGTGAGAACCACAAACCCCACTGGAGTGGCATTTCTGGGGAGTACAGGAAGGCTCCTGCCTGCATGTGTAATAACCTCTGCCATGCATGTACCGTAACAGTCAGGGAGTCAAAGACCCTCAGTCGCCTAGAGGGCGGGCGTGTGAGCAACTGGGGTAATGAGTGCGGTTCCACCGCATTACGCTCCAGATATAAAAAGGGTACGTCTTGTGGACCATGAATCCAGTAATGGGCGAATGTACTATTAGCCGCATTATAATATTTTTCTAAATCCGGAGCACCCAACCCACCGAGCTCATACGGTAAAGTGAGCGAATCCCACCGTGTTCAGGGCTGTTTACCGGCCCACGCAAGCCGTATCAGTTGTGTTCGCCAGATTTTATATAAATGTTTGGGTATGAGAATAGGTATATTCTGAAAGAGAGAGGAATCGCGGTAGGATTACCATTTTCATAATCGCGATTCTTCCCATTAGTGAAAGCGGGAACTGTATCCATTTATTTACATTGTCTACTAGTCTTTGTGTGGCCTTACCATAGTTTTCCTGAATCACGAGCATTGGATCAGTGTGAAATTGAATCCCCAAGTATCGCACGGCCTCATCGGTCCAGCGCGGCGGGAACTCCATACTGGGTTCCGTGGTGATGGGGTAAGGGGAAATATGATAGATTTAGTCCAGTTTACTCATAGCCCAGAATGCCCACCAAACTGGACCACCTCCCTCAATATAGGGGACAAATTTACCTCTGGGTCGTGGACATATAGCAACGCGTCATCCGCGTAGGCAGAAATGTTAAGGGTGTACCCTGGGAATCCCAACCCTCTCCGAGTGTGATATTCACGAATGGCACAAGCCAAGGGCTCTGCAACTATTGCATACAAAAGCGGAGAAAGGGGGCACCCCTGCCGTGTTCCACGCGTAATACAAAATGACAGCGAGACTACATCTACAATCCTCACTCTAGCTGTGGGCGATGCATACAACACTGCTACCAAACGTAAAAATATATTTCCAACTCCTATCATGCGCAGTACCGCAAACATAAAACCCCTCTCGACAGAGTCAAAAGCTTTCTCGGCATCGAGAAACACTGCCGCAGCTTTAACTTCTGGACTCAGTCTCTGCAACTCACCAAACAGGGTTCTCAGGTTGTGAGACAGGTTACAACTAGGGACAAATCCCGCCTGTTCTGGTCATATAATGCCAGGTAATAATGGGGCCAGCCTATTGGTGAGAATTTTTGCGTAAATCTTCGCGTCCACGTTGAGCAGGGACAAGGGCCTATACGAGGAGCAAGTGCTTGGTGATTTTCACGGATTTAATAAAGTGACAATAATAGCCTCCCGCATGGAAGGCGGCATAATACCGTACTCAGCCATTTCTTCATAAAGTATTTTGAGGTGAGGGATCAGTATATCAAGAAATTCTTTGTAGAAGAACACCGGAAGACCGTCCGCCCCCGGGGCCTTCCCTGCCGCCATCCCACACAACGCGCCTCGTATCTCATCGGTCGACAGCGGCGCCATTAAATATTCTCTATGTTCGTTCACTAACCAGGGCATTTTGATGTATGATAAATATTCCTCTAGGACCTCGCTATCTGTAGGGATTTGAGAAGTATATAAATTCTGATAATACGCACGGAAATGTGATACAATATCTTCCATGGTGTCAAGCTGACTCCCACTATCGTCAGTCATACCTACCATTTTATCGGATTCCCTCTTAGGCCTCAGCAATCCTGCCAATATGGCACCTGGTCGATCCTGCTCCCCATAAATGCGAGCTGTTGCATACTTCCCCCTATGTTTAATTTCATCGTGGGCGGTATCCTGAAACTCCACTAATTTTAGCTTAAGATGCGCAGCATTTTGTGCATTCCCTGTCTCAGACCGAGCCCGTTCTAGCTGTCCAATTAACTTTTCTAAAAGATCCAGCCTACCCCGAATAGAGCGCAGTACTCCTGCATGCTTTGAAATCACCACCCCCGTATATAGACTTTAAATGTTTCCCAGACTGTAGCAAATGATTGTACGGAGCCAATGTTATTAGAAAAGAACTCTTCTATCGCCGATGCCAGCTCCTCTTTAAATACAGTGTCTAATAGAGAGAAAGGAGGGAAGCGCCACGTAAACGCCGGGACGCGAGGAGCGCTGTAGCTTAGTGTTAGTCGAACCGGGGAGTGGTCAGAATATGTGCGCGGGAGGTGTTCGCAGGTGAGTACCCTAGGCTCTAACCTGCCAGATAACCATAAGTCTATACGTGTATGAGTGTCGTAAACGGAGGAGTAGTGTGTATAACCCCGCTCTGAGGGAGATCTGTCTCTCCAGATATCTAAGAGGCCGTCTGCACGCATAATGTCCTGTAAGGCCACTGCTGCGGCCCTTGGGCGTCTGAGAGGGCCCTGTGACCTCTCTAATTTTGGGTCTAAAATACAATTAAAATCCCCCCCCCCCAATCTGTGGGATACCTCTCCATTGTACCAATTTGGCCGCTAGCGAATTGTAGAATTGGGGATTATCGTAATTCGGGCAACACACTCCCACTAGTATGAACTTCAGGTCGCCCTTCTTGCAAAGAGCTACTGCAAACCTGCCTTGTGGATGACTCAACAAGCCCGTCATCTCTACACCTGCCTTTCTATCAACCCATAACAGAACACCTCTAGCATGGGATGTGAAATCAGAGGAAAAACACAGAAATCGGACAGTGGACCAAAAGCAACCATTAAGGCACCAATCACATGAAGTCACCAATTCAAATCAGGCAATACGAAGATATCATGTGTGCAGAGGAAAAACAAGTTGCTTGTAATTTACGTTGAACATCTTTGCTACGTTCTGGGGGGAGATGCGTCTCCTGCAAAATTGCAACAGTGTGTTTTGAAATAAGCACATATTTTTCTGACTTTTCAGCCGTCATTTAGGCCGCGGACATTCCATGTGATGAGTTGAAGACCCTGTGGTCCTATCTCATCTGTGGCCATTCGGTGGAAGCGAAAACTGTGGTAGATGGAACCCCTTATCTACGGTGTATACTGTGTGACAACAACATAACGAAATAAAACCAATGCAATCATACATGCAAACATCAAGAACATTCCCGCAACAAACGTGGCTATTTGCATTCCCCCCGCCCCACCCCAATAAGGAAACAATAGCCCGAAAAAAAGGTATACAAATAGTGTGATACACTTGGGGGCAGATGTTGCCATCAATTCTGGTTCCCTTTGCCACCATGTCTACATTTGGATCACAAACCGGTGAACCCTGCTTCCCTATGAGGTGCCGAATGACAGTCTATGCACCCAGCAGGATGCGCCTGCCTCCGTCAATCAAGTATTATTCTTGGGGCCCTTGATCAAGCCCTCTCCCAACATCACATAAAGAACGTGCCGCGCTTTAACTATGCGCTGCGTGCCCCCCGCATCAAGTCGCGCTAGTTACCCATAATGGTTCATGATAAGTCGTAGTGTGTCCACAGCAGATCAGTTTTTGCAGTCACTCCTCCTGTGTTCGGTCTTCGGGAAGACTTGCGGAATCCTCTGAATGCGACATGTTCCGTAGGAGCGGGGTCCTTTGACCGTGGGGTTGTGCGCAAGTCGAAATGCAGCTTGGGCTGGAGTTTGTCTGGTTTGCCCATGGTCAGTGAATGAGCACAAGGTGAATTAGATGTGCAGGATTTCTCTTTCACTTTATGTCACGATCACACAGGGACGCACTCTTGGTGGGGTTTCAGAGCTGTTATAGGCCGTGGGATCAGGTGAAGTTCTTGCGCCACGGGTCACTCAGTGCTCACATCTCTTATTTGATTTTGGCTTTGATGCGGCAACTCACTTCGCCTTGCAGAGCCTACTTTCATGTGCATGCGGTATATGGCATAGTCCTCATGCGCATACACCCACCTTAATGCGCTGGGCTGGATTCCCAAGGTTATGGGCACACTCCGGGAGGGCACACGTGTCCTCAACGGCCCCCAAGTTGCTGTCTCCCGTGAGTCGTTCACGCCCCCTGACTCGGAGATCAATGACGGTCATGAGGCGATGCACGGCGCCGGGCTCCCACGCGTCACCGCCAGTCTGTACACAGGGCATCAGCCCGATGCCATATTGCCGTGAAAGCCTCCTCTCGGGGGAAGTGCAAGTTATTTATGTAGCAGCCCGTGACGGAAACAGGCTGCTGCAAGTCTATGCCCCGTTGTCACTTACAGGAATACTCCACTCTTCTCCTCGCTGCCACAGCAGTTCAGAGCAATGTGTACCTTCGTGCCGCGGGAGTCCAGCTGGTCATACCGCTTCGGTTGTTCACAGGGCGCAGCGTGCTCCACGGAGGGGGCGTTCTTCAGGTTTCTCCGCTCCGATGTGGCCGCGATGGTGGCCGGGGCCGTTGCAAGGCCCCACGCCTCACTGTTGGCAAAGTTGGTCACCGTCGGCGGCTCCCACTATCTCGCGCCGATTGTAACACAGCTGGGTGCGTTGAGAAGCCCTTGGCAGCAGGAAGACAGTGCCGCCTCTCAGGTAGGGTACCGGCTGGATTTTCATGCGGATATTTACGGATATTTGGTGACGATCGGGGGAGCTGCACTAGCTCGCGGCCATCTTGGAGTCAGGCAAGCTCCGCCCCCTAGCATACCATAGTTGGCACTGAATTTAGGAGGGAAAACGAGACCTCAGAGTGTGATTGAAGGAAGTACTATTGGCATACAATCTACAACATACAAATGTATGATGTCTGGGCAAAATGTAGGAAAAAGGTGAAAGGTATTACACTACAATAGAAATTCAAATGTTTATGTACCAAAAAGAGGCAGCATTCAAAGTCCCTTTCTCATTCAGAATGGGATTAAAATAAGTTTATATGGTCTGGTCAGATAACTCTGTATATTTCACCAGTTAAGCCATGATCTCTTTTATGGTAGTTTGAAATTACGCTTAAAGTTGCACAGAAAACCACATGTTCAGCATATACACTGGGAGGGAGTAACATTTACACCTAGAGTGACCTCAAAGCAGCATAAAAGGATAGAGTAACAAGAAGGGTTTATAGTTATATCTACTTGAAGTTCAGAATTTAAAACTGTGCAAGATTGGGTATGAGCTTAACTTAAAATCTCTGCACTTGAACACACAAATCCTGCAGCTAGGGGCATGTCCTGGATTGCTGACACAACCAGGGCCTGCTGTGCAAAATTATCAGCTATGTCTAGTGGACTCTGGGTGCGGGATCTGGCCTAAGATCAAGCCCTGCACCAGCCTATGTGGCCCTGAACCAGCTGCAAAGTGCCTTATGCAATGAACATCAAGATAAAAAAGGCCTAGTCTGTGGCAAGGCCAAAGTACCACACCAGCCTCAACTGTGCCTCTGAACAAACCTTTGATTCAGAGGGAACGGCCTGACCTAAAGCTAGATTCGGCCCCATCCCATCAAAACAGTTAAATGTTTCCTTCAGCCATATGCAGCAAGCTCTGGATATAGGGACTATTGGTGTTATGTGCAGGACATTCTGTTTTTGAATCTGCATGCAATTTGTCAGACCATTAGCACATTAAGCCCAGTTGTGTAATATAACCTTTCATGTGTATCACACACTACAATGGGTATTAGTAAATCGGATTGTTTGACCCTTTCTTTAACTTTGCTGTTCCCAATGATCCGCATGCAATTTATAAGCCCAATTGTGGGTCAAATATGCCAATAGACTGCAAAATTTAATGAAGTTTGTTCAAGTCACAGCACAATTATCTGCATATGTAAATGTTTTTGTCCACCCAGTTAACTTCGACTCCTTTGATGGACCGACAAAAACTTGTTGTGCCAAGAGTAGAACTACATATGCTAGATGTCTGCCAAATTTTGACAAACGAGGCCAAAGTTAAGGAAATCAAAAGTGCCTTTTGAACAGAAACTACAACTTAACCACATTTTTTGCAGATTTAACATGATGGAAGGCTTCTTTAGTGCCTCTAGCGACTGCACTACGGCAATGTTATTCATGCCTCTCCATTTCTCTAAAAACAAGCATTTGCA
Organism: Calotriton arnoldi; assembly: GCA_963921515.1. Lineage (NCBI taxonomy): Eukaryota > Metazoa > Chordata > Amphibia > Caudata > Salamandridae > Calotriton > Calotriton arnoldi. The sequence continues at coordinate 244,817 of CAWUFW010016191.1, forward strand.
ATGCAATAGGTCTCGCATTCATGCTAGTTTGAGCTAATTACCATTTGAATGACAATGCCTTTTATTTATGTTTTGGGTTTAAAAACATAAATAAAAGGCATTGTCATTTACAATTCTAATAGCTTAAACTCTTGCAAATGCGAGACCTATTGCATTGCAATAAAGGGCCTTCTCGACCACTTGTTAGATTGTAAATATCAGAGGAAGAGACTGGCCTGTGAAGTCTTCAAAGTAGTGATAAATAGTGTAGTGAAGAAGATGTGGAAGTGTTGGAAATCACACAGACACAAAGTGTGAAGTGAGAGTTACATATGATCCGAGCTATAAACACAAACACTAACAAAGCGCTCCAACACCTTTTGCTCTGTGATTACACTGTGGCAGCTCAGGAGGAAGGGGGGGCTATTTCCTGCCCTCTCCATGATTTGAGTGTGCAGTGTGGCATTGAGTAATGTCATTGCTATCTTTGGCCTAATAATCCAGCTGTAGTAGGATGGGCTGTGCTTTATGGCAGGCATGGAGGGAGGGAGGGATGGTCTCGGCTGCAGCTCTGGCCTTGTACAGTGCCCCTGCTATTACTAGTGAGCGAGAGACGCTGAGGTGGTGGTATTGGTGGTGGTGTATTGGTGGTGGTGGTATGTGGTGGTGGTGGTGGTGGTGGTGGTGGTATTGGTGGTGGTATTGATGGTGGTGGTATTGGTGGTGGTATTTGTGGTGGTGGTGGTATTTGTGGTGGTGGTGGTATTGGTGGTATTGGTGGTGGTATTGGCATTGGCTGTGGTGGTATTGGTGGTGTATTGGTGGTGGTATTGGTGGTGGTATTGGTGGTGGTATTGGTGGTGGTATTGGTGGTACTGGTGGTGGTGGTATTGGTGGTGGTGGTGCTGAAGCAGCGCATGTCCGGCCAGCAGTAAGACACTCAAAGTAAATAGTGCTTACAGACTAAATAACAGGTCCCGTGAAACAACCGAAGTAAATGGGCCAGTCGCCATGGGAGGGTACCAATGAAGACAAGGCCGTACCAAGGAGGGACTTACAAGCCTATTAACAAATCCGTAGGCAGCATTTACGAAAGACAATGGCACAAGCCAATGAAAAATATGGGAGGAGAGTGGGCGCGGCTTCTCTCCCATACTGTACTACAGCAGTCTCGCAGAGCAAGCAGCTCATGCGGGCTGCCGCTAATCGACCAAAAAATTAGTGTGCCAAATTTACAGGTTTTGATAAACTCGCCAATTTAAGATAATGGAAAAATAAAAACAAGCTCTTAAGCAATCATATCTACATATTCATATTTGAATGACGGAACTCGGGTTTCATGGTCCTAATTAGCCTTTTAAATGCTGCCTGACTTTTTTGCAAAGCGGTCTTTCCAAAAACTGCTGAACGGACCACAAATATTGGGCTCACTTTGTTAGGTTCTACTTTCATGCCAACCCATTCAGTGCCTTTATCTTTAGTGCAAGACAAATTCCTGTGGTAGCTGAAATCGAAAACAATGGAGACATTCATGAAGTTAGCTTAATAAATGAAGATGTTCAAATTTCTTTCAGATTCATGGAATGGTGTCAAAGTTATAAGCAAGCCGAAAATCTCCCTTTAACTGGAAATAAACCACACTTGCATACTCGGTATCGCCAAATGCACAATATAAAGAGCAGATAATGATAAACACAGCAACATGTTCCTATTTTACTATCAAGAGTTCTGGTGATAAACTACGAGGCCGAATACCATCAGATCACACGAGATGCCAATATTGGAACATGTTGCACACGTTATGGTATGTCTTATATTACAAATTTTATTTTAATGTAATAGGCATTAACAATGTTTCAAACATGGACATTTTATTGAAAGGAAAAACACTAGAATACATGGTTTGTCTGTAGTAAAAAGGTTTTCTATGTAGTTAAGTGTACAGTGTTTCAAATAAAGCAGGCTCTGCTTTCTTAAAATAGACAGTCTTGCTATAGAAATCAAATTGAAGCTATTGCCACCTGAGCAATGTCTTTATATGTGGTATAAAGAACAGAGACATACTATACATACATAGACACAAACACACAAACGCATACAAATACATACACAAACATACACACACGAACAAATACATACACACATACATACACACACACATGCCCTCTTGTAGCATAAGGTATTGTATGCCTGCTTGCTCATATGTATATACTTGTCACCCAATGTCCACGAATTATAGATAAGCCTTTCTCAGTGCCTACCCAAGTATGTATATATTATACAAAAACATTTTGCAATGTGTAGAAGTATAATCGAACAGTAACATTGCTCATGCACCCAGAACAAACAAAATACATACATCATATGAATAGCCTGTTTTCGATTCAGCAATCACGCATCCTCAAAGAACATGGAGATCACCTGGGGCACTGTATACTTGAATATTTTGATAAACATTTAAAACAAATCTTTCATTAACCTTGTTTTATACTTACATAATGTACAAGCCTGTGAATGACTTTCTCAATCAGACTTTTCTTCAATATCAGTTCCACTTCAGTTTCTATTTCACTTTCCATTTCTTTTAGATACCAATTTACAAGGTCACTTTTCCTTAGATAGATCTCGTCTTCCACTGGAAAAAGACAAGTGATAATTCAATTACACATTAAACACGTAGGGCTCCGTCACAAAGTAAGCACTACAAGAGCTACTCTACAGCATGGTCTCTTCCACACTTTTGGGCTGATGTCTTAAATAGTTAAGAGCTGGAGCAGTGCTATTTTACCACATTAGGCCTTGATTATTCGCCGCCTCTTCAATCCAGAGTCACTGGTTTCATAGGAATTATATCAGTGATTTTGCTGGAGATTTCAGTTGCTGAAAGCAGCTGAAATCTCGGTGTAAAAATGTGGATGAAAATGAGGATTACCGGGGTAACTGGACTCAGAATTACCCACTGCCATGGTTATTCCTCATGTCTCTGGGGACCCTCAGGGTCCAAACTGGAATGGCCTGAACTTTCGCCACTGCAGGAGTTACCAATACCCTGGCTATTTTCAGGCCCACTTGTTATGGGGCCCTAGTAGTAAATAGTTGTTTGTAACTGGAACTTTACAGGCAAATGTTCCATTAGGATGGAAATTTGGTAGCATGTTGGCATTTAACGTACACTGAGCATAATACAATAACGTGGATTACGCCGAGTCTGCGCAGTCCTTGTCGAGGGAGCTGCAGGAGGTGGAGCAACCCCCACGGCAGCTGCCGCAGCTGGAGAGCAAGTGTGTAGGCCCTGATCACCAAGGGGGAGCGGCCTCACCCCCTCAGCTTTCTACGGCCTACAGCCCACTGTGACTGCTACCTACAGGGTTGCCGCTGAGGACCTGGCTCCCACACATAAATATAGTGTGCAGCCACGCCCAAGGAGGCAGGTTAGGGTACAGCAGGCTGCAGGTAACAGCGGAGGCCCAGGAGAAGGCTAGATGGGACAACAGTGTACTCAGGCAGTGAGACTCATTTCCCTCCCAGATTTGCCATATGCTTTAGCTCCCCATTGCTTCTTTTGCCCCATACCCCCACACCCCACCACCACCACCCCCCTTGAGAGTTGTGATGCTGGCTCCCTCCTCTCAAGCAGTGAATGGGGGAGTCAGAGGAAGCAAGAACCAAAGTGCACCAAATAAAAGGAAAAGATAAGCCATGTTAAAAGAAAATGTGGCAAACTGCGCCCGTCCTGTGGCCAACATTGGACCAACCTAACTGCAACTTCCCATCTGACCTGAAACAGGTGAGGCTCATCATATAGTGGGTACTGCGGACTAGGTTCTGCAGTTCTGGTTGAGTCACTAGGGCTGCGAAAGCAGCCCGCCTAAGAAGGTGCGGCTTGCAGCTAGGGTGTGCTCACCTCCAAAGCCTGTGCTAACACCTACAGCCTTGCAAAATGCAGAACAGCAACAACAATCAGGAGAGCAGACCTAGCAAAGTCTCCGTGCTTGTGCTCCTCCAAAGTTTTGTAATCTTTCGAAGGCATGGCAGTGCAGTCAGGGCAAGCAAAATAAATTAATCTAGGATAGCACGGCTACTGGTTGGAGTCAGGCAAGAAACTAAGATGCCCCAGGGATACAAGCCCAAATATATCAACCTCATCAGCCAGGCTAGCTTGAATCTAGTGGCGAAGTGAGCATGCGATTCATGCTAGCCTGGCTGATTAGTGGTGATACTCTGAAACCAGTCCCAGGTTCTTGTTTCTGGTCCAGGGAGGACCTTGCCTGACAGTTATGGCTGGAGTGTTCCCATGGGAAGCAGGGTCAAGACTGATTTGCATATGGCTGGGTACAAACTGGAATGGCATGCAAAAAAACCATGGATGTAACCCAAATCTGTGAATGGGGGTGGACGTTTTCTTTGTTCAGCATTCTGTCCATCTTTTCTTTCTGCATTTGTCATCCTAGGTGGGAAGGGTATGCCCAGACGTGGGTCCAGTGCTCTCTGCCACTGGATTCAAGCTAGCCTGGCTGATGAGGGGTAATACCCCAAAACCGGTCCCAGGATGCTGGATCTGGTCCAGGGAGGACCTTGCCTGGTAGTTTGGGCTGGTCTGTTCCCATGGGGAACTGGGTCGAGACTGATTTGCATATGGCAGGGTACAAACTGGAATGGCGTGGTGAGCAAAGAAACAATGGATGTAACCCAGACCTGTGACTGGGGGTGAATGTTTGATTTGTTCAGCAATCCGTCCATCTGTTCTTTTTGCATTTGTGGCCACAATTTGGCATGCTGGAGGAACTGTCCGCCACCCATATCAAACGTTTCAATCGCTTCTTGCATACTGATGAAGTGTCCCACTGGGTAGCGGTCTAACAACATTATACAACTCCTTGCCTGCCATTCATCACCTGCCATTAGCCGTCCTATTAACTCACAGGGGAGCACTATCCATATGACCAAGTCCGGGGCATACGGTGCCCGCCTCATCACTCATTGAACCGCTCCTTACCAGAGACTGCCCATCAAATGGATCACATGCATTAAATTATCTGGTATGCCCCATCCCCTCATCATCGGCACTCAGAGCTGGTGCCCATTGTGCATACATTCTAGTAGTGACCTTTCCCAATTGGGATACACATCCATCCAATGGACAGTGTGCTGCAGGTGCACCGCCAAGTGGTATAATTCCAAATGAGGAACCTTTATCCCTCTCCTATACAATTCTCACTTAAGGGTATTGAGACCAATTCTACATCTCTTGCCGGCCCAGAAGAGTGCCCTCAATAGCAAGTCCAGTTCCTGAAACACCCTCGAGAATTCTCATACATAGCGCCTTGCAGAACGTATAAACACCTAGGTAGTACCACCATTTTACTTAGCACTATCATTCCCATCAGAGTTAATTTTAATTTGTTCCATAATGAGATTGAAGGGCGCAAATTACAGATCAATCAACCCAGATTTAATTCATAAGTCTGCTGCTCTCCCTGTGTAATATGGATGCCAAGGTATTTCACAATGTCCACCTTTCAGTGCAGTCCTAATTCTGTGAGTTGGTCTATGGGCAGACCCATCAACTGACCCAGTGGGAATAGGGCCAACTTGGCACTGTTAACCCGGACACCTGAGAATTCCCAAAATTCGCATCTAACAGTAAGCAGTACTAGGTCAGATATGTCCAGCTGGCGCAGATAGATCATGGCATTGTCTACAGTGTGATATTACATGCACAGTACTGCCAACCTGTATGCCCCACCTATGGAGGATCAGCCTAAGCCAACACGCTAGAGGCCCCATCATAATAGCAAAAATCAATGGGGTCAGTGGGCACCCCTGATGTGTGCCCCTCTGCAATACACTCTCAGCATAGACATGCTGCTCGGTTCCCACTCTCACTTTTCAGGCTTGCATAGAGCAATTTAACCCAGTTGAAATAGCTGTGCCCCAGTCCCATCCTATTTAGCACCTGTCAGACAGTCCCAGCACACAGAGTTGAAGGCTTGCTCAATAGAGAAAGGCAAGTGCATACTGAGTGTTATCTAGCACGGGCGCGTGAAGAACATGTGTCAACTGACACAGGTTACGCAGCATATACCTCTGTGGTATGAATCCAGACTAATCCGTGTGGATCAGATGTGGAAGAAGGAGGAGCAGTCTGGTCGTCAATACATTACTGAGGATTTTCTGATCCATATTTAACATGAAGAGCAGCCGGTAGGAGCCTGCCTCCAAGGGGTTTTTGCGCGGCTTCGGTGTTACTACTATTAGGGCCTCTCTCATTGAGTCTGGGAGCAACCCCCTTTCCAGTGCCTCAGCGTATACCGGCAACAGTCTATTAACCAAGGTCTCGGGAAAGGGTTTTTAAAATTCTGCAGGAAGTCCATCACCTCTAGGCAGCTTAGCAGTTTTCAATGCAGCCACCACTCCAAGTAATTCCTGTCTGGAGGAGTCCAGTATCACTGTCCTCCGAGGAGAGCAGAGATACCGGCAGCTCCACTAGATATGCGGTAGTAAATGGGCCTCTGCGCCACATGGCGACGCTGCATACACCTCCTACAGATGGGCCGCAAAAACATCATTGATCACCTGCTGATTATACACAATGCCTCCCTGTCGGTCTCTAATCAACAAAAGAGGCTGCACTGTGGTCTTGGATCTAATCAGTCGAGCCAGTAAGCATCTAGCCTTATCACTCTATATACCAACGCCGCAGCCCGGTATGTCGATTGTGCTTTTCCAGTTGGTTCCATAGTTCGCACACATGGTCATTGCCTATCGAATTGCTCAGGACCTCTGGGTTGGCGGAGAGGGCTCTCTCCAGTGCCTCCAGGGCTGCCTCCTGCCGCGTTAGATCCTCTTCCAACTTTGTGTATACCATTACCGACGGCAGTCACCACACATACCCCGCGGAGTACCACCTTCATGGCGTCCCACTCAGTCACACTGCTGCCTGCACTATCCCAGTTATGTTCAAATAATTGTGTGAGGGCCTCTGACAGCGTTCCCCTAAAGATCTGATCTGTCAGCGCATCGGAGTTAAGATTCCATAATGGTATCTTCGGCAGCTGCTGTTTTAAAGATTGTGTGATAGCAATGGTGAGTGGTCCGATATGTACCTGGCCAAATAGTGTGCTTCCACTATTCTGTGTGTAGCAGTTGCATTTATGAAAATGTAGTACAGGCAGCTGTACGTCCCTGCCGCCCGGGTGTAGCAAGCATTCGCAAGGGGGTGGGGCATTAACCAGATGTCAATAAGGTCTAAGATCATCTGCACTAGCTCTGAGGTCATGCGGGGCTTGGTATCTTGTAAGGGAGGGGATATGTCTAATAGGCCATCGAGAACACAATTGAAGTCACCTGCCATGATGAACTCCGCTGTCAGGGAGATCTGGGCGGCTGCCAGTACGCTGCCAATAAAGGTGCCATCGTCAATGTTGGGCGCATAGATATTAATGAGACCGTGTATGTGGTCATCAAATGTACCCTCCAGAACAAGGTTCCTCCCATCTATGTGCACACACACACACACACGTTTCAGTGGGACCGCAAGGGCCACCCATATCAATGACCCCCGGGCATAGCCTGAGTAAAATATAGCATGGACTTGACCTCTCTACCTTTTTTTCCAGATACTAAATGCAGTCCCCCCACCCACAGATGTGTCCTGGAGTAATGCCACAGCTATTCATATCTCCCAAGGTATGCATGAACCCGGTTTTACTTTTCAGGACTATTCATACCCCGAACATTCCAGGTCAGTAGCTTATACTTCGTCCCCAGGCCAGCCATAGAGATTTCAGAGTAGAGACCAGTCCCCCCACACCCGGCCAAGTGAGTGACCCGAGACCCAGCTCACAGTGCCAGCAATCCATGGAAGCTCCCCTACCTAACAAAACTAACATTAACAACATGATTGGAAAAAAAAGAGAACCCCTCCACACTTCATCCCTCCCTCCCTCAGGAAGAATCTAAATATCCCTCCCAACAACTAGAGATCAAAAGGGTAGCAAACCCCACCCCAATCGTCCCGCCCGCCCCACAATCCCAAGGAAGGTAGGTTCTAGAAATGCTCTAAATGTATGATCTTTCCAGGACAACAAGACCCTCACGAGTCGCGAGCTCCGATATGGAGCTCAGCAATCAGCATTGGCATAGCCCTCAGACTGTTCCAACTAAGAATTATGTTACACAACCAGTTCTGTATCCATTAGTACTTCGAACACCAAAAGAAAGTAGGCATATCAATGGTCTCTTCCATTGGCACATCACACCGCCAGCATGAGGTGTTACCTGGGTTGGGGCACAAACCTTCCTGGACCACCTGACCCATTGCTGCGTACCCCATATCAGTTCCATCGCACAGGGTCTCTTGGATGAGGCACAGAACAGGCCGAAGGAGTTCTGTCTTTAGGATCATAGTCTCAGCCTGTAGGGTGCCATCCGGGCATTCCAGGATATGTTCCCCTCTCACCTCTGCAGGGGATCTGGGTTGCTTCACCAACGCTGGTCGGTTCATGGCAGAGGGATGCAGCCTACGGAGTCTTGGTTCTCGCCATTCTGAAGTCTGTTCATCTAGTCTCAGGCCTAAGAATTCCAGCCAGTCCACTGCCTCTTGTGGTGATTCGTAGAAGTACATCTTACCATTGTGCTTAACATGGAACTTGGCCGGGAACATCAAACTTGATTATATATTGTGATCTCACATCTTTCGACCGACAATTCTTCCAGCGATCCTGGACTCTCCAAGTGTATTTGAGGAAAATTTGATGATTTTGTTCATGTAGCACACCGGCTGTGGGCACAAACATGTTGGAGGATTGCATCTCTGTCTCAGTAATTGAACATGTGAACTATAACCGCTCTAGGTGGTGCACCAGGGCGCGGCACGGGCACCACCCCCAATGTGCACATTCAATAAAAAAGAAATTAGAGAGACGTTTGGGTTAAGCACATGAGCAAACCATTCTTCAAGGAAGAGTTCCACGGAGGGGCACTCCTCAACACCCTAGCCAGGAGTTCTTTAACATCCTTTCAGAGGGTAGCAACCGCCTCAGTGCTTGTGACTCTTTCCACGACCTTGCAGTGATCCAATATCAGGCGATTTAGGTCCATGGATAGGCGTGTGTCTGTCACTTTGAGCACAGGGCACAGCCACATTGTTTCACAAGCCAAACGTCTGGCCTGCAGAGAGCACCCACTAGGAGAGCTGCTTTCATTCTCACTCCCCAGGTTAAGCGCCGATTCAGCGATCAGGCCTTTCGGGACACGCCACCTCCTCCCGATCACTACCAGGCCGTCTGCACCTGTAAGCATGTGAGGTCTTTGAGCTCTGCAGTACTTTCAGCTTCTGCAGGCAACCCCCAAGCATCAGCCTCAGGGCAGTATGCGCAAGCACTGTTCACCTGCGGCAGTGCTGCTCCGTTGCCACACTTGGCCCAGTAGCGCTTCAGTTCCTCGCCGCTGAGCCCACCTAGCCTGCCGGTATCTGCTCACCACTCTCCAGTTTCTTCTGTTGCAGGGTAATGTAAGGTAGCACACGGGGCACCGCCAGACCTGTTCAGGTGCCGCAAATCGCAGGCTGCATCAGTGACTCACCGTACCCAGAGCTGCTATCTTGAGAAGCGCCATTGGCAGGCCCCGCCACCAGATTAGGACCTAATACTGCCGTCTCTGAGGTCTGTGGGATGTGTTGCTGGGGTAACACCAGCGCCTTCTGCCAGAGCCTGTTACTGGCCTGAGGGCCTCAATGCTCCTGTGTCATGCAGTCCACCAAGAGCACCACCTCGCGCAAGCCCACTCCACAGCCGGGCCTTTACAGGAGCCGATCTCCAACCCGCACAGTGGTGGGGGCTTGTTTTTCAGGACTCGGCATGATCCAGGGTAACTGGGCGTATGTGCCCTCATCCATGGTGTTCCAATGCCTTAGATGTGTCAGGAGGCAGAAGAATTATGCTCTTAGTGGGAGCTGCAGCAGGACATGCTTATTCGGCCATCTTGCTTGGCTACACCCCTGATTACTAGGAGAGTTTGACTGCTATGAAGACTCTTAATACTGCAAAGGATAGCATTGAGTGCTCAGTATTTCCAAACTACTTGCAAATGTTGAATGATGAAATTCAACAGGAAGATACAATTGCTGGCTGCTGAGGTAGCTAAGAAGAGTTAAAAAAAACAGCCAAAGTTCAAGTCCTCAGAATCAAGACCCATTTGGACAACCAATCAATCAAAATGATGCTGCTATTGCAATGAATGAGTCAGAGACTGGAATGGAGCAAACAAGAAAAGGAAACAATTGATTTGGCAGATTTGGTTGGACAACTAAATGATGAGAAAATCGACTTGTATATGGAAGCTACAGTTGAGCATGTATTGCTTCATGACAAGAAAGTGTGCATGTTAAACATTTAAGCCTATACTGTTCTATGTCAGCGGTTAAGCTGGTACTGGTAAAATATTCTTAATACAAGTTCTTACTGGTTTTCTAAAGGATAATACAAACTGTAATTTATCATCTGTGGTTACAGCACCTACTGGACTAGCTGCACACAGTATCAAAGGTATTGCTTTACATCATCTTCTGATGCTATATTTGGAACATGACAAACTGCAATACCAAAATGTAGCTAGTGAAGCTTGTCATGAAGCGTCAAGAGTGTTAAAGTTGAAACTTTTAATCATCGATGAGGTGAGCATGGTCTAACCTTTAATGCTTGCCTTTGTGCATTTGAGAATAATGCAAGAAGTTTTTAGAACGGGTTATGATGTCCTATTTGGAGAAAAACATTTAATTGTTTTATGAGATCTACTGCAACTTATACCTGTGAAGGGTCAGCCTGGTTTCAAAACACTGCTACATGATGAAATTAGGAATTCTTTGGGAAGCATCGCAAATGTGAATATTTGGCTAAATGTCCAAAACAAAGGATTAATTAGGAATATGCAATAAGCATCCGACATTGAATATGGAAATATACTGAAGGATATTAGAGTAGGTGTTCTTTCAAAATAGGGAGGGCGTGCTCTGAAAAGTCATCTGCCCTAGAAAGACAGCAGCAGAACAAATGGTCAGTTTTATACAAGAAAGTAAACCTATTGTGTGTCTAATGCCTATGCTGGAGTGTGCATCTTTCAACAATGAATTGCTGGAATTGGAGAAAGAAGAAATTGTGCAACTAAAGGCAATAGATAAAATGGAACACCAGGGTGTCACTGTATTGCTAAATGAAAAGTTACAAGGAAAACTGAATTCATTAGAGAAATCAGTTTCACAAACTACAGGTTTAGAGAAATGTTTAAGTGTAAGCTAAAACTGTAGAGTGATTTTGCACAGATATTTAAATGTTGAAGGTTTGGTTAATGGTGCTATGAGAAAAGTTGTTGAATGTATTAATTTTCCTAATCGGAATGAGGTGGAATACCTTGTGATTAATTTTGATCTGATTAACAAAGCAAATTTGACAATCTACTGCATGTTTATTTGTGAATGATTTATATGTTCGAAGAAAACAGTTTCTCCAGCATATACTGTCACTATTCATAAATCACAAGGATTAAATGTAGATGCAGCATTTATTAATATTGGTAGTACTGTTTTTAGGAATGTATGTCATATGTAGCCTTGTCTCAAGTTAGGATATTGTCTGGTTTGTATCTAGATGTATTTGATGACAGCAGAGTAAATGCAGATTCAAGTTGTGTAAAAGAATACAACTGATTAAGAATTCTGTATGCTCCTAATTTAGGACAGTATTCAGTTTACGAAAAACGCTCCATCTGTCCAAAGTGGAAACTTTCAAAGCAGTGTAGTGATGCAGTTACAAAGAAGGAAATGAAAGAGAAGGCGGCAGTTGTTAAGAAATAAAAACAAATTAAATGAGGGAAATATTGTTGGTTAACACTTGTCAAACCCCTCTGGTGTCAACTGTTATGCTAATGTTGTGCTAAACATACTGCTTGCATTACCTAATACTGTAGATGAAATTGAATAGAAATAGGAGGCATTCCATTCTGCACTGTGTTTTCTTGCAACGTCTGCGTAATGAATGAACTAAAACACATTGCGCTTCACACATTCAAGACCTTGTAAATCTATGGAGGTGATCTGTACAGTTTACTCCAAACACTAAAGAGGATGCACAGGAGTTTCTAATGGTGATGTTGGCTGTTTTAGAAAAAGAAATACCAATTGAGGACTTATTTGGACTTACTTAGACATGGAACCATGAATGTGAAGATTGCTCATACAGATCAACTACAGAAATAGATTTAGGGGTCGATTCCGATCTCGGTCGGAGACGCACCCAACGCCATTCGGTCGGGAAAAAAGCCATGCGAATGCCTGTTTCCCGACCGATCCGCACATGAATCCGAACGAACAAGTACGATGCGCACAACAGCGCAGATTCCGACCGAGTCGTACTCACCCAATCCAGGTCCTGATCCCCGACCGAGCCGGATCCGTAAACGCAGATACGAGTCGCCCGGAAGCCAAAAAGCAGCCCCGTCTGGCCGGACAAGTACGATGCGCTTCCCGTACGCGCTGAACCCGTCGCTACGCACGGCACGTCAAAGCATCCGGGAGAGGCGCACATAAGCTCCGATTCGCGCCACAACACGATCCACGGCTACGAGACGAACACGCCAGCGATGAGGACGAGGCGAAGCAACGACGAAGACGAACGAGACGAACCAACAATGAATCCCATCGTTCCGATCCTACCAATATTCTACATCTACTACCGGAACAGGCACGGACGCGTACGGCGCAGAAGGTAAGTCAGACACCTAGCACAAAAACAAACTACACGTACCCGACATATCACACACACACACAGGGATGCAGAAATTACTTACTCCAGAAACAGCAGCACCATAGGGGCGGGATGCCCATCACCAATGCCACATAAACACATAGGGGCCCGGATGCCTGTCACCACTGCCACCTCTACCCAGGGGGGTGCCAGGTGCCTACCACAACTACCACCTCTACCCAGGGGGTGCCAGGTGCCTACCACTACTACCACCTCTACCCAGGGGGTGCCAGGTGCCTACCACTACTACCACCTCTACCCAGGGGGGGCTGGATGCCTGTCACTACTGCCACCGCTACCCAGGGGGGTTCCAGGTGCCTACCACTACTACCACCTCTACCCAGGGGGTGCCAGTTGCCTACCACTACCACCTTTACCCAGGGGGTGCCAGGTGCCTCCCACTACTACCACCTCTACCCATGGGGGGCTGGATGCCTGTCACTACTGCCACCTCTACCCAGGGGGGTGCCAGGTGCCTACCACTACCACCTCTACCCAGGGGGTGCCAGGTGCCTACCACTACTACCACCTCTACCCAGGGGGTGCCAGGTGCCTCCCACTACTACCACCTCTACCCAGGGGGTGCCAGGTGCCTACCACCTCTACCCATGGGGGTGCCAGGTGCCTACCACTACTACCACCTCTACCCATGGGGGTGCCAGGTGCCTACCACTACTGCCACCTCTACCCATGGGGGGCTGGATGCCTGTCACTACTGCCACCGCTACCCAGGGGGGGGTGCCAGGTGCCTACCACTACTCCCACCTCTACCCAGGGGGTGCCAGGTGCCTACCACTACTATCACCTCTACCCATGTGGGTGCCAGGTGCCTCCCACTACTGCCACCTCTACCCATGGGGGGATGGATGCCTGTCACTACTGCCACCGCTACCCAGGGGGGTGCCAGGTGCCTACCACTACTACCACCTCTACCCAGGGGGTGCCAGGTGCCTACCACTACTACCACCTCTACCCACGGGGGTGCCAGGTGCCTACCACTACCACCTCAACCCAGGGGGTGCCATGTGCCTACCACTACTACCACCTCTACCCAGGGGGGGCTGGATGCCTACTACTACCACCCCCACTCACAGGATGGCAAATACATGCCACAAGAAGCACACACCAGCAGAAAGAATGCAACACAAAGACATCCCCCCAACACCATGACAAGCGTGTGTAGACTGTGTCAAATGCCTACAACACTGAACAGGACTGTGGACATACAATGTGACCCCCTATCACAAGTGCCACACATAAATGTGTGTGGCACCCACAATGCAAGCAGGCCATGACCATTGTGGCAATGGGGTCCAAACCCCCATCATCACAGTGACCAAAATGTGAGTGTGGGGTCCATAGCTGAAGCACATATTGAACATTGTGGCAGTGGGGTCCAGACCCCCATCATCACAGTGACCAAAATGTGAGTGTGGGGTCCATAGCTGAAGCACATATTGAACATTGTGGCAATGGGGTCCAAACCCCCATCATCACAGTGACCAAAATATGAGTGTGGGGTCCATAGCTGAAGCACATATTGAACATTGTGGCAGTGGGGTCCAGACCCCCATCATCACAGTGACCAAAATGTATGTGTTGACAAAGAATAAGCTGCAACTGCCAAACTGCATGGATTATTCCTGGTCACAGAACAACAAACACATCAGTGGCAAAGTAGTGCTTGTGTCCCATAGCAACATAGAATGGGGGAGGCAAACAGTGCAGTGCAAACAAGACATAATCAATCAATCATGTCACTTATAAAGCGCACTACATACCCGCGAGGGTCTCAAGGCGCTGGGGGAAGAGGGGGGTGGTGCTGCTACTGATCGAAGAGCCAGGTCTTGAGGAGTCTTCTGAAGGCCAGTAGGTCTTGGGTCTGTCGGAGGTTGGTGGGGAGGGTGTTCCAGGTCTTGGCGGCGAGGTGGGAGAAGGATCTGCCGCCGGCGGTCGTTTTCCGGATGCGGGGGACTGTGGCGAGGGCGAGGCTGGTCGAGCGGAGCTGGCGGGTGGGGGTGTAGAAGCTGAGTCGTCTGTTGAGGTAGGCTGGTCCGGAGTTGTGGAGTGCTTTGTGTGCGTGGGTGAGGAGCTTGAAGGTTATCCTCTTGTTGACAGGGAGCCAGAGCAGGTCTCTCAGGTAGGGTGTGATGTGGCTGCGTCGGGGGATGTCGAGGTTAAGACGTGCAGAGGCGTTCTGGATGCGTTGCAGCCGTCCTCAGGAGCTTAGCCGTCGTTCCTGCGTAGAGGGCGTTTCCGTAGTCCAGCCTGCTGGTGACGAGGGCCTGGGTGACTGTTTTTCTTGTTTCGGTGGGGATCCACTTGAAGATCCTGCGGAGCATTCGGAGGATGTTGAAGCAGGATGAGGAAACGGCGTTGACCTGCTTAGTCATGGAGAGGGTGGGGTCGAGGATGACCCCTAGGTTGCATACGTGGTCGGTGGGTGGCGGGGCTGTTCCCAGTGATGTTGGCCACCAGGAGTCGTCCCAGGCTGAAGGGTTGGAACCAATAATGAGGACCTCCGTCTTGTCCGAGTTCAGCTTTAGGCGGCTGGTCCTCATCCATTCGGCGACGGCCTTCATTCCTTCGTGGAGGTGGGCTTTGGCAGTGTGAGGGTCTTTGGTGAGGGAGAGGATCAGCTGGGTGTCGTCGGCGTAGGAGATGATGTTGAGGTTGTGCTGTTGGGCGACGTGGGCGAGGGGTGCCATGTAGATGTTGAACAGCGTTGGGCTGAGGGAGGAGCCTTGGGGTACGCCGCAGATGATCTTGGTGGCCTTGGATCGGAAGGGGGTGAGGCGGACGCTTTGTGTTCTGCCGGAAAGGAAGGATGTGGTCCAGTCCAGGGCCTTCTCTTGGATCCCGGCGTCGTGAAGGCGTACCTTTGGCCATGTGCAGACAAACATCACCCATGGGGGCTGACACTGTCAACACTCATCAATGACTCAATGACAGAAGTGACCATCAGAATGCAGACCCACATATTTGCACCAATGGGCACACAAATTCAGATACCCAGTGGAGACTGTAGAAGGGAGGTGAACAGATACCATACCATGGCAGCAATGGGGGACACACACAATGATCATTGTGCTGACTGATGACCTAGGAGTCCCAGGGACAGCAGGGCAAACACACCAAACAACATACAGCCAATGGCACACTAAAGATATGCCAATGCGCAGATGCACAAACACAAACAGGCAGACCCACACTGCACATCAAACACAACAGGTGAGGGGGGTACCAGTGTCCCCAGGCAAACACACAACACATGAGGAGGCCTGAATACCAATTACACAGACGTGCATACAGTGCCACACAAAGGTAACTCATGGATCCAAATCCCCTATGTGGGCAATCAGGCATTGTCAGATGAGTGGGAGCACAAATCACACACGTCACACAAGCATGTAGGAACAGCAACTGACACAGCAAGACACACAGACACCACCACACCCAGGGCCCCCACAATGTGGTGACCCTGAGCTGCATTACAATCCCACTGTGATGACAAAGCTAGATGTCGTTCACACTGTGAACCACAGTCATGTGTCCTGAGCAACAAACTACCATCACACCTACACAAGCACAAATCAACCAGCACGGCCTGTCAGCCAAGGCCAACATGGAGGCAGGGGTCTAGCCGGGCAACAACTCTCATCTGCACACACTCAACACCACACACCTCGACCTCCAACAATGTGCAGCAGTGAAGCTCACATGCACTGGTGACATTGCACATGCACCCATGATAATCCCAGGGGGGTGGTGGGAACCAAGGTGCAGGAACACATCACACATGGGCACTCTACCAGACTCCTGAATGTCTGACACACTGCACACTACGCTGTACATGGACATGACGGCAATACCACACCAACCAATGGGATCCCAGCCACAGTCACACACCTATGAAGAAGCCAAGGTCACCCACAAAGGACACACATAAACAACTACCAACATTGCAGCCCTGAGGAGTGCCAGCAGTCACACACACAACGTGTCACAACCAATGAAAGCTAACACAAACCAGAAATCACATGACAGGTGTCAACAACAAGTGCAAAGGGGAATCCGGACTGTGACCCATCTGCGTCTGCCCACAAACTCAGCCCTGACAGCAAACACACCTATGGGTGACACCCTGATGACCAGTAATGTGCCATGCACCCACATCACAGAGAACCCAGGGAGAAGACTTTGGGGGAACATAGCTCAACTCAGCAAGCATCACAAACAGGAACATCACTAGGGATCCCAGCATGCACAGCAACATGGAAGTGAACACACACACATGCTCATACAACACACACCTTGGGCGCACGAGATGTCACAGGAGTACACACTGCCATGAGGGGACTCCACTCCTGTTTGAGGAAAGCTGTGCCATATGTCGCATCAGTAGGGCTCCATCATGTCAGCAGAACACTTGGTCACACAGTCAACAATTAGCACCAAATGAAGGCTCCAGTCACATCAGCCTGGTCATGGGAATGTCAACTAAATCAACAGCACAGATCCAACACACATGTATAGCAAGTTGCACTGACAACACAGAAGAGTCCTTCCCCATTGATGCCCAAACCTGCATGTCCAGTGGAGATGGCCACACGGGTCAGGGAACTAGACTAATTGAACAATGGCAAACACAACAGATGTGCATGGGTGGAACCCACAGATGTGACATTGCTAATGTAAGTAGGAAATCCCATTGCCAAATATTGAATACATGACACCGTCAGATGCTGCTAAGGACGACATGGATTCACCACAGGATAGGACACTGTCCCCCTGGAACACATGGGTATATGCACAGCAACACTTCATTTTCATGAGTCCAAAAATCACCATCACTGCAGCAAGGGCACGGTTAGCATCATCAACATCATGTACATCAGAAGCAAAACCACTAGAGAACAGAAAGTTGCTTTATTCAGCATGTGGGTTCAAAACTTGGAAGAACTGCAAGGTATCAACAAAGGCCAATGGCCAGTCCATCAAGGAAGTCTATACAGGGTGACAGTGGCAGATGTCACCCTATGCATGCCTGCACTGATCACAACCAGGGACAATCCCCTAGGAGGGGTATACGGGGGCAGGCCAGGCACCTCAGGGACAGGATCAGGGCTCACCAGGAGGAGGCAGGGAAGGGGTGGTGGGTGCTGGAGAGCCACTGACAACTGCAGTGGAGGTGTCTGACATGGTGTGTGCCGGCACAACTGGGGGGCATGACTCAGATGTTGTGGGTGCCGGCACAACTGCAGTGGACCCTGCAGATGGAGTGGACAGGTCCGCCACTGCAGCGCCCAAGTCAGACAGGGTGATAGTGGACTCCACTGCAGTGCCCACCTCCAGGGGAGGAGAATGGGGATCAGGAAAGGTGGGCAGGACAGAGGGGAGGACACCCTCACCACATCAGTGGTACAGACAAGCGCAGCGGGGTGTGGGGCCGGAAGAGCAAGTGGCAGGGGGAGAAGGCCTGACCCTTCTGGGGATGGTGTATCTGTGGGTGGGGGAACCTGGGGCAGGGTGTGGTGGGGGCACCTGTGGAGTGGGGGCCTGAGGGATGGAGGAAGGAGACTTGGTGCCTGAGCTGCAGGGCGGCGGCGGGGTCTTGCTCTTCCGGGACCGGGGGGACTTGCGGGTGGGGGCCTCAGTCGGTCCGCACCTGGGGGATGGTGTCCGGGGGCCAGGGGCACTCCGCTCCGTGTGGGTGGGCTTCCTCTTCCCCCTGAATGCTGGATCAGCTGGGTCGGAGGGGAGAGGCCAAGGTCACAGAGGAAGAGCCGCTGTGTGTATGGGGTTGCAGGTGAGGCAAGGGAGGGGTCTTTGGAGGGAGAGGCAACTGAGGACTGCGCAGTGCTTGTGGATGCGTGTGTTTGTGCCTGTGCCCCATCCCCTGTGAGTGTGGTTGCAGTCCCCTGACGGTGCGTGCGTGTGCATCTTGTTTCTGGCGTGTGTCTGTGTGCTGCATGTGTCTGTGCTGGTGTGTGTCTGTGCCAGTGTGTGTGTGCTTGGGACGGGTAAGGTGCTGGGGAGTGTGGATGGGGCAGAGGCAGGAGGGGTGAGGGACTGTCGGAGGAGGGACACTGCTGCCGTCAGGGAGGAGTCCATGGACCTATTGCCCCTCTGTAGGTCAGACATGCCCGATGAGATGCCCTCCATGAATGACACCAGCTGAGTCAACAGACTGGTGTGTGCATGGAGGACACTCAGCATCGCTGTCTGTCCTACATGGAGCTGGCGGAGGAGGTACACAGACTCCTCACTCAGGGCAGCAGGGGACACAGGTGCAGGGGGTGCAGTGCCTGGCCCGAAGGAGACACGCTCCCAAACATGGGAGCCTCCACGGACCTCGTGAATGGGAGCCAACGGGAGGGTGGTGGTGGTGGCGGGGACAGCAACACTAGCTGGGGTGTGGTGGCTGCTGACACCCGCCTCCATAAGGGAGTCATCGTCCGAGTTGCTCTGGTCCTCAGCTGAGGTAGATGGTGCTGAGGACTCCTCGGTGTGGCTCCCCTCGCCCTCCGTGCCACTGGGTCCCTCCGACCACTCCTCGGCTGCTGACCCAGTCTGGCTCTGCGGCTCCTCCTGGTCCGTGGAGCTGTCCCCTCCTGTGGCCGTGGATGTATCTGCAATCAATAGGGAAACAGACAGACATCAGTTACCTGCACCGAACGCACACACCACAGTAAGTACAGCACATTACAGAGCAAGCCCTGGCATCCTTAGTTGAACATTGCTAAAACTGCACAAACAGAACAGGAGAAGTCTATTGTCAGTCTGATGGTCAACCATGGCACTCACATCCCACCTGGCCTTGCACCCATCTGTATGGTGTCTGTGGGATGGCAATACCCCGGTGTGGACACATGCACCACCTACACAGTATTTGGACAGTGCAGAGAACCCGGTGAAGCATGTGGACATGCACACATCACAACTCTTGCCACTGAGTCAGTGCAGGTGTCCGGATGAAAGGGATGCCCAGAGTCAAATAGGAAATGCATGTGATGCATACCAGCGACAGACACCATGATGCACCCATGTCCTGATAGCCATTGCCACAAGGGTGTGCATGTAGCAAATGTCACTCCCCTGCAGGATCACTAATAGGAAGTCACATGCCATGGCACAGCCATGCCTGCTACGTCATACATCACTGTCTCCAGTCACATGGGCAGGGCAGCCAGACAACAACACTCTGCACTGTGTCACAATAGTAGATCATGGGGAATGCAAGTCCTGGAGCTGAACAAGTGCACATGTACATCCCCCACACACCACATCATCTGTACCCTCATCTGTCCAGGTTATACCCATTGTACATATGGGAGACCTGTAACACTACCCTCTGCACCTGAGCACATCACAATCTGCTGTGTATGGGAAACAGCTGCCTGAACCTCATATTCGCATACCCCAGTCTGCACGGTCAGGTGATCAAACACCTATGTGTCACACATGTATCATCTCCTATGGTCACATCTCTGGTGGCATGCGGAGCCCCAACCGAGGAACACCCCAGCAGACCTGACAACGAAGCCACAGCACACTGACACAGAGGCAGACACCTGAGGGGACGAATCACTCAGCAAAACGTGTCAGCTGATACACGGCAGTGGGAGTACAGAGTGTATTATATGGCCTGGAGTAGGCATGACTGTCCTGTCCCACAAAAATGAGGGATGAGCCCTGGACAGTAGGCAGCTGGCTAAGTATGTGTGACACACGTTATATACACACTCCTGGGGCACAAACATTGTTCCCACCCGCAGCATGGGTGTGTGCCAGATACCCCAGGCACATGTGGTGGATCAGCTCAGCAATTGGGCCACATATCAAAATGACACGCAGAACACATGTCAGAACACAGGCAATGTGTAAGCAATGGACCCACCCATGATGCCCACCACAGAGTCAGGGAAACAGATGCTGTCCCCCACCTTGAGTCAAGCAAACTGCAAGGACACAGTACCCAAGTTACACAATACCCTGACTGTAAGGGCCACACCTGGGTATCAGATGAGGAGTGGGCAGTGCACAATAGAGGGACATGGGTCCTGGACCACAAGACTGATGTACTGTGGAAGTTTAACCAGGCCAGAGGAGGGCACATAGCATGGCCAACATAGTTCACAATGCAGACATGGAATCACCCCCTCCTTGCTGCTCTCTGGCCTTCAGCTGCCCATCCAGATCAGGGAAGACCACCGCCAGGATCCTCAGCATGTGGGGGGTCAGGGTCCGGTGTCCGCCCCTCCTGCGAGGAGGCGACAGCTTCAGCTGGACCCGTGTGATCCTCCGGGTCCAGCCCCGAAGGTCCTGCCACCTCTTCTGGCAGTTGCGGATCCGGCGCTTGTAGACCCCCACGGATCTCACTGCCCGGACGATGGTCAGCCATATCTTCTGCTTCTGGTGGGCATCAACCTGTGAGGATAACAAAGTGAAAATGCCATTACTACACATGCAACATATCCGTGCATTACACAGTTGGATATACATGTCTCAATCACAGGGGCACATGATGTACACAGGCAGTGCAACGATGGCTATGGACAGTATGCCAGCAGTTACTACATGGTATCATTGCCTGGGAAGTAAAACCTAGTTTAAATGCACTGTCACTGCACTATACCGGTCAAGTGCATGTAACTACACACTATGGGGGGGTGACAACTACTCAGTGAGCCTGCTAGCCAGTGGCGTGCAGACTGTTAGCCTTGCTAGTCAGACAACATGCACATTTAGAAAGGCAGTGGACAGAACACTCACCTGCTCCCCTGCTTTCCCA
Organism: Calotriton arnoldi; assembly: GCA_963921515.1. Lineage (NCBI taxonomy): Eukaryota > Metazoa > Chordata > Amphibia > Caudata > Salamandridae > Calotriton > Calotriton arnoldi. The sequence goes on from CAWUFW010016191.1 coordinate 266,390, forward strand.
TACAGCTTGCTGTACTGTGGAAGGAGGCCATCCAGCAGGGCCTGTTTCTCCTCAGTGCTGAAGGCTGAGGCTCTCTCCACAGTACGTGCCATTGCAGGGTCCAGAGGGTGCAGATACAGCAGCAGTGTAGTGGCAGATGTCGTCCTGGAGCATGTAGTGCAGGCAAGTGAGCTCTCAGGGGAACAGCCAGCATTATATGTGTGCTGCAGAGGCAGATACTGTCCCATGTGTCCAAAGTGATAGGTCCAAGTCGTTTGCATCATCTGAATCTGGCCAATCCATGGAATTGCACCACTTACACACGCCCCCAGCATCCTTCAAATGTTCAACTTCGTGACACCCATGAAATTGCAACATTGTTGTGGGTGACCAACTGAATTTACAGCATCAGACTCGTTCAAATTTTGAAAACGCGTCCGTTGCCAGGCCAGGCCATAGCCAATGGGTGCGCACCGATCGGACCATTGCTGTTCAACGCGTACATAGGATACAACGCGTACCCGCACACATTGAATGCAATGGGCCGGCCGGGCACACCGATCGGACCATTGCTGTTCAACGCGTACATAGGATACAACGCGTACCCGCACACATTGAATGCAATGGGCCGGCCGGGCACACCGATCGGACCATTGCTGTTCAACGCGTACATAGGATACAACGCTGTACCCGACACATTGAATGCAATGGGCCGGCCGGGCACACCGATCGGACCATTGCTGTTCAACGCGTACATAGGATACAAAGCGTACCCGCACACATTGAATGCAATGGACCGGCCGGGCACACCGATCGGACCATTGCTGTTCAACGCGTACATAGGATACAACGCGTACCTGCACACATTGAATGCAATGGCCAATGTGTGCGCACTGATCGGTCCATTGCTGTCCAAGGCGTATTGCCAATACAACGCGTACCCGCGCACATTGAATGCAATGGCCAATGTGTGCGCACTGATCGGTCCATTGCTGTCCAAGGCGTATTGCCAATACAACGCATACCAGCGCACATTGAATGCAATGGCCAATGTGTGCGCACTGATCGGTCCATTGCTGTCCAAGGCGTATTGCCAATACAACGCGTACCAGCGCACATTGAATGCAATGGCCAATGTGTGCGCACTGATCGGTCCATTACTGTCCAAGGCGTATTGCCAATACAACGCGTACCAGCGCACATTGAATGCAATGGCCAATGTGTGCGCACTGATCGGTCCATTGCTGTCCAAGGCGTATTGCCAATACAACGCGTACCAGCGCACATTGAATGCAATGGCCAATGTGTGCGCACTGATCGGTCCATTGCTGTCCAAGGCGTATTGCCAATACAACGCGTACCAGCGCACATTGAATGCAATGGCCAATGTGTGCGCACCGATCGGTCCATTGCTGTCCAAGGCGTATTGCCAATACAACGCATACCAGCGCACATAGAATGCAATGGCCAATGTGTGCGCACTGATCGGTCCATTGCTGTCCAAGGCGTATTGCCAATACAACGCGTACCAGCGCACATTGAATGCAATGGCCAATGTGTGCGCACTGATCGGTCCATTGCTGTCCAAGGCGTATTGCCAATACAACGCGTACCAGCGCACATTGAATGCAATGGCCAATGTGTGCGCACTGATCGGTCCCTTGCTGTCCAACAAATCCCTGTACAAGTCACTGGCATATGTCACCATGCCTGTCACAGGTGAACATATGCCAGCCACATATACTTCCCAGGCAGTGAGGGGCACACCTACAACACCACAGCCTGTCCAAACTGTATCCTAGGGCATGTAAGGCTGCATTACCTATTCCGTGTATGGGGGTGAACATGTTGTTCTGTGGGTGTCACTTGGGGGCAGCCACCCCCAGGCTGTGCACGTGTTTATGGGGACAGAATCCTTGGTGTTTCGTGTACATGACCACTGTGATGTGCAACTGTTCATATCTGTGCATGTGGATTGGTCACTGTTCACGGTGGTGTATGTGTATGTCATGTCACATACCCCCTGAGTCCCATGTGGGACGTTATGTTCAACCCAGGGTGACCCATTGGCACAATGTTGATGGTCCTCCACAATCTGTGTGCATGTTGTGATTACAATGTCTCTGATTTCATGTGCACAATGGGAGGCAGTCTCCACATCCACGTTGTTTGTGCATGGACTTGGATGTTGTGCGTGTGTGTGTCACAGACGTCCATGTCTGTCCTGCCGAGGCAACACGGACCACTACCTGTGGGGCTCATGGTTGTTTTGCTGTGGTGTATACATGATACACCATGTCATGCCAGTGTCCATGTGGCAATACAGGGTCCCTGGGAATCTACCTGTCGTTGAGCTGTGATGCCTGGGGCACATCAGTCCTCACATGTCACTGTGGCGTGTTTTTGTTATTTGGCAGCAGGAGATGGGTACTGGGACACGGCCTCATGGTATCCGATGGCATGACCTGGGACTTCTTGATGCCACTTGTTGGACTGTGATGTTAGATATTGGCCATGTATGTGCCATACATATCCGTACGGAACTGCACACATCATGTACTTGTGCCTCATTAGGATGTATCATGTGATGTTGAGTGTGTTCAATGCCACATATGTGGGGTGACTGACAATCTTGCTTTCTTCACCTATGCACTGCAGGGCACCAGCTGTCCATAGACCATTCCCTGACCTGGCAACGATGGTGGAACGGGACAGCATCCGACGGTACCGCTTCACCAGGCAGCTGATTGAGGATTTGGCAGTGCGCTTGGCACCACATTTGCAACCTGGCCATCCGTACCCTACAGCGCTGACCCCCAAGGTGAAGGTGATAGCAGCCCTACACTTCTTTGCCACTGGTACCTTTCAACACACTCTGGTGACTGCTGGTGGGATGTCACAGACCATGTTCAGCCGTGTGCTCCGGGATGTTTTGGAGGCTATGTTGATATACCTGAACCAGTACATCTATTTCCCTAGACTCCAACGACTCACTGCGTGAAGTGACTTCTATGCCCTGGGGAGGATGCCGCATGTCATTGGCTCCATTGATGGGACACATGTGGCGTTGGTACCACCACAGGCCCAAGAGCAGACCTACCGTAACCGCAAACACTACCACTCGGTCAATGCACTGGTGGTCTGTCTTGCAGATATGAGCATCACACACGTGTGTGCCCGTTTCCCTGGTTCTGCACACGATGCGTACGTGATGAGTAGTAGTCGCATCCCGAGGATGATGGCACAGATGCGGAACCAGCGTGCCTGGCTTGTAGGTGTGTACTGACTTTGTACCATTGTGTGTGTTCTGCTATGTAGTGTTCCACCCTCTTTTCCAACTCTGCTAATGTGCAATTGTCTGTATGTAGGTGACTCCGGATACCCCAACATGCCGTGGTTGCTGACACCCCTCAGGAACCCTGTGACACCAGCCCAGATGCGCGACAATAAGGCACATGGTCGGACCAGGAGAGTAATTGAGCGGACATTTGGTCTCCTGAAGAGCCGCTTCCGCTGCCTCGACAAGACAGGAGGGTCCCTCCCATATGCCCCAGCAAAGGTGTGCAAGATTATCATCGTCTGCTGCATGCTCCACAACCTGGCAGTGCGGAAGGAGTTGCCTCTCATCCTGGATGAGAATGACCAACGTCCGCCACCTGTGGAGGATCCTGGCCTGGACCACGATGCCAGTGATGATGATGACGTTGAGGGTGATGTCCGCACACAGCTCATCACCAACTTCTTCAGCTGAATGTGAGTATCCAGAGATGGCATGTCAATGATGTGAGTTTGCATGATGTGTTGGTGGTGCTCTGGTGCTGTTTGAGTGTGTCCATGGGCTACATGTCTGTATGCGTGTAGCGATGTGTCCTTGCAGGTAGTCTGTACTCCCCAACAGTGTTGACATGCTAACTTGGTTCTGGGTGGGTATCTTGTAACATGTATTGAGCATGAGTATTGCAGTTCTGTCCTGTTCTTCAGTACTTTTGACTGTGTGTCATTTCTGTCCTTCACAGGGTACTTTGAGTCGTTTGGTCAACTGTGATCCCCCAACACCGTGATTCGACTTCCCGGGTGGTAGCTGTTGTGTCCCTACAGGTGATGTGCACCACACCCATGGACTTCCTTCCTTCTATACTTGTTGACTATGTGCCCACTGCCAGGTGGAATTACCTTGCATCTGTGGTGGTTTCAACATGTTGCAAATGTGTAATAAACCTGTGCTTCACTATGTGATGTGCGTTGTCTGTGGTCACACATCTGACTGACATTTGCTTACTGCACCAGTGGGCTAGTTAACACAGACTGTGAATAGGTGTTGGGTCTGTGCAATGCAACGTATTTCCTGGCAACACCAGTATAGGCGATGAGTCAGATGTCCATGGTGTGTATGTGTTGTGTAGCCCTGGTGGTGTGCCTCCCCCATATGTGTGAAGTCGCCATGACTCACATGCCGGTGTTGTACTTGCTGTAGCAGTTAGCATGCACAGTGTCATTTCGCCGATCATCATCGCAACTTCTGAGACAACATTGGAATCACAACAGAGGCAAGTATGGTGTATAAGTGAGTTTATTGACATACATGTGTGAGTATAGTGCACAGGTTGTTGGGTGCTGTACATTGTGATCCAAAGTTCCTAGATAATTTGGAAGTCCTGGTAGCAGAAATGTCCAGAGTAAAGTCCACAGTAATCAGAGACATTGGTCCAACTTGAGCTCCCCATGTCATGTGGGAGAGTTGTGTTGCAGTCAACAGGGTGAACAGTTTGCGCACAAAGGTTATTCTCCAAAACAGGTTTTGGCTTCCTGGGGGTTGCACATGGCCATCGGCCTCTCACTTGCTCCTCCTCGGACAGCCCCTCTTCTTTGGGGGGGGGATCCTCAAGTGCAGGCTGCTGCGGTGCAGGGGACTCTCCGCCAGAGTCATCCTGCCTCCCTGTGGCAGTTGCAGTTGTTTCAGCAGCAGATGTGGGCACACAGGGAGGTGTTGACTGGTAGCTGCTCATCTGGCAGAGGTATTGTAATATGTCCCTATGCACCGCCGTCATCTCTTGCAGTGTGTCCCACTTGGACTCCACGCGGGACATGTGTGAGTCCAAGCGGGCATGATGGGCAGCCTGCTGCTGTTTGATGTCCCTGAGGAGCCCCACTACCTGGCTGAACTCTCCGGTGCTGGACTGGTACGCATCGGCTATGCGTGCCAGTTGTGGGTCATCATGCAGTCCAGACCCCTCTGTGAGCAGCGACCTATGTCTCCCACCCCTCCCACCACCCCTGGGACACGTGCAGTACCTGAGGTGGCAGGCACAGGTGACCCTGGGCCACCTTGTGGGTTGTTGGTGGTGGTGGTGGTGTCCATGGCCCCACATTGGTCCAGGGTCCCTGTGCTGGTGGTGGTGCTGCTCCTTGGTCTGTCCGTGTCGGCAGGGGTGGTATGTGTGTTGACAGTCGTTGGAGGGGTGGGTGCAGGGGGTGCAGCTGGTGGTCCTGCTGGTGCTGCATGATGACTTGCTCCGGAGGTGCCAGGTAAGTCTTCGTCATCCGAGGAGGGCAGAGGCTGTTCCACACCAGTGAGCTCCATATCCTCTTGAGCCTGGGACGAGGACTCCTCAGCATCTGCTGCTGTGTCCCCATCATCACCTGTTTTTGGGAGACACACACAATGTATGTTATGTTTCTGCAGGCATCAATGGTTGACACACCCGACAGTTGTGACTGTGGCTCTGGATGCGGGCCTGTACAATGCATTGTCCTAAGTTGTCACAGTCAGGGGTTGATATTGGTGTAGCACATTGTCCTGCATTATTTGGGCATTTCTATGTGAATGTTGGGGTGTGTACATGGTCTGCATTGGTTGTATTTGGTTGTCATCCGCTCCTCCTTCCCACCCAGCCAGATATCCCACCATGGACCGTGCTTCCATTGCAGGGAGTGCAAGTTGTCTTTCAGGATGTCAGTCAGTGGTGTCCTGCTGTTGGTTGGTGCACAGTTGCCAGCAGGGCCTTGTGTTCCCCACAGCAGTAGCAAGTGTCAGCCATCTTGTGAGTCATTTTCCACTCCCTGTGATGTGAGCATGGTTCAGGGTGGTGTTGATGGGACAGTTGTGGGGGTGACCAATATCTGTGCCTACCACTCCCATCATGCTATTGCCTCCACCCCACTTCCCAGCATGCCCATACTTCCTTACTTTTGACTCTGCTTCCCTGTGGGGTGGGCTGCCTGTGCTGACAGGATGGCTGGGAGTGTTGTCCGGGCAGTTGTTTGGCTAAATGTCCCAGGAGTGTCCCTGTGCTTCACACAGCATGACCCAGGGTGGTGATTCTTTGTGGGACCTTGAGTTAGGATGCGAGGCATTGCATTCCGCCAGGTGGCTTCTGTGGAGTATGTGTTGAGGGGTGTGTGAGGGGAGGTGCTTGTGACTATGGTCAGTGCTGTGAGTCCTCCTTCCCACCCAGCCAGATATCCCACCATGGACCGTGCTTCCATTGCAGGGAGTGCAGGTTGTCTTTCAGGATGTCAGTCAGTGGTGTCCTGCTGTTGGTTGTTGCACAGTTGCCAGCAGGGCCTTGTGCTCCCCACAGCAGTAGCCAGTGTCAGCCATCTTGTCAGTTGTTTTCCACTCCCTGTGATGTGCGCATGGTTCAGGGTGGTGTTGATGGGACAGTTGTGGGGGTGACCAATATCTGTGACTACCACTCCCATCATGCTATTGCCTCCACCCCACTTCCCAGCATGCCCATACTTACTTGCTTTTGGGTGGACTTCAGTGTGTGTGAGTGTGAGTGCAATGGCAAGATGGCTGGCAGTGGTGTCCTGCTGTTGGTTGTTGCACAGTTGCCAGCAGGGCCTTGTGCTCCCCACAACAGAGCACTAGTGTCAGACATCTTTGATGGGGCTTTCCACTCTCTGTGGGGTGTGCATGCTTGAGTGTGAGCTTGCTGGGCCATGTGGGTGGGGGATGTTGAGCTGTGACTACCACTCCCATCATGCTATTGCCTCCACCCCCCCTTCCCAGCATGCCCATGCTTTCTTCCCTTTGACTCTGCTTCCCTGTGGGGTTGTGTGCCTGTGCTGACAAGATGGCCGACAGTGTTATCCTGGGGTTAGTTTTGCTACAAGTCACATGTGTGTCCCTGTGCTTCACTCAGCATGACCCAGGGTTGTGGTTCTTTGTGGGATATTTGATTGGAGTGTGAGGCAATGCATTCTCCCAGGTGAGTTTTGTGGAGTTTGTGTTAGGGGTGTGTGTGAGAAACGCTGCTGGTAACTATGGTCAGGGCTGTGAGTCGTCCTTCCCACACAGCCAGATATCCCACCATGGAACGTGCTTCCATTGCAGGGAGTGCAAGTTGTCTTTCAGGATGTCAGTCAGTGGTGTCCCGCTGTTGGTTGGTGCACAGTTGCCAGCAGGGCCTTGTGCTCCCCACAGCAGTAGCCAGTGTCAGCCATCTTGTAAGTTGTTTTCCACTCCCTGTGATGTGCGCATAGTTCAGGGTGGTGTTGATGGGACAGTTGTGGGGGTGAGCAATATCTGTGCCTACAACTCCCATCATGCTATTGGCTACACTGACTTGCCCAGCATACACATATTTCCTTTCTTTCAGTGGGCTTCACTGTGTGCTGGTGTTGTAGTGGTGGCTACTTGTCTGGATGGGTTTGTCAGTTATATTTGTGCCACTGCCTAGCTGTAGTTGAGTTTGTACATGTGATGACAGTTAAATGTCACTTTGTGATGGCATGTGTTGTGTTTCTCTGAGTGACATACACATTTTGGGATGATTCTGTTCTGGTTGCTGTGTATTTGCTAAGAGTGCATGGTTTGACTCTCCCCTTGACAGTGATGTGTGTGTGTAGTCGCAGAATATTGTGTACATTTGTTGCGTACTCACCAGGCTCTGGGATGTTTTCTAGTCCATAGACGCTCACTGGTGGTAGGATGTGCCGCACCTTCTCCTCCCAGGGCCTGAGGTATACTGGCTTGGCAGGAGGGCCACTGCCGGTGTATTGGCTCAAGATGTAGTCCTTCAGCAGCTCCTTGACCCTCCTGCGCACGTCATACCACCTGTTCTGGATGTCTTCCTTTGTGCGCAAACATGGTGATTGTGCGTTCACCCTGTCGACGATCCTCTCCCACATCTTTGTTTTCTGTGACATGGGTGTCTGTTGGACCAGTGTACCAAAGAGCTGTGGCTCTACCCTGAGGATCTCATCTACCAGGACTTCCAATTCACTATCTAGGAACTTGTGATTCTTCTTTGGGGGCATGGTGATGGGTGGTGATGGTGAGTGATGTGTGTGTTGGGGTGCAGGTGAAGGTGTGTGAGTGTGTTTTGCTAGGTGTATGTGAGGTTTCTATTTGTTGTGGTGCTGATGGTGTGTGGCTTGTGTGATGGATGAGCTGTGGGTGTGTGGTTGCTGTCTGTTGACTGCTGGCAGGTAATTTGAATTTGCAAAGGATCATGGTAGGGATTTGTGTCCTTTATATGGGTGGAGTTGTGGGTGTGTCTTTGTTCCCTGCCCCTCCCCCCCCAGTATTTATCGGCTTTGTAATTGCTTGTTTGGCCTTTTTTTGTGTATTTTCCCTTTGTACTTTTCGTGCATGTAGGAGACGGTCTTGTGACCGAGTCGGACCCTGCAGTTGTCTCGTAAGGGCTCGTCCGTTTCGTTCACGCTGTGTTTGTGCTGTTTTCTATGCTGCGTACGCGTTGGTCACGGTGTTTTGGGTTGCTTCGGCTCGCAGTTTTGTATGCGTGTCAGTCGTACGGCTTGTCCTCCGTGCGACTCGGTCGTGTTTTACACGCCTTGCATCGTACTTGGCGGGTGGGAGTCCGCGGGTACGTCTCGTTCGGTATTGTTCCGGGTGCGAGTCGATCGGTTTGAATCGCATGTTTTTCTGGCCGGATTGCTGTTTTCCGCGCGGCTCGGTCCTTCGGCTTGTGTTCCGTACGAGTCGGTCGGGTTTTGCTCGCTTCTCATCGTACTTGGCGGGTCGGGCTGCACCGGTACGTGTCGGTCGGAATTAATTCCGGCTCCGAGTCGGTCGGTACGTTTTCCGGCCGGAATCGGAATCGGCCCCTTAGAGTCTGGTAATGTTCAATTTTATTTATTGAACGTTACCAGACTGCAAAAGTGTGACTTTTGACAAGATTGGAGAGATAAGCTACACAGAACAATGTATGGCCAAATTGTTGAACAGATCTTGTGTCAACCTTACGTGTAGCAAGAAGTGGTGAGTATATTGTTTTAATGCTACAACAATGCAGAGCAGATGGAACAAAAAGAGAAACAGATTACTGAGATTAAATCAGGACCAATATCTATTTCTGGTGAAACATAGTATTATTGCTATCATTTTTCAAAAGGAGTGAGTATTAGATCTTGTCATTAAACTATCTAAAAAGTAGAAGTGGATGGACAAAACGAAATTATAGGAACCTTAAATTCAAGCAAAGATTGCCTTTGAAGTTATCAAATTCCTATCTTTTGTTTCCGGAACCAAAGTTCTAAGGAGGATTTCAGTTGTATAAGTGGAATAGTCTCCTTATTGGATGCATTATCAGGATGTATGACATCATGCAGCCAACAAAGAGTGATGTCTTTATAAGGATTTGCCTACGCTGGTGAGTCTTCTATATGTACTAGTATTTCTAATGATGGTGTTCACATTTTCATCATATGTTTTTGATTTTATAGCAAGTATATGTAAAATGATAGTTTAAAAAATTATAGTGAGTGCAATGTGCAGTGTTGCTTATTCACACTGACATACTTAACACTTTTTATACAGTCTATATGATTGTTTTTCCCCCACTGTTCATGGATGATTTGTTATACAGTACATGGGAAAATGATGTGTTATTCTTATTGTAACATTGCATTACAACATTGGAAATGTGTAGTCATGTTGCTATTAAGTTATGCATTGTTAAAAAAGTTTTTTATAATTTTATAAATACTAATTTTATAAATACTAATTCATACTTTTATTTTTTTATATAGAAGAATGTTAGTTTTTGAGTCAACTGGTTTACAAATTAGTTCTTCCAGTGTTATATTACTTTATATTTACATCTCAACTAACACATCCATACAGTCACTCACACAGCTACTGATGCACCCACACAGCCACTCTGACACTGACTCACTTACCCATACAGCCACTCTCACACCCACACAACCAGTCACACACCAATTCACACACACAGGTACACACCCAAAGATATTTACATCCTCACACACACATCCATACAGTCACTCACACAGGTACTGACACAACCAGACACACTCCAACATTCACTCCTACACCCATTTGCACATGCAAAAACCTACTAAGACTCATACAGTCCCACACTCATTCACACATCCACTCACACACCCACCCAGACTCAGAGCTACTCACACATCCAGAAAGGTGCTTACACATGCACTAATACACCCACTGACAACATAGATATAGGGGCCGATTCCGATTCAGGCCGGAAATCTCTCTGACCGAACCGGACCCGGAGAGATTTCCGACCGAATTGGACTCTAGCAGTCCGACCGAATGAGTACGATGCGCACGTAAGCCATCGGACTCGATTCGGTCGGACTCCCATTGAAGTCAATGGGAGCCAGTCGTACGTCGCGTACATGGGCTCCCATTGACTCAATGGGCACGACGCGAACAAGGGCGCCCCCTAGAGCGTCTTCGCGTTGATGCGGGTCGCGCCGTACATGCACGTGTAGGGGAGACCCATGGGTCCCCCCCTGTGTGCGACTCGTGTGCCTACGCTTCCAGGGGGGTCTGACACAGACCCCCAAAGTGCGGCTCCGACAGCTCCTTGGAGCCGGACTGCGCAAGTCGGTCGGAGCGGTCGCGATGCGCATCGTACTTACCCGGCCGGGGAACGTCTCCATTGCGCGGTGCGAGTCGTCCCCGTGCGAGTCGGTCGGAGCGGTCGGGTCCTGCGAACGAGTCGGTCGGAGATTTCGCGAGCGCACGCATCGTACTCGCTCGCCCGGACGCACGTACGATTCGGTCGGGAAATAAGGCTCCGAATCGGATCCGGTAAAGCCGAATCCGATTCGGAGCCCTACCGGCCGAGATCGGAATCGGCCCCATAGTCACTTACACATTCATTTCCATTTTAGTATTCTAGATGACTTTGCAAACCATTTGCATGTCTCTTCTTTAATACTTTAAGTTTATTCACCATGAGAATATTAAAGTAGTCACATGTACTACTTTAAGTTCAGTTATGAAGGTTTTGATACATATATACACACAGATGCTCATAAACACTTAAAACACAATCACACAAAAACATAAAACATGTAGTTCGCTCTTTCTTTGACCAGAAGAGGTGGTTCTAACACGAAGCATTCATCCATCACATATAGAAAAACTGCATCATTAGGAAATTCCCTAGTGAGAAACAACCCCGAAGATCAAGAGATGGGAACATGGCTCGCACCTAGGAAAGGATTTTTTAAATGTGCTAGTTGTAAGGCATGCCAATTTGGAGTCAATAAATCTTTGTACTACACAGCTTTTAATGATAGTCCGCGGGCCATCAATCGATATTTGACCTGCAAAACAGAATATGCGGTCTATATTTTAGAATGTAGCTGTGATCTGAAATATATTGGTAGTACAAAGTTGGCGGTACATAAAAGGATCCTGCAACATACAAGGGCAATCACTAACAATGACCCTAGTTACCCTGTGGCGAGACATTTTAAAGAACGACATGAAAGCAATCTCAAGCATCTAAGATATTATGTAATAGATGCTGTTCCCGCAGACAGGAGGGGGGGAAACAGGGAAGCAAAACTGAGACGGCTGGAAACTCAATACATCTTAGAGTTGGACACCAAGCATCCGGGGGGTCTGAATACTAGTGAGGACCTTTATACATTTTTATGATGAATTTATAACTAATCCCCTCATTTCCAAAGGTCTAGTGATAATAGTCAAATGAATGGGTTTTGCTTATTCAATTTCTATTGCAATTTATATTATCCCCTGAATTGATGCTTTTAAATGTAAGAACAAAAACAAAATGTCCGTCTGAACTTAATCTGCAGTATATTTATATAAAACAAACTAAGGAGTTTTACATAGTAAGGGAAAATAGAATGGAGTTTTAGCATTTGAGTTGTATATTTATTGATATTGATATGTATTTATTTATTTAATGCATAATTTATGTCTATGTTTACAACTGTGGGAACCAATTGCATATCAAATGATGACTATTAGGTTCAATTTATTCCCTAATTTATACTTGCTCATTTTGCACATGTTGTGTTATGCACTAGTAACTTTTTGCCGGGGCATGCCAAGTAATACGTAAAAAAGACATTATGTCTTTATACGCGGCCTCCGACACAAGTGTTAACATGCAAATTGATGAAATTTGGTTTTATTTATTTGTTAATTTTAGGCACTAGCACATTTGTACGTTTTTAGCACATTATTTATGGTATTTATAAGGGATAACACTTTTATAATATTTTAACCAGTTATATGATGAGATTTGAGAATTAGTAAAATATCGATGATGGTCTATGGTAGCATTGGAGCCAATCTAGTTTTGGTCATTTATATCAAAGCTAGGATTGGTTAGTGGTGTATATATTTTTTGTATTTTATATTTATTTATACATTTGTTATCCAATGAAATGTATACACACACTTGAAAATATCAACAAAAGGCATTTAAGCAAATAATTGTATTACCAGGGACTGTATAGCAATTGAAGCATTCCGGCATATGTATATAATCTTTTTTCCATTTCCATCAATTAACTGGTAGCACTGTCACTTTAAAAATGGCGATCAGACTTCCTAACGCTGTCATGTGATCAAGGCAGGGATCTGCCGAAACGCGTAATGGCGAGACTGTTTGTGCGTGAGTAAACACAATCTGCACAATACCTGGGTCCACTCTCGTTTGTTTGGAGTAGCAGATGTGAGCGAGGATTCTTTATATATATATATATATATATATATATATATATATATATATATATATATATATATATATATATATATATAACATCCTATAGACAAGACCAATTAATTGCGAATTATGAATGAGGCATAACCCATATCTACATGGTATAATCTGTTGAAACAAATGTACTTTACAGTTTATTTTGTTCTTGAGTAACATTGAGACCATGCACTAGTCACTTTATATCTGAAAGAACAGACTCGGAAAATTATCATGTTGTTGGGAAAGTTAATATGGTACTTCACGATTAATCAGCCCATAAACCGATCGCAATTGGTCCTGTAATATAGGAATATGTGGTCACCATAATTGAAACATATATATTTTGAAACATTGTTACTCTTGAGACACTAGGAAAAATTTGGGCAATGACGAAATGAGAAATGAGAGAATTCTCCAATGATCCTATTGTAATTTGCACATGCTCTTTGCACATGCTCTTTGCACTTCTGAAAAAAATCATCTTTGCACTTTACAAATTATCTTATTGGCACTTTTAAAATGAAACAAATGAAATATAAAAATTGCCTCGAATTGCAATTAATGAAGTGATCAAAAACAAAAAATAGGATTGTTTTTATGTCTAGTCTGTCTTCACTTTTAATTCTTGTAATAGCACTTGCACTTTTAAAAAAAAGACACTCTGGGCTCCAGGACTCTATGGTCCAGTAGAAGGCTGGGAGCCGAAACGCGTAGACCGTCCTCTACCGTTCATGTTTGCACCTTGGTTTAAATAAAGCAATATTGAAAATACTTGCCGGTTGTGGTGCAGTGATCCTTCGTTGAAATCCTGAAGATTTTTGGGAGGCAGCCTTGGAGGAATTATATATATATATATATATATATATATATATATATATATATATATATATATATATATATATAGTCACAGTAGTTAAAAAGATCATACCTACTTCCCTATTTCGCAAAGAGACAGCGGGCAACACTTTGCTCCATGCGTCCAGTGCACATCCTCCCCATTTAATTCATAGCATCCCCTATGGGGAGATGTTGCGGCTACGCAGGATTTGCAGTGATAACAAGGACTTGGAAAGACACCAGTCTGAGAGTAAGATACGTTTTCTGCAGCGGGGATACAACACTAAAACCATAGATGCAGCTATCCGCAAGTCAAGGGCCATGGCTAGGGAAGATCTGCTACATTACAAAGATCACTCTTTGAAATCCATTGATCAAAGTCCAACCGCTTCTACTGAACCAGTAAGACTTATTCTGACTTTTTCCAGACAGGAACAACAATTGCGCAAGATCATCCAGCGCAACTGGCCTATAGTTAGGGAAGATCCTATTATAGGTAGTTCCCTTCGATAACATATAGGAAGTCAGTGTCTATGGCGAATGTGTTGGTGAAGAGTAGTCCGGAACACAAGGATGGGGAGGGTTGGCTCACCGCAAGAAAAGATTTTTTAAATGTTCCAATTGCAAAGCTTGTCTATATGGAAGCAATAGAACATCATATTCCACCGCTTTCAGTGACAAGCCACAGATGATTAAATACCACCTTACATGTAGAACCGACTTTGCAATATATGTGTTAGAATGCAGCTGTAAGCTGGCATATATTGGAAGCACAAAGTTGGCAGTCCACAAGAGGGTTCTACAACATATTAGGGCAATTGTAAACAATGATCCCAATTATCCAGTGGCCCGACATTTTAAGGAACATCATGAGAGCAACCTGAAACATCTCAGGTATTATGTCATAGATACCGTTCCGCTACAAAGGAGAGGAGGAGACCGAGAAGGGAAGCTAAGACGTCTAGAGACGCATTATATCCTTGAGCTAGATACAAAGCAGCCAGGGGGACTTAACATGAGTGAGGACCTTTACACATATTTATAAAAATATCCAATATAATATCAGCTTTGTTTTAAAATTTGTGTTAAATACAGCTCTGGGATGATACCTTAGTCCTCACTTCGAATACTAAGAATTGTAAGTCAGGTTTAATACAGGGATTGACAATAATATAGGGTGGATTGACCTTGGCATGGCACATCAACTTCTAAGTATTACTTGATTTTAATTAATGAGTATTCTTTGAGTTTTTTTTCATTTATTGGCTGTATTCAACTGTCATGTGATTTTGGTATGGAAATTTGCGCATTTTTTCAATGAAATTTAGATAATAAGGTTTTAAAAACAGAAAGATTTTTTAAAGCATCAATATAGGTTGTTTTACTGAAGTTTTTTTGCTGGATTTTAAGATAGATGAATTGTATTTATAGGACTATAAATGTATTTAATAATTATTTATTTATATATTTATAGGTATATATTTATGATTGTGGGAATCATTTGTCTTGGTACTGTAGAATCTCAGGGAAATTTTCCGAAATGCATTTTTTGCACATGCTGTCATTTGCACAGGGGTTTTTTCCTCGGCCGGAATAGTTAATTAAGAGATAATATAGAAACATTGTATTATTCATGGCAATAGATATGACGTCTTTTATTCAGCACAAGCACTTTACACATTATACACTGGTTGGGTATTATTTTGTTATATTTTAGGTATATTATGCACTTTTTTTGTTATTTAATTATTATAATTGGTACTTACATAGATGACGAAGGAGGGATATGAGAACTTTGCATTTAAGCAAGAAGTTTTTATAATAGGGTTGGATAAATGAAATGATGAAAGAACATAGTTTTTTTATCAAGGATGAAATGGCAAAAACCAAAAAAATTTTTCAAATAAGGCATCATACCAGTTTATTTGAAAAGTTTATCAACTCCGATATACGATTGTATTTTAACAAAATCAATGGTATGCATTCATGCATGAAAACTATAGTATTTTTTCTATGTTTAGTACTAATTAATTGCACTGGCACTTTAAAAAGAGGTCTCACATAATTCAATGCTGTCATGTGATCAAGGCAGGGATCTGCCGAAACGCGTCATGGCAACTTGATGGTGTGCTGAACTAATTAAACATCTAGCACCAAACCTGGGTCTACGCTCGTTTGTTTTCGTGAAGAAGGCTGTGCGCGAGGTTCGTGGCATATATATATATATATATATATATATATATATATATATATATATATATATATATATATATATATATATATCCACCCAAGTTTGTCCTGCAAACAAGCCCGCACTCCAAGACAGGTGAGTTGAACCAACAACTTTTATTTAAAGATGAAGCAGGCATTTTAGTCCGTGCTCTCCCCCTGAATCTGCCTGACGCGTTTCAAAGATAACAATCTTCTTTTTCAAAGGCAATGCGAAGTTCCAAAGTCTTTCCTGCCACAATTCCGCTTTCATTGTTGGGAATTTTTCAAAGCGCTCCTGCATGGCTTTCACTTCATTAGCTCATTTAGCCCCGGTGTGTCTTTGCAGGGCATTGCGGTATTTGTAGTTTTTAGGCACTTTAAACCCTCCAATGGGTTTAATGCAACTTCGAAAATTTATTAAAAGTGAAGAACAGCCCTCCAGTGGGCAAAGACTGAAAGTCCTGCTACCATCAAAATTGCATACCTGTGTTGCCCATATCGATCTGGCATAATTCCAAACCAGGGTCCCTTCATTTTAGGGCGGTGCGTCGACTTCACGGCTGGACCTGCCGTGTAAAATATCCACCCAAGTTTGTCCTGCAAACAAGCCCGCACTCCAAGACAGTGAGTTGAACCAACAACTTTTATTTAAAGATGAAGCAGGCATTTTAGTCCGTGCTCTCCCCCTGAATCTGCCTGACGCGTTTCAAAGATAACAATCTTCTTTTTCAAAGGCAATGCGAAGTTCCAAAGTCTTTCCTGCCACAATTCCGCTTTCATTGTTGGGAATTTTTCAAAGCGCTCCTGCATGGCTTTCACTTCATTATCTCATTTAGCCCCGGTGTGTCTTTGCAGGGCATTGCGGTATTTGTAGTTTTTAGGCACTTTAAACCCTCCAATGGGTTTAATGCAACTTCGAAAATTTATTAAAAGTGAAGAACAGCCCTCCAGTGGGCAAAGACTGAAAGTCCTGCTTCCATCAAAATTGAATACCTGTGTTGCCCATATCGATCTGGCATAATTTCAAACCAGGGTCCCTTCATTTTAGGGCGGTGCGTCGACTTCACGGCTGGACCTGCCGTGTAAAATATCCACCCAAGTTTGTCCTGCAAACAAGCCCGTACTAAAATGAAGGGACCCTGGTTTGGAATTATGCCAGATCGATATGGGCAACACAGGTATTCAATTTTGATGGAAGCAGGACTTTCAGTCTTTGCCCACTGGAGGGCTGTTCTTCACTTTTAATACATTTTCGAAGTTGCATTAAACTCATTGGAGGGTTTAAAGTGCCTAAAAACTACAAATACCGCAATGCCCTGCAAAGACACAACGGGGCTAAATGAGCTAATGAAGTGAAAGCCATGCAGGAGCGCTTTGAAAAATTCCCAACAATGAAAGCGGAATTGTGGCAGGAAAGACTTTGGAACGTCGCATTGCCTTTGAAAAATAAGATTGTTATCTTTGAAACGCGTCAGGCAGATTCAGGGGGAGAGCACAGACTAAAATGCCTGCTTCATCTTTAAATAAAAGTTGTTGGTTCAACTCACCTGTCTTGGAGTGCGGGCTTGTTTGCAGGACAAACTTGGGTGGAGATATATATATATATATATATATATATATATATATTCCTCCTTGATGGCCCTTCTCGGGGGCCGTACACGAGGCGCACACTGAGGGATTATTTTCCTTATTTTATTGAAGCCACACACAAAAACACACCCGACAGACGCGTTTCGGCTACACGCCTTCGTCAATGTCGGTAGGGTAAACATTACTTTTTCTTTTTAAAAATAAAATCATCGACATAGAAAGGGAAAAGCAGTTCATCCGGGTTGTGTGTAGAGAGCAACAAGGGGTTATTGTAAGTCATCACAAATCTTAGATTCAAACAGCGGCCATCTTAAGATGTCTTATAAACCATATTATTTAACAGTTAAATCATAAGACCTACTGTTCAATATTTACATTTGTTTGCTAAAGGTTCATTTTGTTCATCCTATGTACATCTATTTACACCATGTATACCTAATTTTATACAATCTAGCCCTGAATGGTACAATGGATATTATGAGTTTCATATAACTCCTTAATTTATGTTAACGAAACTACAGATTGAAGATTTAGCATTCCTGTTATTATGCCCTGAATGGGCTTATTTTCATAAATACTTCAATCAAAAATTCAATACATCACAGTCCATCAACATTTTGGTGTATCATAAATTATACAGTGGCTTAGGCTTTAATTCATGGTACATAAGCATCTCACAATTCATAACCCCCATACGTGCTAATGTAATTACAGTGCAAAATGCTTCCTATCCTCCATATAATACACATTTACAAAACTTCCTTTACTAACTTCAAGGAATATGAATCCATAATTCTTCCTCATTGTTCAAGCCTGCCGGACTTTTCGTTTGCAGTTCAATTATATATTTCGATTCCAACCTCCTAAGTTTCCTTACTCTGTCCCCACCCCTTTCATCTTTGGGGACCTGATCAATACAGAAAAACTTTAAGAGGTTCTGATTGGATTTATGATGATCTTGAAAGTGGCGGGCCACTGGATACGTGGCATCCCGGTTCTTTATAGCACGCATGTGCTCTAGAACCCTTTTTTTAGTGGGGTGGATGGTGCTCCCCACGTAGCTTAACTCGCATGGGCAGGTCAGACAATATACTGCAAAATCAGTATTGCAGTTCATTAGTTTATTGATTTTCCTTTTTGTTGTTCTGCCCGGGATGTTAAATTTTTGCAATTTTTACATGCCTTACAGTTCATGCATGGATAGAACCCTGTCACAGTGTCTTTCCTTTTGGGATTTTTAGAAAAGTGGCTCCTCACTAGTTGGTCTTTCAGGGCCGAACCTCTCCTGTAAGTTAACAGGGGGTTCTTCGGTATATGTGGCCCTATAATAATATCTGATTTCAAAATCTTCCAATTCCTCCGAAAGATTTGAAAAATCTCTGAGGACTGGGCTGAATATTCAGTTATCATCCTTATTTCTCCTTTCTTCTCTTGTCCCTGTCCTGAGGGTTCTCTTCCTCCTAGTATCAGATTCTTTCTTTCTAGTTCTGCTTTTCTTTCCGCTCCCCTCAACACTCTTTCTTGATACCCTCGTTCTCTTAATCTATTGAATGCATCCATTTTAGATTTCAAGAATTCTTTGTGTGTTGTACAATTTCGTTTGATTCTCACAAGTTCCCCATATGGAACGCCACTAATTACACTATTAGGATGGAAGCTATCCGCATGTAAAGTGCTGTTTCCAGCCGTAGGCTTCCGATAGAGTGTGGTCTGTATATTATTCTCTTCTATGTAGACTAATAAGTATAAATAGGGTACTTGTGTGTCACTGATGCATTCAGTAAATGCCAAGTTACATGTATTGTGAGAAAAAAATATATATATATATATATATATATATATATATATATATATATATATATATATATATATATATATTTATATATATATATATTTATATATTTATATATATGAAATTCCTTTTCATCTCGCTCATTCCTCTCCGCAAAAAAAGGAGCACGGACCACAGTAGTTCGTTCTGCTGGCTATTTTATTGTTGCTCAAAACAGATCGCAGTAGCCATGACGCGTTTCGTCCCTCACAGGGGACTTGATCACATGACGCGCTTTCAGCAGGATGAGTTGTTTAAATACCATTTTTTTTAAACTTTCACCTCGTGATTTTTTTAAAGTGACATGTGCATTATTAAAACAGGGTTAACCATAAATATAGAAATAGTAATGTTTAAGTGGTTTCTTGTGGAGTGGTTTCTTTTCAAGCAATTGACTTCAAAGGTTTCAAACATGGCGTATGTATCAATGTATAAATAAAAAAATAATTATATGGTTAAATACATAAATATATAAATAAATACAGATACACGCACATTAACGGGATTTGTTGTAAAATAACGGTACAAATACCTAAAATCAAACTTTTAAAAAAGCCTATTTTTTGCTTTAAAACCATACAATGCCAAAAAAACATTACTGTATACAATTATTCATTGTGTTTCCTAAATAATTTGATTTGGAAACATTGATACCCAACTTGAAGCTTTAGATGGATGCTTACAGGTTAGGAATCTTGCTCGTTATACTCTATCTCAGTACAAATACCTGGCGTTGCTCTAAATTTGTGTCCTTTGAGCATGTTTCATAGAGTATAACAGTACATAATGACCTCCCTGTTGGTCATAAAGTGCTACTATGTGCAAATAACGTGAAGAAAGGGTCTTGTGCAAATTATTTAAAACTCTGTGTAAAAACCTATCTTGCTTAGTGTGTTAAAATAATGGGATTGGGCTGGCGGTTATATTAAAACTAAGGGGCCGATTCCGGCCGGAAATCTCTCTGACCGAGCCGGACCTGGAGAGAATTCCGACCGAATCGGACCCTAGCAGTCCGACCGGACGAGTACGATGCATTCGCATGCTATCGGACTCGAGTCGGTCGGACTCCCATTGAAGTCAATGGGAGCCGGTCGTACAACGCGTACGCGGGCTCCCATTGACTCAATGGGTGCGAGGCGGACAAGGGCGCCCCTACAGCGTGTACGCATCCATGCGCATCGCGGCGTACATGCACAGGTAGGGGGACCCATGGGTCCCCCCTGTGTGCGACTCGCGCGCCTACGCATACAGGGGGGTCCGACGCGGACCCCCAAAGTCCGTCTCCGACAGCTTTTTCGAGCCGGACGGCGCGAGTCGGTCGGACTGCTCGCGGCGCGCATCGTACTTACCCGGCCGGGAAACGTCTCCATAGCACGGTGCGAGTCGTGTCCATGCGAGTCGGTCGGAGCGTGTTGAAGCCGCGTTCGAGTCGGTCGGCGATTTCGTGGGTGCTTGCATCATACTCGCTCGGCCGGACCCGCGTACGATTCGGTCGGGAAACAGGGCTCCGAATCGGATCCGGTGAATCCGAATCCGATTCGGAGCACTACCGGCCGAGATCGGAATCGGCCCCTAAATGTTTTTAATAAACCTGTTCAAAGATGAATGAATTATTGTTTCAACTGGTTCTCAAACAGTGCATTGATTTATTTTGCTTAATCATTATCTTATCGATTTAGCAGACTCGCATGCAATTCCTCTGTGGCATTCAACCCTCTCGGATGTTTGGTGTCGAGATTTAAAATGTAAAGCATTTCAAGTTTACGAAGTGCTTTTTCTCGATCACCGCCTCTTTTGTTGGGTGGGACTGAATCAATAAGGAAGTATTTTAAATCTTTGGAACTTCCACCATGTATTTCATTAAAATGTCGTGCCACTGGATATGACTGATCGTTGTTTTTGATAGCCCTTATGTGCTGGAGCACCCTTTTATGCCCCTGCAGGATGGTGCTTCCTACATATTTTAGGTTACAAGGGCACTCCAGCACATAGACTACATGATCAGTTTTGCAATTAAAAACTTTCTCGATATTTCTCTCCTTCCCGCCAAATGGAGTCCTATAAGATATTGTTGTTACTCCATGTTAGCAGGCTTTGCAAGTTTTGCACTTGTATAACCCTAATCTCTGGCTCAACCATGTGCTTTTTACTTGTGGCCGCTGGGATCATTTTTAACTAGGACGTCTTTCATCGATGGGGCCCTGCTGTATGTTATGGCGGGTCTTTTGGGTACTGAGCCACCTATTACAGGGTCACTCAGAATTAGGTGCCAATTTCTTTTGATTATGTTTTTCACTGCCCTTTCGTGTTTGTTGTATTTTAGGATAAATCTAAAATTCCCAGGGTCTTTTACTGTCTCTCTCACTTCTGGCTTCTGTTTGGTGAGGAGAATCTCCCTGGGTGTTAGATTACTCTTCATGAGGGCTGTGTCCAAGCATTTTTTGGTATAACCTCTTTCTTTAAATCTAGTTATGCAATTTGTTTGTGCCATCTTAAGATCTTTTTCACTGCTACAAATGCGTTTTAAACGCAACAGTTCACCGTAGGGTATACTTTGAATTAAAAGGCGAGGGTGTGCACTGCTTGCATGAAGTATTGCATTACCAGCTGTAGCTTTTCTGTGGAGTTTGGTCTCAAGCTTGTCATTATTCACATATAATTCAACATCTAAAAAATGGACTGTGGTCTTACTAATAGACGCAGTGAAGTGCAGGTTGAGTTGTTTTCTGTTAAGTCTTTCTATAAATGTTTCAGCTTCTATTTGAGTGCCTTGCCACACCAAAAAGAGATCAATAAATCTCCACCAAACCTTCACATTATTATTCATGAATTCAGTATGTTCTTTCATGAGAACCAGCTCCTCCCACCAGCCCATGTGGAGGCAAGCGTAACTGGGGGAGAAGCTGGCTCCCATGGCTACACCCCTTAGTTGTTGAAACAACGAATTTTGAAACATAAAAATGTTGCTATTTAAACAGAATTCCACCATACTAATCAGCATGTTAGTGTGTTTCATAAAATTAATACCCCTACGTGACAAATAAAATTGCAATGCCCTTAAGCCATCCATATGTCGAATAGATGTATAAAGTGAGGTAACATCAAGCGTAATGAGGAGATAGTTTTTTCCCACTTGAAGTTGAGCATTTTGGCTAAAAAGTCCCCTGTATCTCGTATATAAGATGTTAGTTGTTGGACATATTCTTGTAGGAAGAAGTCAATATATATCGATGTTCTCTCCAGTAAGCTATTTCTGGCTATGATCGGCCTTCCTGGGGGTCTCATCGGGTCTTTGTGAATTTTCGGGATGAAATATAATATTGGTATCATAGGATTGTCGTTTTTTAAATATTTGTATTCATCCACCGATATTAGGCCAGCATTTTTCCAGGCCACTAGTTTCATCTTATAGGTACTGTATACAATATTCAGTGCTTGTTGATTGCGACAATAGCAGGTATTGTCATTCAACTGAAGCATGGCCTCCTTGATGTAGTCTTCCCTTTTCCATAATACTACATTACTGCCTTTGTCGGCGTTTCTGACGACTATTTCACTGTTATTCTTAAGTTTAGTCATTAGTTGGTAATATTGAAGTTCCCTTTTGTTGTTTTTGTTCGTTATTGCTTTGTATTTTGTGGTTCAGATTCTTTAAACCGCCCACAACTTGCTCGTGAAAAGCATCAATCGTGTCTTTTAACATTACGGGATTAAAGGTAGAAGGAGGTTTAGCCCCTTCCGTGCTCATGACTAGCTCAGCTCGTCATGCTGCGCGGTTGCGCTGTGCGCATGACGAGCTGAGCTAGTCACGACTCCACCCGCGATCGGAATGTCCCGCATACGAGCGGAATTCCGATCGCGGTCAAGGGGTTAAAAGGAGTAATAGTTGGTTTATATGCAGTACTCGGTAATCCTGTGGTTTCAATACTCTGGCTCATTATAGTATCCTCATTCCACAACTATTGCATATCTTGTATTAAAAGACAATCAGCTGCATCAATATTCATTTGTGCCATATCATCTTCTGTTATTTCATTATTTGTTTCGTTCTTTTTTTCTTGTTTTTTTTCCGAGATGTTGGGCTTTGCGATGTTCAGTTGTGCAAAGTGCTCTCTCAATTTCAGTTTCCGCACACTTTTGTAGACGTCGACTCGGGTAGCTGCATAATTGAATGCGCTTTCCGGGCAGTATGACAGTCCTAATGCCAACAGTTGTTCTTCAGCTTTATTTAGTACTGTGTCCGTTAAATTTATTACTGTTCTGGTGTAAACTACATTATGCCCATTTTGTGTTATTTCCTCCAATTTTTCTTCGGTTGGCGTCTTTGCTGCCTCCTGTTTGTTTCTTCGTCTGTTCGCCCTCCGCCTCGCCCTACGTTTTCTGGTTCTATTGTTGCCTGTTTGTTTGGCCGTTTCCTCGGGCGTAGCGACTGGAGACGTTCTAAGCATAAAAAATCCACCTCATCTATCAGTGAGATTTTCATTGCTGGTTGCTGTGTTATTTTGCTGCGGGCCTCAGCTTCCGATTCGCTCTCCACAGCTGAGCTGACCTCTGAGGCTGATGTCATTTCTGATAGCGTGTTGTCCACTGTTCTTCCTTGTTTGTTGGCCTGTACTTGCCCAAGTTTGGTTGCCTTTAATGAATCATATATTATATATATATATAAATATTTTTTTTATATTATTTTTTTATTCTGTAACATAACCAGGGTTGTAAAACCGGTAAGGGAAAGGAACTTAGAGGAAGCAGCTGGCTTCAGTCTGTCAAAAAAATGAAACATCAACGGGGAGAAAAAAAAATCAAATTAACACCTGTGGCTATCGCCTGCATCCATATAGGCAGCCACAAAAGACCCATTTAAACCCACAGGCATGTGACATTTGCCACAGTGAGTCATCATGGTGGTAAGTTTTCAGAATAACCAGTATGGTTATCATTTGTTATGCTGCTGATGCTTCTCCAACTGTTGCTGCAGATGATGATGGGCCACCAGCTGCTTTCTCCCTCACCATGCAACTGTATGTTCACTCATGGATTGTTCTCAAGTGCTTCCATATGGAGGAAATTACATGTGAATATTTCTTTCCTGTTCCATGTGATAACATCTTTGAACAAATGTTGCACTTTACAGTCTTCGCCATCACTTTCTTCTCCCCATATGGTATTTAGAAGTGCTTCCACACATGATATTTTGGGTGGTGGCATATCCTCTTTCTCTTGTTCTACAGATTCTGGATCTCTTCATTCCTTTGCAGAAGACATGGCTTCATTTAAAGTAATCACTTTTGCAGGAATTCAAAATAAGAGTCCAGCATTGGAATCCAGTTTTATCTTTAGAGATCAGAAAGCCAAATGAGTAAGTTAGGGTGCGGTTTGCCATTTGCATGGGTAGGGAATTACTGTTACCAATCAGAAGTTGAGTTTTGGGTGCATCCAGGCATCACAGTGAATCCTGCCAGTGGATCTCCGAACTCATAAAATAAATAGTTATGTTGTAATAAACACATAGGCTTCCAAATATTTACATATGAATATCTTTCCTCTAATGTGATTTTGTCACAGAAGCTAGTAACAATAGAGTACTGGTAAGGGCACCTTTTTTTTCCAATTGCAACGGATTCGCGTATCCATAAAATGGTTTAAAAAAGACAACTTGTTTTATTGCATTTACAAAAACAGTACATACATTATATTACCTTGAATTAAGATGTTTTACCTTTAAAATGTATATTAATAATATTGTGAGACTAAAATGTATTATGTTTGTAAAAATAGTATTACTAAATTGAACTTATAGGTGTAATTGTAGTACAATTTATAGTAAAAAACACCAGTGAAATTCACTGAAAAAAACCGAAGGTTACAGAGACATTACAGTTAGAAATTAATCTTAAACCACAGAAATTCAATGAAAAAAACAGTTACAGGGATATTACAGTTAGGAAATAATATTCAAAAACCTTAGAAATTCACTAAAATAAACAGAGGTTACAGGGACGTACTAGTTAGGCTCAGATTTTGTATGCACTAAACCATAGAAATTTAGTAGTTACTGTTACCTGACCTAACTATAACTTATGTCCCCACAATGCACTGCTTATGATCTCACATATTACATCACTCATGACATGGTCAGTGACATTATTGATGACATCTCAAATGACATCACTCATGACATCATCCACCAACGTAAATTTTAACCCCTTTGGTGCTTGCGTCGGCCACTGGCCAACGCAAGCACTACCTCCCTGGTGCGGCGCACACGTCCATTGGCCGTCACCAGGGAGGGCCCCCCTTTAAACCTCCGGTGCATAGCACCAGAGATTGTTTTTTTTTTATTCCCCCTGGGGGAGACACGGAAGGCTTTCCGCGTCTCCCCCCGCCCATCTGACGTCAGCGCGCCGCGAGGCGCTCTGACGTCACTGATTTCCCCACCGCAGCCGAGGACAGCAGCAGGTAAGGCCGTGCTCGACTCCGATGGGGAAATACGGCCGAAAACGGCCTCCCCAGCTTTCAGGGAGGCCTAGATTGAAAGGGGAGAGTCTCCCCTTTCAAACGAGGCCTTCCTGAAAGGGTTTCCTGGCCGTGGATCGCGACAGCACTGCGATCCACGGCCAGGAAACCCCACCAGACACCAGGGATGTCTTTGGGGGGTCGGCCCTCGTGGGAAGGGGTGTCTGCCCCCCCCTCCTTTGGGGGCAATTATTTTTTTAAAAACACTTGGCTTTTCCTGGGGAAGCGCGATCGCCCCCCAAAATTTTTTAAAAAAAAGGCGAAATCTTCTTTTTTTTTTTTTAAATGGCGGCGATATTGGCAGGGGGTCGGTCCTCCTGCTCAGTGGCCAACCCCCTGTGGGGGCAATTTTTTTTATTTTTATTAACCCCTTTGGTGCATGCTGTGGGGGCAAATTCTCTTTTTTATAGCTATGTGCTTTCCGTGGGGGCCACAATCGGCCCCCAGGGAAGCCATAGCTATAAAAAAAAAATAGAGAAAGATATCTCTCTCTATATATATATATATATTATCTACTGGCGGTCGCCAGTAGATAGTTATAGTTACAACCTATTATCCATAGGAAATTCGCGACATTCTATTTGAAATAACTCTCTTGCCGGTTGACGTATCTTCGCAAAATTTTCAAACTTTGTGGGGCGCTCCGGTCCACTCCTACCCTGAAAGTCTCGGGGTGATTCATCAAGCGGGGGCCGAGAAAAAAGGGGGGTCCCAAAACGTGTTTTCCCCATTCATTTTCCCATAGGAAACTTTAGACACGGCTACAGCCCGAACTGCTGAACGGAATTACACAAAATTTGGTAAAGAGGTAGTTCTTGGTTCAGAAAGAACCCTTTTTGTTAAATGGTGTAAATCCGTTCAGTAGTTGCGGAGAAATTAAAAAAATAAGAGTCAAAAAATCAATTTCCCATAGGAAACTTTATGCAAGGCTACAGCCCGAACTGCTGAACGGAATTACACCAAATTTGGCAAAGAGGTAGTTCTTGGTTCAGAAAGAACCCTTTTTGTTAAATGGTGTAAATCCGTTCAGTAGTTGCTGAGAAAATCAAAAGTAAAAACACATATATATCTGGGCGGAGCCTAACCACACATGTCATCGTGAGATCTGATTGGCTGTCAGCACTTCATCCTGGAATTGCTGGCAGCCATCTTGAGACCAATATACATGATAGTACCCAATTGAAATGCCTTGTAGTGAATCAAAGATTTTGAGGGTTACCAAAAGGAGAACTATTAAGGGTGATAACAGACTTTAGTTACATTAGAATTCATTTGTTGATGGTACCATACTAATTTCAGGAATTGTGGTGTGTTCTAAGGTGATTTTACCCTGTGAAAAACCTTCTGCTGGGATATCATGAATCATGTTTGAGAGAAAACTATTTTCACATGCTTATCCCATACAGTTTTGGAAGGTGCTCCAGAAGCTAAAATGAGAGCATATTTTCTGTAAATTCACATTATCTTTCTCAGTCATGTGAGAATGAAGTCTGACATTCTCAGTAAAACATGTACATCCAACAAGGGCAGAGACTGTCAGTTGATTCCTTTGTGTTCTACTGCAGCTTCCCAGAGTGTTCTAAAGAACAACTAGAGTGCTAACAGCCTTACTTATGACAAAAGTATGGCACACCTGAAGCCATCTTGATTGGAATAAACTGGTAACACTTAAAACATTTAATTTAAAAAGGAACAAAATGATGGGGTTAATTGTCATAAAAATTATGGGTAGTGCTGTAGAAAGAAAAATTAGGACATGTTTCAAGTGTGATCTCAAATATCTTCCGGTTATATTTCAACATGAGCAGCCTGCCAGTTGATGCCTTTGTGTTCTACTGCAGCTTCCCAGAGTGTTCTAAAGAACAACTAGAGCGCTAACAGCCTTACTTATGACAAAAGTATGGCACACCGGAAGCCATCTTGATTGGAATAAACCGTTAATACTTAAAACATTTAATTTAAAAAGGAACAAAATGAGGGAGTTCTTTTTAAATAGAAATTATGGTTAGTGCTGCAGAAAGAAAAATGAGGGCATGTTTTAAGTGAGATCTCAAATCCTCTTCTATTTCATTAGAAAATTCTGACATGCAGACTGAAACAATCACTTTCAATACCAGCAGCAGACTTCCAGTTAACTCCCTGGTGAGCAGTAGCTTTAGTACAGTGATCTAATGAGCAACTAGAGTGCTAACATTCTGAATTTATGGCAAATGTGAGACACATCTGAATGCCTTCTTGATGGAATCAAAGTAAAAACTGAAAGCATTTCCTACTGAGGAGACTGCAGTAAATGAGGAAATTAGGAAACTTCATAACAAAGAAGTCTTCCAAGATGGCCACCAGAGAAAAAAGAGCCCAAATGTAGCACAAATATTACCCAGATGTAGCCCACATATAGCCCAATGACAAAAGTGTGCAAAACACTTTTTATTTTTAGTTTTTTTGCAGTTTTATGTAGTGCAGACTGGTCAGGTATTGGAGCGTTGCATCTTAAAACATGACCCCCTACACTACAAAAACACTACTGCACTACTCTAAACCCTAAAACACTACCCCAGCACAACTCCCTACACTACACAAGCACCACTGCACTATCCTAAACCCTAAAACACTACCCCCAGCATGACCCCCTACACTACACAAACACCACTGCACTACCCTAAACCCTAAAACACTACCCCCAGCACGATCCCCTACACTACCCAAACACCACTGCACTAACCTAAATCCTAAAACAATACCCCCAGCACGACCCCCTACACTACCCAAACACCACTGCACTACCCTAAAACATGACCCCCTACACTACACAAACACCACTGCACTACCCTAAACCCTAAAACACTACCCCCAGCACGATCCCCTACACTACCCAAACACCACTGCACTAACCTAAATCCTAAAACAATACCCCCAGCACGACCCCCTACACTGCCACAAGCACCACTGCACTACCCTAAACCCTAAAACACTACCCCCAGAACGAACCCCTACACTGCCCGAACACCACTGCAATGCCCTAAACCTTGAAACACCAGCCCCTGCACGACCCCCTACACTGCCCGAACACCACTGCACTGCCCTAAACCCTGAAACACCACCCCCTTCACGACCCCTACACTGCCCGAACACCACTGCACTGCCCTAAACCCTGAAACACCACCCCCAGCACGGCCCCCTACACTGCCCAAACACCACTGCACTGCCCTAAACCACTATCCCCAGCAAGACCCCCTACACTGCCCAAACACCACTCCACTGCCCTAAACCCTGAAACATCACCCACAGCAAGACCCCCTACACTGCCCGAACACCACTGCCCTAAACCCTGAAACACCACCCCCAGCACGACCCCCTACACTGCCCGACCACTGCACTGCCCTAAACCCTGAAACACCACCCCCAGCACGACCCCCTACACTGCACGAACACCACTGCTCTGCCCAAAACCCTGAAACACCAGCCCCAGCACGACCCCCTACACTGCCCGAACACCACTGCACTGCCATAAACCCTGAAACACCAGCCCCAGCACGACCCCTACACTGCCCGAACACCACTGCACTACCCTAAACCCAGAAACACCACCCCCAGCACGACCCCCTACACTGCCTGAGCACCACTGCACTGCCCTAAACCCTGAAACACCAGCCCCAGCATGACCACCTACACTGCCACGAACACCACTGCACTGCCCTAAACCCTGAAAGACCAGCCCCAGCATGACCACCTACACTGCACGAACACCACTGCACTGCCCTAAACCCTGAAACACCAGCCCCAGCATGACCCCCTACACTGCCCGAACACCACTGCACTGCCCTAAACCGTGAAACACTAGCCCCAGCACGACCCCCTACACTGCCAGAACACCATTGCACTGCCCTAAACCCTGAAACACCAGCCCCAGCACAACCCCCTACACTGCCCGAACACTACTGCACTGCCCTAAACCCTGAAACACCACCCCAGTCCACGACCCCCTACACTGCCCGAACACCACTGCACTGCCCTAAACCCTGAAACACCACCCCCAGCACGACACCCTACACTGCCCGAACACCACTGCACTGCCCTAAACCCTGAAACACCATTCCCCCTGCACGACCCCCTATACTGCCCGAACACTACTGCACTGCCCTAAACCCTGAAACACCATCCCCAGCACGACCCCCTGCACGAACACCCCTGCAATGCCCTAAACCCTGAAACACTACCCCCAGCAAGACCCCCTACACTGCCCGAACACCACTGCCCTAAACCCTGAAACACCACCCCCAGCAAGACCCCCTACACTGCCCGAACACCACTGCTCTACCCTAAACCCTACAACACTACCCCCAGAACGACCCCCTACACTACACAAGCACCACTGCACTACCCTAAACCCTAAAACACTACCCCCAGAACGACCCCCTACACTGCCCGAACACCACTGCACTGCCCTAAACCTTGAAACACCAGCCCCTGCACGACCCCCTATACTGTTCAAACACCACTGCACTGCCCAAAACCCTGAAACACCACCCCCAGCACGACCCCCTACACTGCCGAACACCACTGCACTGCCCTAAACCCTGAAACACCACCCCCAGCACGACCCCCTACACTGCCCGAACACCACTGCACTGCCCTAAACCCTGAAACACCACCCCCAGCACGACCCCCTACACTGCCCAAACACCACTGCACTGCCCTAAACCCTGAAACACTATCCCCAGCAAGACCCCCTACACTGCCCAAACACCACTCCACTGCCTTAAACCCTGAAACATCACCCCCAGCAAGACCCCCTACACTGCCCGAACACCACTGCCCTAAACCCTGAAGCACAAGTTACTAACTTGTGTAACGATATATCTGTAAGAGACAGTAGTTAGTGACAGATTCCTTACCTTAGAATATCCCCAGGCGTCAGGCTGGATCCGGAAAGTTTTTTGCGTAGCAGTACCCTTGCGCGTCGGTAGGCGGCGTCGTGCGGCTCCGCGTCCGTCGTCGGCGTCGTGATCGCCGGGATGACGTCGCGGGCAGTACTTAGGCGCCGCCCTTGCGCGCTGACGTCAGTTCTGTACACGACTTTCCGCGCCAGGAACGCAGAGCCATGCAAGAAGCTGACATAGGTGTCTGAAAAATACTAGGGCCCTGAAAGGGATGTCCTTAACCCTAGAAATCAGCCCGCAGAACGGGAGGATGGTGGGGCGGTAGGAATCTGTCACTAACTACTGTCTCTTACAGATATATCGTTACACAAGTTAGTAACTTGTGCATCTGAAAGAGACACGTTAGTGACAGATTCCTTACCTTAGAATAGATACCCCAGCAATACCAACCCCGGTGGTGGGTCTGCGAACAAAGATCAGACAAGGAAGTCCTGGAGGACAGAACGGCCAAAGAAGCCGTCCCTCCGGACCTGACTGTCAAGGCAGTAATGCTTTGTAAACGTGTGCAGCGAGGCCCACGTAGCTGCCTGACAGATAACCGGCAGCGGAACACCGCGGCCCAAGGCCGTGGTAGCAGCCGTTGCCCTGGTGGAATGGGCACGCAGCCCAACAGGAGGCTCCTTTTAGCCAAAGAATAGCAGGTCTTGATGCACAAGGTAACCCAGCGGGAGATGGTCCTCTTGTGCACCGCCCGACCTTTTTGGCGCCCACGTAGCCAATAAAGAGCTGGTCATCCACCCGGAAGTGTTTTGTGCGGTCAATATAGAAGGAGAGCGCACGTTTTGGGTCCAGACGGTGGAGCCTCTCTTCCTCTCTGGAAGGATGCGGAGGCGGAAAGAAGGTGGGCAAAGTGATGGTCTGCCCAATGTGGAAAGCAGTAACCACCTTTGGCAAGAAGGACGGACGCGTCCGAAGAACAACCTTGTCTGGATGAACAGACAGAAAGGGAGGTTTGCAAGATAGAGCCTGGAGCTCACTCACCCGCCGAGCGGAGGTGATGGCCACCAGAAAGGCTGTCTTCAGAGTCAGAAGACGAAGAGGACAGTTATGTAGAGGCTCAAAGGGAGCGCACATTAAAAAGGTAAGAACCAAGTTTAAGTCCCACTGAGGCATCACAAACGGAACAGGAGGGAAGAGGTGAGTAATGCCTTTTAAGAACCTGTTAACAACAGGGGACTTGAAAAGGGAGGGCTGATCAGGGAGCCTGAGGAAGGCCGAGATAGCACAAAGATAACCCTTGATGGTACCCAGGGCAGAACCCTGTTGGGCCAGAGAGAGAAGGAACAGAAGGACCTCAGAAAGAGGGGCAGAAAGGGGATCCACAGCCTTTGCTGTGCACCATGCCACAAATTTGTTCCACCTGCAGGCGTATACCACCTTAGTGGAGGGACGCCTGGCTGCCAGAATCACATCACAAACTTCGGGAGGCAAGTCGAAGGAATCAACTGCCGCCGCTCAATCTCCACGCAAGCAGGTGTAGACTGGACAGGTTCGGGTGGAGGACCGTCCCCTGC
The DNA here is from genome assembly GCA_963921515.1 of Calotriton arnoldi. Classification (NCBI taxonomy): domain Eukaryota; kingdom Metazoa; phylum Chordata; class Amphibia; order Caudata; family Salamandridae; genus Calotriton; species Calotriton arnoldi. The sequence continues at coordinate 298,788 of CAWUFW010016191.1, forward strand.
TGCTGCGACAGAAGATCCTCCCGAAGAGGCAGACGGATCGGGGGATCTACGCTCATATTGAGTAGCTCGGGATACCAAACTCTTCGAGCCCAGTCCGGAGCCACAAGAATGACTCTGGGCCCGGTCGTGCCGAATCTTCTTCAACACTCTGGGTAGAAGTGGTATAGGCGGAAAGGCGTACAATAGACCGCAACTCCACTCGTGACGAAAAGCCGCCGCCGAGCGAGTGCCGCCTTGGAAATTCCAACGCGCAGAACTGATGACATTGCGCGTTCTCTTCGGTGGCGAATAGATCTAACCAAGGCTCTCCCCACTGTAGAAAGAGTCCTTGCGCCACTTCCGAGTGAAGACGCCATTCGTGATCCATCATGCACCTGCGGCTGAGTTCGTCCGCCCTGGCGTTCAGGGAACCTGCCAGGTGTTGAACCACCAGGAACATGCCCTGGTGTTCCAGCCATGTCCAGAGGCGCAGAGCCTCCTGACAAAGGGTCCACGACCCCACCCCGCCTTGTTTGTTGCAGTACCACATGGCAGTGGTGTTGTCTGTGAACACCTGCACTACCTTCCCTTTGACAGAGGGAAGGAATGCCTTGAGTGCAAGTCGGATCGCCCGGAGCTCCAGAAGGTTGATATGGAGCCGGGACTCCGCCGGAGACCAGAGGCCTCTGATCTCCGCCTCTCCCATGTGACCGCCCCATCCCAGAAGGGACGCGTCCGTCACAACTGTGTGCTCTGGCTGGGGAAGGGAGAGGGATCTGCCCATGACCCATTGCCGGTTCGAGAGCCACCACTGCAACTGTTTTGCAGTCCCCTCCGAGATCTGGACGTGATCGGACAGGTCGCCCTGGTGCTGCGCCCACTGGAACTTCAGGTCCCACTGCAGAGCCCGCATATGCCATCTGGCATGAGTGACCAGCAGGATGCAGGAGGCCATGAGGCCCAGCAGCCTCAGGGTCATCCGTACCGAAACCCAGGATAAGGGCTGAAAGATCGGAATCATAGCCTGAATATCCCGGACTCGCCGTTCGGGAGGATAGGCCCGAAACTGCGTCGTGTCCAGAACTGCTCCGATGAAAAGGAGCTGTGGAGAAGGAATCAGATGCGACTTTGGCACATTGATGGAGAACCCCAGCGAGTGCAGGAGTTCGGCCGTAGTCTGGAGGTGGGAGACAACTGCCTGGGACGAGCCCGCCTTCAGCAGCCAGTCGTCGAGGTAGGGGAAGACTGAAACCCCTGCCCGGCGCAGATGAGCTGCGACCACCGCCATCACTTTCGTGAACACCCGAGGGGCACTGGTAAGGCCAAAGGGGAGCACGGTGAACTGAAAATGCTCGAGGCCTACCGTGAACCGAAGGTAACGCCGGTGGGCCGGCAGGACGGGGATGTGGAAATAGGCGTCCTGCAAGTCCAACGCTACCAACCAGTCTCCGGGGTCGAGGGCAGTCAAGACCTGAGCTAGGGTGAGCATCTTGAACTTCTCCTTCCGGAGGAAGCGATTGACGTTCCGGAGGTCCAAGATAGGACGCATGTCCTCCTTGTCCTTTTTGGGCACCAGAAAGTAGTGGGAGTAGCAACCACGCCCTACTTCTGGGGTCGGAACATGCTCGATGGCCCTCTTGGCCAAGAGGGCCGTGACTTCCTTCTGTAGAAGCACCAAGTGATCCCCTGACATGCGGTGGAATTGAGGTGGCATGGCTGGGGGGTGGTCTCGAAGGGGAGGGAGTAGCTCCTTCGGACAATGTCCAAGACCCACTTGTCCGAGGTGATGGGACGCCAGTGGTGAAGGTGATGGCGGACCCTGCCCTCGACTGGCGTGCTGTGCACCTGAAAGGAGGGACTAGGAGGGCTTGGAGGCCGCGGACGGGTTGGAGGTGGTGGCCTGACCCGCACGCTGGTTGCCCGAACCGCCACGGCGGTATCCACGTCCTCGGCCACGCGAAGGCGCTTGCTGCGCGGGCCGTTGGCCGGGCTGTGGACGTGACTGGGCGCCCCTTCCGTGGCCACGAAAGGGGCGAAAAGCAGACGCTTGCGGAGGGCGCACAACAGCAAGGCCCAGGGACTTAGCAGTAGCCCGTGAATCCTTGAAACGCTCCAGCGCATGGTCCGCCTTTGAACCAAAGAGACCGACTCCATCAAAGGGCATGTCCATGAGAGTATTCTGGACATCCCCTGAAAAACCAGTGGTTCTCAGCCAGGCGTGGCGACGCAGCGCCACCGTCGTTGCAAGCGATCTGCCCAGCGAGTCGGCGGTATCAAGGCCACAGCGGATGGTATACTTAGCCGCATCACGCCCTTCCGCAATAGCGCGGGTAAGCAGTGTCTGGACCTCCTCAGAACACTGCGGCAAAACATCAGCCACCGAATCCCACAGGGAGTGGGTGTATCGGCCCAAGAGGCAAGCGGTATTAACAGACCGCAAGCCAGCACTGGAGGAAGAGAAAGCCTTCTTCCCAAAGTGATCCAGGCGCTTGGATTCCCTATCCGGAGGGGCGGTAGGGAAGGCTGTTTGGGAGGCAGAGGCTTGGACAACCAAGCTCTCAGGGGTGGGGTGTTGGGAGAGAAACAGGGGGTCGCCCGGAGCCGGGCGATGGCGTCGGGCCACGTTCCTATCCACAGGAGCCCCTGTGGTGGGTTTGGACCAGGCACCCAAAAGAACGTCAGTGAGTGCATCGTTGAACGGCAGCACAGGCTCCGAAGAGGAGGCCGCCGGCTGAAGCACTTCAGTCAGGAGGTTAGTCCTGACGGCCACTGTAGGCAACTGGAGATTTAAGGCTCCAGCAGCTCTACGCAACACCGTTGCAAAATTAGCTCCCTCCTCCGTTGCCACGGGAGGAGACAGCATGCCAGAGTCGGGGGAGGTATCCAGCCCACTGGCATCCCCAAGTTCCTCAACCCAGTCCGGGTCAAACTCGCACTGTTGTGTGAGAGGGTCGCCAGACCCCTCCCAGCTCTCCTGGTCCTCCTCAGGTTGAAAAGATGGAGGAGGAGGGACATAAGGGACCCAAGGCCTCATCGGCGCTGGAACCGGCGTCGGGCGACGCCGGTCCGGCTCCATGTCCGGACCCGGGGAGAACCGGGAACGACGCCGCCCGGAGCCTCGGACGGCGTCGGAAACGGCACCGGGGACATCGGCGTCGGCGGAGGCGTGGTTAGGTCAACCGGCGTCGATGGAGGTTGCGGCACCACCGGAACCGGGGTCGAGGCCGGGGCCGGAGCCGAGGCCGGGACGAAGGCTGGTGGGACAGGCGACGCCGGGACCGGAGTCGACGGCGACGCCGGAGCAACCCCATCTGGGCCCGCGGGGCCCGAAGGCGCACCGGAGGGACCTTGAGGCCCGAAGAGGCGGGCCATGGCCGACAGGAATTTCTGTACTTCGGCCGGAGTCGCCCCCGAACCCGGGAAGGACGGGTAATGCGGGGGCAACTCGACAGGCACGTCCGGGGCCGCGGGGGCGGGGACGGTGCCGACAGGGACCTCAGCCGAGTCGCGCGACCGGCGAGGCGAAGTCTTAGAGCGATGACGCCGCTTAGACTTCTTGTGCTTCGACTTACCGGAGGAGCGCGAAGACTTGGATTCCGACGAACGGCGGGGACTCCGCGTCCGGCCCCTCGACCTCTCCCGGGACCGGGCTTGCTGCGGCGCGGAGCCGACTGCCGGACTTCAAGGAGCTTTCGAGACCGCTCTCGCAAAGCCTTCGGATGAAGCTTCCGGCAGTCAGGGCACGACTTCGTGTCGTGGCCTCGGCCGAGGCAGAAGAGACACTCGAGGTGGGGTCCGTGATGGACATCATACGACCACATACCTCGCAGGGCTTAAAGCCGGGCATCCCTACGACACCTTAGGAGTCGTGAAGACTCGTTGAAGAGAACAGTGAAAAATTTCACAAAAAGATAGTCAAAAAGTGACTAGGGCACTGCTCTTCCCGGATCTGCGCTTACTGGCGCGGAAAAAGAAGAACTGACGTCAGCGCGCAGGGGCGGCGCCTGGGTACTGCCCGCGACGTCATCCCGGCGATCACGACGCCGACGACGGACGCGGAGCCGCACGACGCCGCCTACCGACGCGCAAGGGTACTGCTACGCAAAAAACTTTCCGGATCCAGCCTGACGCCTGGGGATATTCTAAGGTAAGGAATCTGTCACTAACGTGTCTCTTTCAGATCCCTGAAACACCACCCCCAGCACGACCCCCTACACTGCCCGAACACCACTGCACTGCCCTAAACCCTGAAACACCACCCCCAGCACGACCCCCTACACTGCCCGAACACCACTGCTCTGCCCAAAACCCTGAAACACAAGTCCCAGCACGACCCCCTACACTGTCAGAACCCCACTGCACTGCCCTAAACCCTGAAACACCAGCCCCAGCACGACCCCCTACACTGCCCGAACACCAATGCACTACCCTAAACCCATAAACACCACCCCCAGCACGACCCCCTACACTGCCTGAGCACCACTGCACTGCCCTAAACCCTGAAACACCAGCCCCAGCATGACCCCCTACACTGCCCGAACACCACTGCACTGCCCTAAACCCTGAAACACCAGCCCCAGCACGACCACCTACACTGCCCGAACACCACTGCACTGCCCTAAACCCTGAAACACCAGCCCCAGCATGATGCCCTACACTGCCTGAACACCACTGCACTGCCCTAAACCGTGGAACACTAGCCCCAGCACGACGCCCTACACTGCCAGAACACCATTGCACTGCCCTAAACCCTGAAACACCAGCCCCAGCACAACCCCCTACACTGCCCGAACACCACTGCACTGCCCTAAACCCTGAAACACCACCCCGCACACGACCCCTACACTGCCCGAACACCACTGCACTGCCCTAAACCCTGAAACACCACCCCGTAGCACGACCCCCTACACTGCCCGAACACCACTGCACTGCCCTAAACCCTGAAACACCACCCCGCAGCACGACCCCCTACACTGCCCGAACACCACTGCACTGCCCTAAACCCTGAAACACCACCCCCAGCACGACACTCCCTACACTGCCCGAACACCACTGCACTGCCCTAAACCCTGAAACATCACCCCCAGCAAGACCCCCTACACTGCCCGAACACCACTGCCTGCCCTAAACCCTGAAACACCACCCCCAGCACGACCCCCTACATTGCCCGAACACCACTGCATTGCCCTAAACCCTGAAACACCACTTCCTGCATGACCCACTACACTGCCCGAACACCTCTGCACTGCCCTAAACCCTGAAACTCCATTCCCCCTGCACGACCCCCGACTCTGCCCGAACACTACTGCACTGGCCTAAACCCTGAAACACCATCCCCAGCACGACCCCCTACACTGCACGAACACCCCTGCACTGCCCTAAACCCTGAAACACTACCCCCAGCAAGACCCCCTACACTGCCCGAACATCACTGCACTGCGCTAAACCCTGAAACATCACCCCCAGCAAGACCCCCTACACTGCCCGAACACCACTGCCCTAAACACTGAAACACCACCCCTAGCAAGACCCCCTACACTGCCCGAACACCACTGCCCTAAACCCTGAAACACCAGCCCCAGCACGACCCCCTACATTGCCCGAACACCACTGCACTGCCCTAAACCCTGAAACACCACCCCTTGCATGACCCACTACACTGCCCGAACACCACTGCACTGCCCTAAACCCTGAAACACCATCCCCAGCACGACCCCCTACACTGCCCGAACACCATTGCACTGCCCTAAACCCTGAAACACCACCCCCTGCACGACCCCCTACACTGCCCGAACACTACTGCACTGCCCTAAACCCTGAAACACCGCCCCCAGCATGACCCCCTACACTGCACGAACACTACTGCACTGCCCTAAACCTTGAAACACCAGCCCCAGCAAGATCCCCTACACTGCCCGAACACCACTGCCCTAAACCCTGAAACACCACCCCCAGCAAGACCCCCTACACTGCTCGAACACTGCAGTGCCCTAAACCCTAAAACACCACCCCCAGCACGACCCCCTACACTGCCCGAACACCACTGCTCTGCCCAAAACCCTGAAACACCAGCCCCAGCACGACCCCCTACACTGCCCGAACACCACTGCACTGCCCTAAACCCTGAAACACCAACCCCAGCACGAACCCCTACACTGCCCGAACACCACTGCACTGCCCTAAACCCTGAAACACCACCCCCAGCACGACCGCCTACACTGCCTGAAAACCACTGCACGGCCCTAAACCCTGAAACACCAGCCCCAGCACGACCCCCTACACTGCCCGAACACCACTGCACTGCCCTAAACCCTGAAACATCACCCCCAGCAAGACCCCCTACACTGCCCGAACACACCACTGCCCTAAACCCTGAAACACCACCCCTAGCAAGACCCCTACACTGCCCGAACACCACTGCACTGCCCTAAACCCTGAAACACCACCCCCAGCAAGACCCCCTACACTGCCCGAACACCACTGCGCTGCCCTAAACGCTGAAACACCAGCCCCAGCACGACCCCCTACACTGCCCGAACACCACTGCACTGCCCTAAACCCTGAAACACCACCCCCAGCACGACCCCCTACACTGCCCGAACACCACTGCACTGCCCTAAACCCTGAAACACCACCCCCAGCAAGACCCCCTACACTGCCCGAACACCACTGCACTGCCCTAAACCCTGAAACACCACCCCCAGCACGACCCCCTACACTGCCCGAACACCACTGCACTGCCCTAAACCCTGAAACACCACCCCCAGCACGACCCCTACACTGCCCGAACACCACTGCACTGCCCTAAACCCTGAAACACCAGCCCCTGCACGACCCCTACACTGCCCGAACACCACTGCACTGCCCTAAACCCTGAAACACCACCCCCAGCACGACACCCTACACTGCCCGAACACCACTGCACTGCCCTAAACCCTGAAACACCACCCCCCATGCACGCACCCCTACACTGCCCGAACACCACTGCACTGCCCTAAACCCTGAAACACCACAACCCTGCACGACCCCCTACACTGCCCGACCACCACTGCACTGCCCTAAACCCTAAAACACCACCCCCCGCAGGACCCCCTACACTGCCCGAACACCACTGCACTGCCCTAAACCCTGAAACACCACCCCCTGCACGACCCCCTACACTGCCCGAACACCACTGCACTGCCCTAAACCCTGAAACACCACCCCCAGCACGACCCCCTACACTGCCTGAACACCACTGCACTGCCCTAAACCCTGAAACACCACCCCCAGCACGACCCCCTACACTGCCCGAACACCACTGCACTGCCCTAAACCCTGAAACACCACCCCCAGCACGAACCCCTACACTGCCCGAACACCACTGCACTGCCCTAAACCCTGAAACACCACCCCCAGCACGACCCCCCACACTGCCCGAACACCACTACACTGCCCTAAACCCTGAAACACCACCCCCAGCATGACCCCCTACACTGCCCGAACACCACTGCACTGCCCTAAACCCTGAAACACCACCCCCAGCACGACCCCCTACACTGCCCGAACACCACTGCACTGCCCTAAACCCTAAAACACCAGCCCCAGCACGACCCCCTACACTGCCCGAACACCACTGCACTGCCCTAAACCCTGAAACACCACCCCCAGCAACGACCCCCTACACTGCCCGAACACCACTGCACTGCCCTAAACCCTGAAACACCAGCCCCAGCACGACCCCCTACACTGCCCGAACACCACTGCACTGCCCTAAACCCTGAAACACCAGCCCCAGCACGACCCCTACACTGCCCGAACACCACTGCACTGCCCTAAACCCTGAAACACCACCCCCAGCACGACCCCCTACACTGCCCGAACACCACTGCACTGCCCTAAACCCTGAAACACCACCCCCAGCACGACCCCCTACACTGCCCGAACACCACTGCACTGCCCTAAACCCTGAAACACCAGCCCCAGCATGACCCCCTACACTGCCCGAACACCACTGCACTGCCCTAAACCCTGAAACACCAGCCCCAGCATGACCACCTACACTGCCCGAACACCACTGCACTGCCCTAAACCCTGAAACACCAGCCCCAGCATGACCTCCTACACTGCCCTAACACCACTGCACTGCCCTAAACCCTGAAACACTAGCCCCAGCACGACCCCCTACACTGCCAGAACACCATTGCACTGCCCTAAACCCTGAAACACCAGCCCCAGCACAACCCCCTACACTGCCCGAACACCACTGCACTGCCCTAAACCCTGAAACACCACCCCGTGCACGACCCCTACACTGACCGAACACCACTGCACTGCCCTAATCCCTGAAACACCACCCCCAGCACGACACCCTACACTGCCCTAACACCACTGCACTGCCTTAAACCCTGAAACATCACCCCCAGCAAGACCCCCTACACTGCCCGAACACCACTGCCCTAAACCCTGAAACACCACCCCCAGCAAAACCCCCTACACTGCCCGAACACCACTGCCCTAAACCCTGAAACACCACCCCCAGCAAAACCCCCTACACTGCCCGAACACCACTGCACTGCCCTAAACCCTGAAACACCAGCCCCAGCACGACCCCCTACATAGCCCGAACACCACTGCACTGCCCTAAACCCTGAAACACCACCCCCTGCATGACCCACTACATTGCCCGAACACCACTGCACTGCCCTAAACCCTGAAACACCATTCCCCCTGCACGACCCCCTACTCTGCCCGAACACTACTGCACAGGCCTAAACCCTGAAACACCATCCCCAGCACGACCCCCTACACTGCCCGAACACCCCTGCACTGCCCTAAACCCTAAAACACTACCCCCAGCAAGACCCCCTACACTGCCCGAACACCACTGCACTGCCCTAAACCCTGAAACATCACCCCCAGCAAGACCCCCTACACTGCCCGAACACCACTGCCCTAAACCCTGAAACACCACCCCCAGCAAGACCCCCTACACTGCCCGAACACCACTGCACTGCCCTAAACCCTGAAACACCAGCCCCTGCACGACCCCCTACACTGCCCCAAGACCATTGCACTGCCCTAAACCCTGAAACACCAGCCCCTGCACGACCCCCTACACTGCCCGAACACTACTGCACTGCCCTTAACCCTGAAACACTGCCCCCAGCATGACCCCCTACACATCACGAACACTACTGCACTGCCCTAAACCCTGAAACACTACCCCCAGCAAGACCCCCTACACTGCCCGAACACCACTGCACTGCCCTAAACCCTGAAACATCACCCCCAGCAAGACCCCCTACACTGCCCGAACACCACTGCCCTAAACCCTGAAACACCACCCACAGCAAGACCCCCTACACTGCCCGAACAACACTGCAGTGCCCTAAACCCTAAAACACCACCCCCAGCACGACCCCCCCTACACTGCCCGAACACCACTGCACTGCCCTAAACCCTGAAACACCACCCCCAGCACGACCGCCTACACTGCCTGAAAACCACTGCACTGCCCTAAACCCTGAAACACCAGCCCCAGCACGACCCCCTACACTGCCCGAACACCACTGCACTGCCCTAAACCCTCAAACTCCAGCCCCAGGACGACCCCCTACACTGCCCGAACACCACTGCACTACCCTAAACCCTGAAACACCAGCCCCAGCAAGACCCCCTACACTGCCCGAACACCACTGCACTGCCCTAAACCCTGAAACACCACCCTCAGCAAGACCCCCTACACTGCCCGAACACCACTGCGTTGCCCTAAACACTGAAACATCAGCCCCAGCAAAACCCCCTACACTGCGCGAACACCACTGCACTACCCTAAACCCAGAAACACCACCCCCAGCACGACCCCCTACACTGCCTGAGCACCACTGCACTGCCCTAAACCCTGAAACACCAGCCCCAGCATGACCCCCTACACTGCACGAACACCACTGCACTGCCCTAAACCCTGAAAGACCAGCCCCAGCACGACCACCTACACTGCACGAACACCACTGCACTGCCCTAAACCCTGAAACACCAGCCCCAGCATGACCCCCTACACTGCCCGAACACCACTGCACTGCCCTAAACCGTGAAACACTAGCCCCAGCACGACCCCCTACACTGCCAGAACACCATTGCACTGCCCTAAACCCTGAAACACCAGCCCCCAGCACAAACCCACCTACTCTGCCCGAACACTACTGCACTGCCCTAAACCCTGAAACACCACCCCCAGCACGACACCCTAAACTGCCCGAACACCACTGCACTGCCCTAAACCCTGAAACACCACCCCGTGCACGACCCCCTACACTGCCCGAACACCACTGCACTGCCCTAAACCCTGAAACACCACCCCTGCACGACCCCCTACACTGCCCGAACACCACTGCACTGCCCTAAACCCTGAAACACCACCCCCAGCACGACCCCCTACACTGCCCGAACACCACTGCACTGCCCTAAACCCTGAAACACCACCCCCAGCACGACCCCCTACACTGCCCGAACACCACTGCACTGCCCTAAACCCTGAAACACCACCCCAGCAAGACCCCACACTGCCCGAACACTGCTGCCTAAACCCTGTAACACCACCCCCAGCACGACCCCCTACACTGCTCCGAACACCACTGCACTGCCCTAAACCCTGAAACACCACTACCAGCACGACCCCCTACACTGCCCGAACACCACTGCTCTGCCCAAAACACTGAAACAGCAGCCCCAGCATGACCCCTACACTGCCCGAACACCACTGCACTGCCCTAAACCCTGAAACACCAGCCCCAGCACGACCACCTACACTGCACGAACACCACTGCATTGCCCTAAACCCTGAAACACCAGCCCCAGCATGACCCCCTACACTGCCCGAACACCACTGCACTGCCCTAAACCCTGAAACACCACCCCCAGCAAGACCCCCTACACTGCCCGAACAACACTGCAGTGCCCTAAACCCTAAAACACCACCCCCAGCATGACCCCCTACACTGCCCGAACACCACTGCACTGCCCTAAACCCTGAAACACCACCCCCAGCACGACCGCCTACACTGCCTGAAAACCACTGCACTGCCCTAAACCCTGAAACTCCAGCCGCAGCACGACCCCCTAAACTGCCCGAACACCACTGCACTGCCCTAAACCCTCAAACACCAGCCCCAGCACGACCCCCTACACTGCCCGAACACCACTGCACTACCCTAAACCCTGAAACACCAGCCCCAGCAAGACCCCCTACACTGCCCGAACAGCACTGCACTGCCCTAAACCCTGAAACACCAGCCCCAGCATGACCCCCTACACTGCCCGACCACTGCACTGCCCTAAACCGTGAAACACTAGCCCCAGCACGACCCCCTACACTGCCAGAACACCATTGCACTGCCCTAAACCCTGAAACACCAGCCCCCGCACAACCCCACTGCACTGCCCTAAACCCTGACTCACCACCCCCTGCACGACCCCCTACACTGCCCGAACACCACTACACTGCCCTAAACCCAGAAACACCACCCCCAGTACGACCCCCTACACTGTCCGAATACCACTGCACTACCCTAAACCCTGAAACACCAGCCCCTGCACGACCCCCTACACTGCCCGAACACCACTGCACTGCCCTAAACCCTGAAACACCACCCCCAGCACGACCCCCTACACTGCCTGAACACCACTGCCCTAAACCCTGAAACACCAACCCCAGCAAGACCCCCTACACTGCCCGAATACCACTGCACAGCCCTAAAGCCTGAAACACCACCTCCAACACAACCCCCTACACTGCCTGAACACCTTTGCTCTGCCCTAAACCCTGCCCCCAGCAAGACCCCCTACACTGCCCGAACACCACTGCCCTAAACCCTGAAACACCACCCCCAGCACGACCCCCTACACTGCTCGAACACCACTGCACTGCCCTAAACCCTGAAACACCACTACCAGCACGACCCCCTACACTGCCCGAACACCACTGCTCTGCCCAAAACACTGAAACAGCAGCCCCAGCATGACCCCTACACTGCCCGAACACCACTGCACTACCCTAAACCCAGAAACACCACCCCCAGCACAACCCCCTACACTGCCCGAGCACCACTGCCTGCACTGACCTAAACCCTGAAACACCAGCCCCAGCACGACCCCCTACACTGCCTGAACACTACTGCACTAAACCATGAAACACCATCCCCAGCACGACCCCCTACACTGCACGAACACCACTGCACTGCCCTAAACCCTGAAAAACTACCCCCAGCAAGACCCCCTACACTGCCCGAACACCACTGCACTGCCCTAAACCCTAACACCAGCCCCAGCACGACCCCCTACACTGCCCGAACACCACTGCACTGCCCTAAACCCTGAAACACAACCCCCAGCACAACCCCTACACTGTCCGAACACCACTGCACTACCCTAAACCCATAAACACCACCCCCAGCACGACCCCCTACACTGCCTGAGTACCACTGCACTGCCCTAAACCCTGAAACACCAGCCCCAGCACGACCCCCTACACTGCCCGAACACCACTGCACTGCCCTAAACCCTGAAACACCAGCCCCAGCACGACCACCTACACTGCACGAACACCACTGCACTGCCCTAAACCCTGAAACACCAGCCCCAGCATGACCCCCTACACTGCCCGAACACAACTGCACTGCCCTAAACCGTGAAAAACTAGCCCCAGCACGACCCCCTACACTGCCAGAACACCATTGCACTGCCCTAAACCCTGAAACACCAGCCCCAGCACAACCCCCTACACTGCCCGAACACCACTGCACTGCCCTAAACCCTGAAACACCACCCCCAGCACGACCCCCTACACTGCCTGAACACCACTGCACTGCCTAAACCCTGAAACACCAGCCCCAGCACGACCCCCTACACTGCCCGAACACCACTGCACTGCCCTAAACCCTGAAACACCACCCCCTGCACGACCCACTACACTGCCCGAACACCACTGCACTGCCCTAAACCCTGACATCCCCCTGCACGACCCCTACTCTGCCCGAACACTACTGCACTGGCCTAAACCCTGAAACACCATCCCCAGCACGACCCCTACACTGCCCGAACACCACTGCACTGCCCTAAACCCTGAAACACTACCCCCAGCACGACCCCCTACACTGCCCGAACACCACTGCACTGCCCTAAACCCTGAAACACCACCCCCAGCACAGACCCCCTACACTGCCCGAACACCCTGCACTGCCCTAAACCCTGAAACACCACCCCCAGCAAGACCCCCTACACTGCCCGAACACCACTGCACTGCCCTAAACCCTGAAACACCACCCCCAGCACGACCCCCTACACTGCCCGAACACCACTGCACTGCCCTAAACCCTGAAACACCACCCCCTGCACGACCCCTACACTGCCCGAACACTACTGCACTGCCCTTAACCCTGAAACACCGCCCCCAGCATGACCCCCTACACTGCATGAACACTACTGCACTGCCCTAAACCCTGAAACACTACCCCCAGCAAGACCCCCTACACTGCCCGAACACCACTGCACTAAACCCTGAAACATCACCCCCAGCAAGACCCCCTACACTGCCCGAACACCACTGCCCTAAACCCTGAAACACCACCCCCAGCAAGACCCCTACACTGCCCCAACAACACTGCAGTGCCCTAAACCCTAAAACACCACCCCCAGCACGACCCCCTACACTGCCCGAACACCACTGCTCTGCCCAAAACCCTGAAACACCACCCCCAGCAAGACCCCCTACACTGCCCGAACAACACTGCAGTGCCCTAAACCCTAAAACACCACCCCCAGCACGACCCCCTACACTGCCCAAACACCACTGCACTGCCCTAAACCCTGAAACACCACCCCCAGCACGACCACCTACACTGCCTGAAAACCACTGCACTGCCCTAAACCCTGAAACACCAGCCCCAGCACGACCCCCTACACTGCCCGAACACCACTGCACTGCACTAAACCCTCAAACACCAGCCCCAGCACGACCCCCTACACTGCCCGAACACCACTGCACTACCCTAAACCCTGAAACACCAGCCCCAGCAAGACCCCCTACACTGCCCGAACACCACTGCACTGCCCTAAACCCTGAAACACCACCCCCAGCAAGACCCCTACACTGCCCGAACACCACTGCGCTGCCCTAAACGCTGAAACATCAGCCCCAGCAAAACCCCCTACACTGCGCGAACACCATTGCACTGCCCTAAACACTGAAACACCCCCCAGCAAGACCCCCTACAGTGCCCGAACACCACTGCACTAAACCCGGAAACACCAGCCCCAGCAAGACCACCTACACTGCCCGAACACCACTGCACTGCCCAAAACCCTGAAACACCACCCCCAGCACGACACCCTACACTGCCGAAACACCACTGCACTGCCCTAAACCCTGAAACACCGCCCCCAGCACGACCCCCTACACTGCCCGAGCACCAATGCACTGCCCTAAACCCTGAAACACCACCCCTCTGCACAACCCCCTATACTGCCCGAACACCACTGCACTGCCCTGAACCCTAAAACGCTACCCCCAGCATGACCCCCTACACTGCCCAAACACCACTGCACTGCCCTAAACCCTGAAACACCACCCCCAGCAAGACCCCCTACACTGCCCGAATACCACTGCACTGCCCTAAAGCCTGAAACACCACCTCCAACACAACCCCCTACACTGCCTGAACACCATTGCTCTGCCCTAAACCCTGAAACACTGCCCCAGCAAGACCCCCTACACTGCCCGAACACCACTGCACTGCCCTAAACCCTAAAACACCACCCCAGCAAGACCCCCAACACTGCCCGAACACCACTGCCCTAAACCCTGAAACACCACCCCAGCACGACCCTCTACACTGCTCGAGCACCACTGCCTGCAGTGCCCTAAACCCTGAAACACCAGCCCCAGCACGACCCCCTACACTGCCTGAACACTACTGCACTGCCCTAAACCATGAAACACCATCCTCAGCACGACCCCCTACACTGCAGGAACACCACTGCACTGCCCTAAACCCTGAAAAACTACCCCCAGCAAGACCCCCTACACTGCCCGAACACCACTGCACTGCCCTAAACCCTGAAACATCACCCCCAGCAAGACCCCCTACACTGCCCGAACACCACTGCCCTAAACCCTGAAACACCACCCCCAGCAAGACCCCCTACACTGCCCGAACACCACTGCACTGCCCTAAACCCTGAAACACCAGCCCCAGCATGACCCCCTACACTGCCCGAACACCACTGCACTGCCCTAAACCCTGAAACACCACCCCGTGCATGACCCCCTACACTGCCCGAACACCACTGCACTGCCCTAAACCCTGAAACACCAGCCCCAGCATGACCCCCTACACTGCCCGAACACCACTGCACTGCCCTAAACCCTGAAACACAACCCCCAGCACGACCCCCTACACTACCCAAACACCACTGCACTACCCTAAACCCTAAAATACTCCCCCCAGCACGACCCCCTACACTGCCCGAACACCACTGCACTGCCCTAAACCCTGAAACACCAGCCCCAGCACGACCACCTACACTGCACGAACACCACTGCACTGCCCTAAACCCTGAAACACCAGCCCCAGCATGACCTCCTACACTGCCCGAACACCACTGCACTGCCCTAAACCGTGAAACACTAGCCCCAGCACGACCCCCTACACTGCCAGAACACCACTGCACTGCCCTAAACCCTGAAACACCAGCCCCAGCACAACCCCCTACACTGCCCGAACACCACTGCACTGCCCTAAACCCTGAAACACCACCCCGTGCACGACCCCCTACACTGACCGAACACCACTGCACTGCCCTAATCCCTGAAACACCACCCCCAGCACGACACCCTACACTGCCCTAACACCACTGCACTGCCTTAAACCCTGAAACATCACCCCCAGCAAGACCCCCTACACTGCCCGAACACCACTGCCCTAAACCCTGAAACACCACCCCCAGCAAAACCCCCTACACTGCCCGAACACCACTGCCCTAAACCCTGAAACACCACCCCCAGCAAAACCCCCTACACTGCCCGAACACCACTGCACTGCCCTAAACCCTGAAACACCAGCCCCAGCACGACCCCCTACACTAGCCCGAACACCACTGCACTGCCCTAAACCCTGAAACACCACCCCCTGCATGACCCACTACATTGCCCGAACACCACTGCACTGCCCTAAACCCTGAAACACCATTCCCCCTGCACGACCCCCTACTCTGCCCGAACACTACTGCACAGGCCTAAACCCTGAAACACCATCCCCAGCACGACCCCCTACACTGCCCGAACACCCCTGCACTGCCCTAAACCCTAAAACACTACCCCCAGCAAGACCCCCTACACTGCCCGAACACCACTGCACTGCCCTAAACCCTGAAACATCACCCCCAGCAAGACCCCCTACACTGCCCGAACACCACTGCCCTAAACCCTGAAACACCACCCCCAGCAAGACCCCCTACACTGCCCGAACACCACTGCACTGCCCTAAACCCTGAAACACCACCCCCTGCACGACCCCCTACACTGCCCCAAGACCATTGCACTGCCCTAAACCCTGAAACACCACCCCCTGCACGACCCCCTACACTGCCCGAACACTACTGCACTGCCCTTAACCCTGAAACACTGCCCCCAGCATGACCCCCTACACATCACGAACACTACTGCACTGCCCTAAACCCTGAAACACTACCCCCAGCAAGACCCCCTACACTGCCCGAACACCACTGCACTGCCCTAAACCCTGAAACATCACCCCCAGCAAGACCCCCTACACTGCCCGAACACCACTGCCCTAAACCCTGAAACACCACCCACAGCAAGACCCCCTACACTGCCCGAACAACACTGCAGTGCCCTAAACCCTAAAACACCACCCCCAGCACGACCCCCTACACTGCCCGAACACCACTGCACTGCCCTAAACCCTGAAACACCACCCCCAGCACGACCGCCTACACTGCCTGAAAACCACTGCACTGCCCTAAACCCTGAAACACCAGCCCCAGCACGACCCCCTACACTGCCCGAACACCACTGCACTGCCCTAAACCCTCAAACTCCAGCCCCAGGACGACCCCCTACACTGCCCGAACACCACTGCACTACCCTAAACCCTGAAACACCAGCCCCAGCAAGACCCCCTACACTGCCCGAACACCACTGCACTGCCCTAAACCCTGAAACACCACCCTCAGCAAGACCCCCTACACTGCCCGAACACCACTGCGTTGCCCTAAACACTGAAACATCAGCCCCAGCAAAACCCCTACACTGCGCGAACACCACTGCACTACCCTAAACCCAGAAACACCACCCCCAGCACGACCCCCTACACTGCCTGAGCACCACTGCACTGCCCTAAACCCTGAAACACCAGCCCCAGCATGACCCCCTACACTGCACCGAACACCACTGCACTGCCCTAAACCCTGAAAGACCAGCCCCAGCACGACCACCTACACTGCACGAACACCACTGCACTGCCCTAAACCCTGAAACACCAGCCCCAGCATGACCCCCTACACTGCCCGAACACCACTGCACTGCCCTAAACCGTGAAACACTAGCCCCAGCACGACCCCCTACACTGCCAGAACACCATTGCACTGCCCTAAACCCTGAAACACCAGCCCCCGCACAACCCCCTACTCTGCCCGAACACTACTGCACTGCCCTAAACCCTGAAACACCACCCCGTGCACGACCCCCTACACTGCCCGAACACCACTGCACTGCCCTAAACCCTGAAACACCACCCCCAGCACGACACCCTAAACTGCCCGAACACCACTGCACTGCCCTAAACCCTGAAACACCACCCCGTGCACGACCCCCTACACTGACCGAACACCACTGCACTGCCCTAAACCACCAGCCCCAGCACAACCCCCTACACTGCCCGAACACCACTGCACTGCCCTAAACCCTGAAACACCACCCCGTGCACGACCCCCTACACTGCCCGAACACCACTGCACTGCCCTAAACCCTGAAACACCACCCCCAGCATGACACCCTACACTGCCCGAACACCACTGCACTGCCCTAAAGCCTGAAACACCACCTCCAACACAACCCCCTACACTGCCCGAACACCACTGCACTAAACCCTGAAACATCACCCCCAGCAAGACCCCCTACACTGCCCGAACACCACTGCCCTAAACCCTGTAACACCACCCCCAGCACGACCCCCTACACTGCTCGAACACCACTGCACTGCCCTAAACCCTGAAACACCACTACCAGCACGACCCCCTACACTGCCCGAACACCACTGCTCTGCCCAAAACACTGAAACAGCAGCACCAGCATGACCCCCTACACTGCCCGAACACCACTGCACTGCCCTAAACCCTGAAACACCAGCCCCAGCACGACCACCTACACTGCACGAACACCACTGCATTGCCCTAAACCCTGAAACACCAGCCCCAGCATGACCCCCTACACTGCCCGAACACCACTGCACTGCCCTAAACCCTGAAACACCACCCCAGCAAGACCCCCTACACTGCCCGAACACCACTGCAGTGCCCTAAACCCTAAAACACCACCCCCAGCACGACCCCCTACACTGCCCGAACACCACTGCACTGCCCTAAACCCTGAAACACCACCCCCAGCACGACCGCCTACACTGCCTGAACACCACTGCACTGCCCTAAACCCTGAAACACCAGCCCCAGCACGACCCCCTAAACTGCCCAAACACCACTGCACTGCCCTAAACCCTGAAACACCAGCCCCAGCATGACCCCCTACACTGCCCGACCACTGCACTGCCCTAAACCGTGAAACACTAGCCCCAGCACGACCCCCTACACTGCCAGAACACCATTGCACTGCCCTAAACCCTGAAACACCAGCCCCCGCACAACCCCACTGCACTGCCCTAAACCCTGACTCACCACCCCCTGCACGACCCCCTACACTGCCCGAACACCACTACACTGCCCTAAACCCAGAAACACCACCCCCAGTACGACCCCCTACACTGTCCGAATACCACTGCACTACCCTAAACCCTGAAACACCAGCCCCTGCACGACCCCCTACACTGCCCGAACACCACTGCACTGCCCTAAACCCTGAAACACCACCCCCAGCACGACCCCCTACACTGCCTGAACACCACTGCCCTAAACCCTGAAACACCAACCCCAGCAAGACCCCTACACTGCCCGAATACCACTGCACAGCCCTAAAGCCTGAAACACCACCTCCAACACAACCCCCTACACTGCCTCGAACACCTTTGCTCTGCCCTAAACCCTGCCCCCAGCAAGACCCCTACACTGCCCGAACACCACTGCCCTAAACCCTGAAACACCACCCCCAGCACGACCCCCTACACTGCTCGAACACCACTGCACTGCCCTAAACCCTGAAACACCACTACCAGCACGACCCCCTACACTGCCCGAACACCACTGCTCTGCCCAAAACACTGAAACAGCAGCCCCAGCATGACCCCCTACACTGCCCGAACACCACTGCACTACCCTAAACCCAGAAACACCACCCCCAGCACAACCCCCTACACTGCCCGAGCACCACTGCCTGCACTGACCTAAACCCTGAAACACCAGCCCCAGCACGACCCCCTACACTGCCTGAACACTACTGCACTAAACCATGAAACACCATCCCCAGCACGACCCCTACACTGCACGAACACCACTGCACTGCCCTAAACCCTGAAAACTACCCCCAGCAAGACCCCCTACACTGCCCGAACACCACTGCACTGCCCTAAACCCTAACACCAGCCCCAGCACGACCCCCTACACTGCCCGAACACCACTGCACTGCCCTAAACCCTGAAACACAACCCCCAGCACAACCCCCTACACTGTCCGAACACCACTGCACTACCCTAAACCCATAAACACCACCCCCAGCACGACCCCCTACACTGCCTGAGTACCACTGCACTGCCCTAAACCCTGAAACACCAGCCCCAGCATGACCCCCTACACTGCCCGAACACCACTGCACTGCCCTAAACCCTGAAACACCAGCCCCAGCACGACCACCTACACTGCACGAACACCACTGCACTGCCCTAAACCCTGAAACACCAGCCCCAGCATGACCCCCTACACTGCCCGAACACAACTGCACTGCCCTAAACCGTGAAAAACTAGCCCCAGCACGACCCCCTACACTGCCAGAACACCATTGCACTGCCCTAAACCCTGAAACACCAGCCCCAGCACAACCCCCTACACTGCCCGAACACCACTGCACTGCCCTAAACCCTGAAACACCACCCCCAGCACGACCCCCTACACTGCCTGAACACCACTGCACTGCCTTAAACCCTGAAACATCACCCCCAGCACGTCCCCCTACACTGCCAGAACACCACTGCCCTAAACCCTGAAACACCAGCCCCAGCACGACCCCCTACATTGCCCGAACACCACTGCACTGCCCTAAACCCTGAAACACCACCCCCTGCATGACCCACTACACTGCCCGAACACCACTGCACTGCCCTAAACACCATTCCCCCTGCACGACCCCCTACTCTGCCCGAACACTACTGCACTGGCCTAAACCCTGAAACACCATCCCCAGCACGACCCCCTACACTGCACGAACACCCCTGCACTGCCCTAAACCCTTAAACACTACCCCCAGCAAGACCCCCTACACTGCCCGAACACCACTGCACTGCCCTAAACCCTGAAACATCACCCCAGCAAGACCCCCTACACTGCCCGAACACCACTGCCCTAAACCCTGAAACACCACCCCCAGCAAGACCCCTACACTGCCCGAACACCACTGCACTGCCCTAAACCCTGAAACACCACCCCCAGCACGACCCCCTACACTGCCCGAAGACCATTGCACTGCCCTAAACCCTGAAACACCACCCCCTGCACGACCCCCTACACTGCCCGAACACTACTGCACTGCCCTTAACCCTGAAACACCGCCCCCAGCATGACCCCCTACACTGCATGAACACTACTGCACTGCCCTAAACCCTGAAACACTACCCCCAGCAAGACCCCCTACACTGCCCGAACACCACTGCACTAAACCCTGAAACATCACCCCCAGCAAGACCCCCTACACTGCCCGAACACCACTGCCCTAAACCCTGAAACACCACCCCCAGCAAGACCCCCTACACTGCCCCAACAACACTGCAGTGCCCTAAACCCTAAAACACCACCCCCAGCACGACCCCCTACACTGCCCGAACACCACTGCTCTGCCCAAAACCCTGAAACACCACCCCCAGCAAGACCCCCTACACTGCCCGAACAACACTGCAGTGCCCTAAACCCTAAAACACCACCCCCAGCACGACCCCCTACACTGCCCAAACACCACTGCACTGCCCTAAACCCTGAAACACCACCCCCAGCACGACCACCTACACTGCCTGAAAACCACTGCACTGCCCTAAACCCTGAAACACCAGCCCCAGCACGACCCCCTACACTGCCCGAACACCACTGCACTGCACTAAACCCTCAAACACCAGCCCCAGCACGACCCCCTACACTGCCCGAACACCACTGCACTACCCTAAACCCTGAAACACCAGCCCCAGCAAGACCCCCTACACTGCCCGAACACCACTGCACTGCCCTAAACCCTGAAACACCACCCCCAGCAAGACCCCCTACACTGCCCGAACACCACTGCGCTGCCCTAAACGCTGAAACATCAGCCCCAGCAAAACCCCCTACACTGCGCGAACACCATTGCACTGCCCTAAACACTGAAACACCCCCCCCAGCAAGACCCCCTACAGTGCCCGAACACCACTGCACTAAACCCGGAAACACCAGCCCCAGCAAGACCACCTACACTGCCCGAACACCACTGCACTGCCCAAAACCCTGAAACACCACCCCCAGCACGACACCCTACACTGCCGAAACACCACTGCACTGCCCTAAACCCTGAAACACCGCCCCCAGCACGACCCCTACACTGCCCGAGCACCAATGCACTGCCCTAAACCCTGAAACACCACCCCTCTGCACAACCCCCTATACTGCCCGAACACCACTGCACTGCCCTGAACCCTAAAACGCTACCCCCAGCATGACCCCTACACTGCCCAAACACCACTGCACTGCCCTAAACCCTGAAACACCACCCCCAGCAAGACCCCTACACTGCCCGAATACCACTGCACTGCCCTAAAGCCTGAAACACCACCTCCAACACAACCCCCTACACTGCCTGAACACCATTGCTCTGCCCTAAACCCTGAAACACTGCCCCAGCAAGACCCCCTACACTGCCCGAACACCACTGCACTGCCCTAAACCCTGAAACATCACCCCCAGCAAGACCCCCAACACTGCCCGAACACCACTGCCCTAAACCCTGAAACACCACCCCCAGCACGACCCTCTACACTGCTCGAGCACCACTGCCTGCAGTGCCCTAAACCCTGAAACACCAGCCCCAGCACGACCCCCTACACTGCCTGAACACTACTGCACTGCCCTAAACCATGAAACACCATCCTCAGCACGACCCCCTACACTGCAGGAACACCACTGCACTGCCCTAAACCCTGAAAAACTACCCCCAGCAAGACCCCCTACACTGCCCGAACACCACTGCACTGCCCTAAACCCTGAAACATCACCCCCAGCAAGACCCCCTACACTGCCCGAACACCACTGCCCTAAACCCTGAAACACCACCCCCAGCAAGACCCCCTACACTGCCCGAACACCACTGCACTGCCCTAAACCCTGAAACACCAGCCCCAGCACGACCCCCTACACTGCCCGAACACCACTGCACTGCCCTAAACCCTGAAACACCACCCCGTGCATGACCCCCTACACTGCCCGAACACCACTGCACTGCCCTAAACCCTGAAACACCAGCCCCAGCATGACCCCCTACACTGCCCGAACACCACTGCACTGCCCTAAACCCTGAAACACAACCCCCAGCACGACCCCCTACACTACCCAAACACCACTGCACTACCCTAAACCCTAAAATACTCCCCCAGCACGACCCCCTACACTACCCGAACACAACTGCACTGCCCTAAACCCTCCCCCCAGCACGACCCCCTACACTACCCGAACACCACTGCACTGCCCTAAACCCTAAAACAC